>JANAVB010016195.1:4160592-4653092 GCA_029216955.1 Iris pallida
TATATAGATATATATATATATATATATATATATATATATATATATAGATATATAATATATATATATATATATATATATAAATTCCATTCACAATAAACCAATTCAAAATAATAATAATAATAATATTTAATAGACTGAACATATTTATTTAATCTCCACAAAATAACTTAAGTAATAATAAAATAATAAAATCGTCCCAGTGGGTGGACTTATACCGCACACCCTTATCCGGGTCCAAAATTATACAATATTAAACATTATTTAATAATAAAAATACCAATAATGAACAAATAATTAAATAATTAGAAATTGTGCATGAAAATTCTAAAATTTAGGAATATTTCTAAGTACATAAAATATGTCTACATGGCCACCTTGGTCCCACCAAAGCCTACATGGGCTTAAATTGGATTTGGGCCCAGTTCGGGCTGAATTGGACAAACCGTTATTAAAAATCAATACATAAATAATATTTAATTAAAATAATTTAATTGATTTAATTCACAACCTGGCCTGGTTTTCCTAATTTAGACAAAACTAAGGCTGGGCCTCCAATGACATAGCTAGTACACTAATTCAAGGCACACTGCTACATCTTCTGTGCCAAAATTCATGGTCGTCTAGCGCTCCGAAACTCAACAATGGCTAAAGTCATCTTTAATAATTAATAAAACCCATAAATTGCATAAATTCGATTTTAAGTCTTTAAATTTTTTAGGGGTTTTACATCCTACCCAACTTACAAGAATTTTGTCCTCGAAATTTAAGAATAATAGGGTAGATAGGGTTGAGGAATAGAAAGAGTTTATCAATACCAACATATGATTAAAAACAATTTGGAGGAGGCGATGAAAAGGCGTTCAACCCAACCATGCATTAGAAAATTGTGGAGTCGATATATACAAAATATATCATGGTTATGGAATTGAATAAGGGTTGCTAATGAAGGTGACAAAATTTGATAACCCGAATAAAAATCTTGAGAAATTTAGTAGATCAAAGAGGATAATTAGACATTTGGGAGTTATGGTTCCTTGAGAGAAAACTGGATACTACTCGTCTTGGTTGAGAGTTTGATTTAAGTGAACGTCTAGAATCATTCTCGAGTGCTCAAGAATAATTGGAAGGCCACGATAACAATTCTAGGGTTGAGGAAATGAGGAGTAGTTAAAGGCGAGGATATAGCCACATGAGTCGGTCGGTGGTTATCTATATTTCGTGTATATATAACTGATAGGGCAACTAAAGGTGATACTTTGAGTCTATCTACCGAGTACAGTGTCTGGTCTTTCTAAAGTAAGTAAAGTCAACAACAAAAAAAGAGTTCAAAGATGATGCTATTTAGTATGAAATACGAGGTTCATAGGCGACGAAAATAATTCAAGTGAGAGTTGTCAATGCTGTCGGGATGAGACTCTAAAGTAGGTTAACTATGTCTCCATCCATATAGAATAATATATGATAGGCGAACCAAAGTGCAATAGGTTGATCAGACCATCATGCACCGGTTCTGATTAGACAATATGTTAGTGGGTGTACCCAATAAAATATGTCAAGATCAAGCTTGGTAAAGAAATAAGCTTGCAAAGTTGAGGCTAATTAGCAGCATAAGATTGTCGAAATATAAGTAAGGTAGGTAGTGATGAAGGTATTTAATTAGTCCAAGATCTTTTAAAATCAAGTCTTGCTCGAATTGTGGGCCTACACAGTTGTCCTAGTATTTTTTCATTTATGGCTTGGTTGCCTATATAAGTTAAGGTCCTCTGAATATCTAGTCTAAGTGAACTCATCAACATGGTCACAAGGACAAAGGGTTTGTTAGGTCGTCAGGTATTCTACCCAACTTACAAGAGTTAAACTAGTGGTGTGATGGGACAATAGGTCAAACAATCAAGGTAATGCACAAAGTTAAGCATTAAGGAATTTAGTAGAACATATTCGCCTATCGGGTCGAAGGGGTTGAGTCAAGGTTGGATCTCTTAATTGAAGTCAGAAAGTATTTCGGTATCATGGTAAAGATTTTAGTTTAGCCATTTTGACCAGAAAGTTATATCATTAAAATAGTGCACAAGAAGACGTATTTTAGTGGGACATGATATACCTACATGAAGGTGGGCTCGTCTAGGTCTTGCATATAAAATTTCTTGGAAGGTAACAACTAGTTTTACACTCCCAATATCAAAGTCACGGTAAGGGACGCCAAAAGATCTAAAATAGAAAGTGGGAGTTCACGAGGTGATAATTAATGCAAAAAAATAAAGAAGATCAAGTTAAAGCTTGAAATAAAATTAATTAAGGATTTCAGTAAAAATGATTTAGGAACACAGTTCCATAGAGAAGATAGTCTCCTAGATGAATACAGTTAAGGAACAATTATATCATTATTCAAATTTTAAACGGTTAGAAGGTCACAACAAAATCAAGATTTGAGGAAAGATTGAGTAAGTCATGTCACGCCCCAAATCCAGAATACTGGAAAGTGGGGACAGACACAGCCAGCTACGTATATAGAAGTGTATTCTACCTCCATATACGGTCACGGTTGTCTAGATGTATGAGGGTTTTTCTACAAGCCAACAGTCTCTTATGGTCAAGAACAAGCCTAATGTCTCAATCTCAAGCAAGTAATAATAGTTACAAGATGTTAGACCATCAAATATACAATAGTAAGGCATCCCATACGTTTTATATACAGATGATCATGAAGCTAGTCGTACAAATATGAAGACTAGCAAGAGTTTAAGTCATTACATGATCAACCCTAGGATTTGTCAATCATGTTATAGCCCATAGGCAGAAAAAAAATATAAGCTTTCAACACGAGCTAACACTTGCTCGACGGCTAAACGCCTCAAAAGGTTAATTTTACAATAGAGTAGGAGAGCAAAATAAAATCGACTCGTTGCCATAGTGTCTTCTAGTGTTCACCATCTGGCTGGAAGACTGAAAGATCCTCGGGAGTTGCTCTGAAATCTGGCCATACAAAACTAGCTGGGTCAGACCCCAGAAAGAGCAAGTGCCACAAGGGAGGCTTCACTTAAGAACTAAAACCAGCAAGTTAGAACACAAAGCATAATAATATTAACAAGAAAACTAAAGTTATGAAAGTAGGGTGATAAATGATAAGATAACTTAAGAAACTATTCCGGTAACCAAGTTACAATCCCGTAAACCAAACAAGGACCGACGTTGTAACCCTTCAACTGAACAGAACTTAGTCTCTTACCAATTATTGTCATGACCCGCACCCGAATATATGGGTACGAATATGTGGGCCACGTCCAGCATACATCGCAGTATCGGCGGTAGAGCGCTGTCAAGTACTCGATACTAACTACAATATCTAAAGATCCATAACTATAAGGTACTCGTATCATATCACAAAAACTAAGGAAGATAAGACAAGAAATAATACAATACCACTAGAACAACTAGAATCAACAAGGATCATATGAGACAAGAATAAAATAGAGGGAAACAATAACAAACTAAATAACTACCAGACCTAGAACTCCTTAGGGACAACTCACGGAGAAGAATACCGGGAACCACCCCAGCTAGCAACATCCTGTAGTCCAATACTGAGGGCAGAAACACTCCTAAAATATTGTCAACATATCCAGTCAGGATGGAACGAGCACAAATCTCAAATAACAGTTCTAATTAGACGATATTGAAAATATAGCAGTAAATAGAGAGAATATACAAGAAATCATGAAATGTACATGTGAGTATCATGGCAAGGTAAGCTATAAATCTAGAGATAGAACAAGACAAGTAAAACTGATCATGGCATGTACAAGAATCAAAAATCATCTATCTAGGTGTGTGAGTACTAGCTACAATATGTGGCCGGTTTGAGAACTTGTATAATAGTAACAGGCCTGGCTAACCATACGTGGGGTGTATGATCAACACTCACAATTAATAGACGCACAATGGGTGCACAATAGGCTTTGACCACATATCTACACTGATACTCCTCGCCCCTGACTAGTATAGTGGATCCAACCATGACACGTCATGACACAAGATTCTCCGAGAAGGTAGCAAGTCTCCTCAAGAATCGCGTCTACACAATGCACAAGGAACAAGATAAGACTTACACAATATATACCAAGAAAAGCAAGTAATAATATTTCATGCCGGGATCCAGACAAATACCAATCCGTGTGAACTATGTGTTAAGAGAACAAGAATATCTACACTATACACCAGAAACATAGACGATATCATAAAACAAAAATATTATCAGAGAATGTACTCACCTGAGATCTGGTGGAATATGTCAACTGTGTAATCTGGCTTAGATTGAAATCACAGACCCAAAGATGTGATATATAAGCTAATTAGGGTTCAATAGTGTTAGGCATGATTAATCTAGGTCAATCTCAGTTCACTAAGTCAAACAAGGTCACATTGAGTCACACTAGGTCAAACTAGGTCACAGGAAGTCAAACCAAGTCAAACTAAGTCAAACTGGGTCAAAGGTTGACTTATAGTTGACTTTTGGTCAACTGGTCAACTCTAGTCAACTCTGGTCAACTCTAGGTTAAACTAGGTCAAATGTTGACTCTACTTCGACGTTCAGTCAAAACAGTCAACCATGGTCAAATAGGGTCAAGGCTAGTCTCTATAAACATCTACAGGGTCAACACATTCAATTTCAGTGGTTGTGAAATTACTGGAATCTATGGATCTCAAAATACAACAAAAGAAGAAAGATTATAATAATAGGGTAAAAACCTACAGATGTTGTCGGATGGTGAAACAACCATCACCAATGTGTCCAGAATGGTCAAATTAGCTAGGATAGCCTATCCATAAGTCCAATTTGGACACAGGGACAAAAGATAATTTCGGGTCAAAACGATGTTCGTGTCGGACCGCTTTGTACCAAAAAACATGGTGGAATAAAAGTCCTCAAACCTGCAAAATATCTCCACGAATCCAGAATGACGATACGAACTCAACGGTATATCCAGAATTGGATTCCGATGAGCCGATCTCAAAATGGCCCGTCAACCCGGATATTGGAATCCAATTTGCACCGAAATACGTGTCAGAGCCAATGTCCACAAAACTCAGCAAATTATATGTCAACGAGTCAAGAATGACGATACGAACTCAACGGTATATCCAGAATTAAATTTCGATGCGTCGATCTCAAATTGACCCGTTGACTCGGACCGTGGGGCCCGCTTTGTACCGAAATGCGTGCCAGGGCCCACCTCCTCCAAACTATGCAAATTTTATATCAAAATGTGCCATAACGACGCCACGAGTCTACTAGTGGCGTCAGAAATTGAATCGGGAGTCCCAGGTTCAAAAATAGAATTTTACAAGTAAAAAATTAAGAATTCGGACGACCAACTTTGGCGTCGAATTCAACTAACCAAACGTACTCACAATAAAACAAAATTTAAGGGACTGAAAGAAGGTTATACCAGCTATGCACAAGAATAAGTAGCATGCCAAATGGAGCTACGATGACGGAGTTACTAGTCGAGGAAGTTGGCTCCACAAAACTGTACAAAAATAACACAATTTAAAGCGTCAATTTGGTGGCCGATTTTGATGTATCAAACGACGAAATTAACGGACGAAACTCGATAGAAGTGAAGGGGTATATACCGAGATTGTGACGGAGCAGAAAGTTCGCCGATCCAACGGTCGAATTTCTCAAAAAAATTGTACGAAGTTGCTGCAATAAAACACGAATTCTGAATTTCATTCGCGCGCACGTCGACGGGATTCCGTACAAAATGCATAAATCGCCTACGTGGCACATCGGGGAGAAAGGCAGTGCACTTGGAGAGGTCATCGGAGTGCTCGTCGGCGAAGGTCGGCCACGCAGCGGCCGTGCGCGCGGCACGGCGGCACGTGACGGAGGCCCCACGCACGCGCGCACTGTGTGCGCTACTGCTGCATTTGCAACTGCTGCTGCTGTGTTGCAGCATGCTGCTGCTGCTAGTGGCTGCGCTGCCTCGCTCGGCGGAGGCCGGCCAGCGGGGCGGTGGTGGCCAGCGGCGTGCGCGTCGCCGGCGGTTATAGAGATGGTAATGGTGATGAAGATGGTGGTGTCGGTTGGTGGTGATGGTGTTAGGAGGAAGAAGAAGAGGAGGGATGGAGAAGAAGAAGTGAAGAAGAAAAATGGGGGGGTGCTTGGTTCGTGTACATGTGAGGGGGATGCTGAGTGTGATGGGTGAGGGGGAGTTGTGTGTGTGACTAAGGAGAGAGAGAGAGAGAGAGAGAGAGAGAGAGAGAGAGAGATATTAGTATATGTGTGTGTATATAATATATATAGAAAGAGAGAGAAAGAATGAGAGATATTAATGAGAGAGAGAGAAAGAGAAAGTAGAGAGAGGGGGTGTTCGGCCACATGGGAGGGAGAGTGCTGATGTGAGAGGGTGAGTTGGTGTGGTGAGAGAGAGATATTTAAATATATATATGTATATATATATATATATTTTTTTTATTTTTATATATATGTATATATATATATATATATATATATATATATATATATATGTGTGTGTGTGAAAAAAAAAAAATATATATATATATATATATGTGTGTGTGTGTGCGTGTGTGTGTGTGTGTGTATATATACAAGGAGAGAGAAAGTAGATATTTTGAGCAGAAAAGAGTAAGAAAATTATCAGTGGGGTGTATAGGCAGACATGGTAGGGTCACACCAATTTGGGTTGGGTGTTGGGCCAAGTTTGGTTGAGTTGGAGCCAAGATTTAATTAAAATAACAAATTTAAACCGATTAAAATAATGGATGAAATGAGAGCACAAGGGAGATCAATTTGGTGACACGCAAGTGGCACGTGCATAGCAGATTCAAAACAGGCCAGGGCCATATATTGGGTCGACTGTATTAGACCGATGTCGGGTCAGGAAATTAAGTTGGAAGTTTAGTCACGAATTACGGCAGACGATAAATTGGTCTAAATTGACCCGAAAGTTGTGCGAAGAAATGGAGCACAAGGGAATAAGTTCGAGTGGGACATGATATGTCAAATTGGAGATAATCTCGTCTACTATAAACTTCAAGAAGAAAGTTTCCAGAGACTGGCATCCATGATGCTCTAGAAATCAAAGTCACGGTAAAGAGCATTTAATGATCAAAATTAATTAAATAAAAATGAGTTATCGAAAATAATTTATTTAGGAAATTTGAAAATAAATCCCAAAAATTTTGGGGGCTTACATCCTACCCACCTTACAAAAATTTTGTCCTCGAAATTAATGGTTGGTAGTGGGGTTAAAACAGGATAGAAGATTTAAGCAATATTTTTGGTACGATCCAAGAATGACGAGTTTTGCACAATCAAGATAATCAATTCAAAATTGTTCAGGCACGATGAAGGATTTGGCACGGTCGAATCATGATATGAACAAAATCATATGTGCACGATTTTAGAAATAAGTCAAGTCATTGGAGCAAAATTTTAGAGACGATTAGGAGAATCGAAGATATAAATGAAGTTCAAGTACGGGATGATCTGTAGGACTTTGGTTGATAAAAATCAACCTGGAAGTCGTACAAGCCGATCAAGATGAAAAACTAACCATGACCAAAACGAGGTTTGGCATGATTGGGAGTTATAGTCACAGCTTTGTAGGTAAGCACGAAGCCGCGACTAGAAAAATCAGGAATCGTTCATTTACGAACAAGTCATAATTAGGTCAAAACATCGATAAATATGATCCAGGTTGAAGAAATTAGATTTAGGGTAGATCGGCACGATCAAGATGAAAATGATGTGATTAGGCATTGTTAGTAATAAACGATGCTTAGCACAACATTGATCTAGAATTTAACTACTTGGTCATGAGTGAAATCAAGACCCAGATGCGATCAAAATTTTACGGAATGATTAAACACTTAGGCACGATGTAGAATAGAGCGACAAAAAAATCTCAAACCTAGTCATGATCTGGAATAAAACCTGAGCACGAGTGACTAGAGAATCAAAATTTAGGTACGATAGAAGAGATGATCAATGTCGTTTGGTCGCGATCAAGAAAATTATGATTTAATGATATTGAAAACTCAAGGGATGATTAAAAGATATGAAATAAGTAATTGTTCGCATACATTACTAAATAGTTCGCATACAAGAAGTCTAAAAAATTATCGAAGATAAGTTAATCCGATCGCTGAAAGCAATTTATAACAACAGTAAGCTAAATTGAAAGAAGATACAATATGAGCCATTACAAGCTTCATCCACCAAAGTTTTAAACTTTAGGTAGTACTGTAGAATGATCCTTTCCTAGAAAGGAACAAGACTGACCCAATTAATTCTGCAGGACACTCATAACGAGATTTGACTTTTTGCTTGTAAATTAAACAAGAAGTCCAGAACAAGACTGACCCAATTAATTCTGCAGGACACTAATGGGCCACAATGGATGGAAGCATGGGTAAGGGAGATGCCAAATGTGTTGATTCTGCCACGAAGTTCAGAGTACGACGAAGAAGTATGGATAGAAATTAGAGAGAAAGCTCTCTCTATATTACAGTCATTTTTCCTTGATGGAGTTGTTCCAAACACTGTTGTCTCTGATGAGGATGATGAAAATAGTGACATTGGGTGTGAAGATGACCAATCAGAGAATCAGTTAAAATGTTGTCAAAACTATAAAGGTGTGCATACTATAAAGGACTCCCAAGTTGCATACTATAAAGGTGTGCATACTATAAAGCTCTTCTGATCTGAGGGAAGACGTACTTTAAAAAATTATAGTATAAAGGTGTGCAGAGTACTTTAAAGCCTTCAGCTTCATCAAAAAATAGTGACAAAGGTGTGCATACTATAAAGGACTCCCAAGTTTCATGTTTGTCCCAAAATATTCCCTCAAGATCTGAGGGAAGACGTTGTAGATCAGGGAAGAAAGGAAAGAAGAGACCTGCTCGGCGTAGGTCCCGAAAGAATTCTGATGATTTTTTACGAGTAGAAAGCAGTAGCAATTATACGTCACATTGAGATGATGATGATGCTATAAGTGGTAGGGACCAAGTGTTAAGTTCCAGCTCTCGGTTTGCTTCTCCAGAGGATTCTAGAAATAAGCATATTGGTGCATTTGAGTCACATTTGGAATCAACTCTTGAGAAACAGGTAACAGGAAGTGCAGGGCTTAATAGAAGATGTGGTGAACTGCTGAAAGATGGTTATGTTATAGCATTGCATACAAGGGATCATCCTGGATTGCATGTGTCTAGACAACGAGTTTCTGGCGGTGGATGGTTTCTTGATACAATGAGTTATGTAACAAAAAGAGATCCTGCGCACAGTTTCTTGTTTCTTTTAGAAGCAAGGATACACTAGGGTTACGATGGTATGGATATTCATTTAGTAAAACAAATAGATGCA
Organism: Iris pallida; assembly: GCA_029216955.1. Lineage (NCBI taxonomy): Eukaryota > Viridiplantae > Streptophyta > Magnoliopsida > Asparagales > Iridaceae > Iris > Iris pallida. The sequence continues at coordinate 4,169,981 of JANAVB010016195.1, forward strand.
GATGGTATCCATGATGTATATTCATAATATTATATAATTTAGTAGAGGTCATATTTTTTATTCAAGCTTTCAAGACTAACCTCATAAAGTAAATATCCACATTTCATTGTGTAGTCCAGATTTTGTTTTTAAACCTGTAAAACAAAAAGAATCACATAGTTTAAAAAATGCTTAAAAATCACACTTTTAGAAAAATTTGAGAAAAATGCAGTTTTACCTCAAATAAAGAAGGCTAATCCAATTTGATGTATTTGATAGGCCATGCAATGGTACTTTGTTCAGCACAAGCAAGTTTACCGAACTCAGATGTTGGTCGATACAAAACAATGTTATCAATCACATCGCTAACCCAAACTTTCCAACAATCATGGCCTAAAGGAACATGATGGACCAATGCACTTGGATCTGTTGATGCAATTTCAGCAGTAGCAACAACTTCTTCATCTTTCGCAAACCAACTAAGCAATTTGCACATCTTATTCTCAAGATTAGAACCTTTAGCACCACTCGCTAATTCATTTTGTCTTCTTTGTGCTCCTTCACTACCAAAATCTTGTGTACTTGCTCCACTTGCTTTGTTGTTTTTTTCCTTTTGTCCTCTCTCACTAGCGGAAATTTGAATGCTTTTTTTGATTTATGCTCTCTCGTTATCTTCCTTTTGTTTGCTTTTTGATCTCTCATTAAAAGATAGCTGATCGTTGGGATTTTCTTTGCGTTTTCTTTTTGCTATGTCGTTGGCCGAATGTTGAATACTTGTGTTTTCCTATAGTCATTATATTAAATAGGCCAAATATTAAATTTTGTTATCAAATGCAACGACAAGACCAAAAGAAAAGTTAATATAAATATTTCATAAACTTACCGAGTTATTTTCTTCTTTGTTTAACCGAACAAAGAGATCTTTCACTAAGCCCTTCAAGCTCTCCACTTCATTCTCTAGTCTTTTAACTTTATTGCCCATATGAATTTGACCATCCACTTTTGACGGATTTGCTCCAAATCCAAGCCCTCTTACTCTTCCTCGTGGATCCGAACCAAGTACCTTTGCAACAGCATCATTTGTTATAGTATTCCTTTGTGAAGGGTCTTCCTCAGCCTTATATTGCTTTACTTGTTGCTAGAAAAACAAAAATTGGAGATATATGAATACTAAATTATAAAACAAACAAAAGTGAGCTTAAATATATCAAGATATATATTGTTACCACTATTTCCGAGTCTTGAACTTCCCCTTCTGAATTTTTCTTTCGTGTTTCATATGCATGAATCCAAACATCAGCCCTTGAAATTGCATCAGGTGTTGTACTTTTTTCCTTCTACAAAGTAAAATTTTTTAGACAATCAACAGTTATCTCACATTTTAAAGAATATATTAACATAAACTATTATTCTTACCAACTCCTCTTCAACAACGGCAAAACTTTTTCTACTTGTACGATGCACTAAATCAAGTTGTTTTGCTCGCATCTCTTTGAATTTTTCAGCTCTTTCCTACAAAAAATATTGGTGATATAACGAGATACAAAAGTATTTTAAAAAATGAAGTATGTACTACAAAATCTCAAAACTAGAATTACCAAAGAATTAGGACTTGTTCTGGCTTTAATAAATTTCATCCACTTATCCAGAGATTCAATATTTGCAGGTTTGAGAAGACTCGCAGCACGTTGTAGGCCTACCACTTCCGCTTGTATCCTTACTTGTTTCACCAGATTGGATCTCCAATCTCGCCAAATCTTAAGTAGCTTTCTAAAAGTATAGTCCTTGTGGCACTCATCAACAACAAAATTTTGCTACAAAATATGGTCCAAATATGGTGGTTAAATATCATGTAAAATATAAGAAAAAAATCAATAACAATACTAACAACCTTATCGTTACATGTTCCCAAATCTGATCTTTGAAGTCTACTGAGACATCCTTCCATTTAGTCATATTAACTGGTAGTAGCTCTCTTGCCGTCACGCCAAGGAAAGAACTAAACTTTGCAGCATTTTCCTTGATAGGCTGGCCTCTATGGTTGAAATCAAGGGGCAGAGGAGTATGTTTTGCTTGTTTCCTAACTGCCAAACATCTTACCCTACCCATAGGTGTTCTTTTTGGTTTTTCTGCGTTGAACTCATCTACAGAACCATTTGGTAATGTGTTGGATGATGTTTTAGGTGGAGAGTTGGAATCTTCATTAGAAATGCCATCAAATATTGGTAAGGATCGGTTCTTTTTTTGTCTACATGCAATAATAGCAGCAATTTTTAAAGCTTTTCGGTGCTTTTTGGTTCTCTTTGCAGCATTGTTTGAGCACTTCATCAAAAATACAAAAAATAATTGAGCAAACAATGATATTAGCTATTAAACATATCATGTCAAAGATAGTCTGAAGTTTTTAAAGAGTATAGCAACAAATGCAAAGATCATAGACAGATAATGAAATAATATCTAAACTTAGATGTATAATGAAATAATATCCAAACTCATAGACTGTTAAATGTTGCTCCACCTTCCTCTTTTACTGCACCTGCAGTTGTTAGTTTCTTCCTCAGTGATACTAATTTGGTACCTTTGCCTTTGATCTTAGGTTGTATGCTCAATTTTAAGAAGCTTTCTCTAGCAATCATTATTGCTAATAGGGTGGTTTTAGAGGGATTAGAATTAATGCTGATAGTTTCCTTGTAGGTATCAGAATTGGTTTTGCATGTATAGTTGCGTGGTTACGAGTCACGACAGTCTACAAGTTCTGACTGGATTAAAACATGGAAAGCCTATAAGCAGACGACTAGTTAGAAACATGTATAAATATTTAAAGCAATGTTTAACCAGGTTTCTTCTCTCTTCTGCACCTTAAAACTGTAAAATATATCAAAACCTAAAGCTCCACAGAGTTAACCTTGTTATAGATGAGTTCTCCATAGTTTTTTTCGTCTTCAGTATTGCCCATCTTTGAATGTTCTTCTTCCAAATTTTAATGTTCCTTAGCCAGGGTTTTATATGATAAGATTTCTAGAGGGGTATTTTCAAAATATTCATGTAGAAACTAAAAAATGAAGCAGAAAAACTTGACAACTTGAAATGTGTAAGACTTTATTTAGGCTGCTGCTATGGAAGATAATCTCATAAAGCTATTTTAAGGCCAAATAGTTTCTCTAATGTTAAACTGAGCAAGCATTGAAATATAACATTCCAGAAACCATGAGTGGCTTGTTCCTGTTTGATGTAAAACCAAAACTGACAGTTCTATAAGTAAATCAGCAGTCTTGTGTTCTTATTCTAATTGTTCTTGGTTTCAAAATAAGAACGTATGGTACGATGAGTAGCAGCAAAGTTACTAAAAAAATTACTTCTCAAAGCAATCTTTTACTATGGAACTCTAGAAAAACCTCTGCAGAACTAATAAGAGTAGACCATAGGATAAATTCCTCTTCCTTTATCCTCAACATGATAGTTACAGATAAAACAACAACAACAACAAACTTCTTTATCCCAATTTTTTTGGGTCTCCATTCAGTTCTGTTCCTATGTAACACTAACGAAAATCATATCTTTCTAAGAACATTACAGTTATAATCTCATATACTAGAAGAGGTAACTAGACTTCAAGTATAGTCAAGAAATAATACGAGAAAACCATATTCTTAGTGATAAAACAAATGAAGCTCTAATATATTTCTGTGCCAAAAGTAGTAAGTAGAAAGAGGAAGGCATCGTCAAACAATGACCTCGGAAACCATATTCTTAGTAGTAGTTTACAAGAAAACTATGTATTAAGGAGTTAGTACAAAACTAATGTTAGTGCCTATGGACCACTTTCCAGAAAGTCCTTACATTCTTCACCAAGTTTTTTTTCCCTCTCGCTAAAGAAATGCTAGGCTATAACAGTTGCGATCCTGGTCTTGTCAACCATAGATGCCCAGGCTTGTCATGGTACACAAGTAGGCTATGGTGGAGGACAACTTCGTCGACAGGCTTGTCATGGTACACAAGTAGGCCGTGGCGTGGGCTCGAAAATTATTGGTACGAGTAAAGATAATTGGCAGGTTTGAAGTGTTCGTCTTCATATATAAACCAGTATGTATGAACATTTGACAATAATGGAAGCAACATGATTCATGATACAGACTTATTTCAGTTACAGAACCCATAGCTTTCATTCTGCAAGCCTTCCTAACCAGTCTTGTACTGATACACTAGCCAATGGCCACTGCTGCCTAGTGCAGCAGGGTCAAAATCCCCTTCTACTAGCCAATGTTCACTAATACGTATCCCTCCATGTCTGATACTAACTACTACAAATACAACTTCACCCAAACACCCTCAAAGCTAAACCCGTGGCCAAATGCTCAATTGGCCAAGTGCCTGTCTTGTACTGATACACTAGCCAATGGCCACTGCTGCCTAACCTGTCTTGTACTGATACACTAGCCAATGGCCACTGCTGCCTAACCTGTCTTGTACTTTATACCTGAACTAAACCCCCTTTCTAACCTGTCTTGTACTATACACTAGCCAATGGCCACTTCTGCCTAATACAGCAGGGTCAAAATCCCCATCTACTAGCCAATATTCACTGATACCTATCCCTCCATGTCTGATACTAACTACTACAAATACAACTTCATCCAAACACCCTCAAAGCTAAACCCGTGGCCAAATGCTCATTTGGCCAAGTGCCACTGCAGCCTTATTCTGCTGTACAACATGGGCCATAGCCAAACTCTGATACCACATAACCCAAGTGGCCAAGTCGAGCCACTGCCATGGCCAAATCTAATTTATACTGCACTCACTGCTAGTGAGGGCCTAAAACCGACCCCTTAATTCACGGCACATGTAGTAGGCTAAGTGCCAAAGGTTTGGCCAATGGCCCAAACAAAATGACCCAACTGATGCATACAAGACCTCTACTATCTATGATACACCCATCTCCACATCTGATACTAATTATACTCTCAAACCCAGAACCCAAAACTGATACATACAAGTCACAATATATATATATATATATATATATATATATATATAATATATATATATACATTTCCATCTCACAAATCCCACACACACACGACATATATATATATATTTAGAGAAGCACACAGACATATAATCTGAAAATATAACATAGCAAACCTGTTAATAAAACATGACATGGGTATGATACACTTGAATGTCATGGGTATGGGTTATCTAAGGAACTTACTTCTTCACCATTTTTTGCCATCTTATTGACCAAATATTTACTTTCAGACAATTTGATCAATCTTCAGAGTCTTCACCGTCTTCACTTTTAGCCTGTTAATAAAACATAATAATTCATTAGGCTCATAATGTAAACATTTGATCAAACAATTACTCATGCTCAATATTAATAATTATATAAATAATATTGGTATAATTACCGATAAATAAGATAATTCTTCAGTATCGCGTAGTACACAATCTTCATCATCAATATCCAAGTTAAGTTGTGATACATCTAAAGAAGTGCATGGCATGTATTCATTCCCGTCATCCGTCTCATTCTCATAAAAACCTCTTGGTAGTGCTTTCAATACAACATACCAATTCGATGTGTCTGACTCTCTGGAATAAAATACTTGTTTTGCTTGTGATGCAAAAATAAATAGATCCCTCTCAAACTGATATTGTCCTTGGTGGAGGTTAACTAATGTAAACCCATCTTCGACTTTGATACCATTTTTTATATTTGCCCAATCACAATCAAATAAAGGAACTTTAATTTTGTAATAGTCCAGCAACATGATATCTTTTATGATACCATAGTAAGTTACTTTTCCCATTACTTGTGAAGTATCTTTCGCACTTGCTCGACACATGGTTTCTGCTTCAATAGAAATCCTACAATTTTGTGTGCTTTTCTCAACATCCTTTGTGTGAAATCGATTTCCATTAATAACATAACCAGAATAGAACATTACTTCCTTCTTAGGCCTACATGCAAGCCATCTAACAATATCTGACATTGGACCGCTAGTGCCATTTCTAACTTCATTTCCCAGCCATTCACTAAATGTGTTCATATGTCGCTTTTCTAAAAGAGATTCATTCTTGGCTAAGCGTTTATCTAAACGTATAAGCTGCTCTTTGTGCATTCTGGAACAATTAAAAAAAGATAATTTAGAGTGTGAATAATGAGAAATAAAAATTGAAAAATAAATTTAGTACTTTAGAATTATAACTTACTCTCTCCATGGATCAACTTCTGCAGTATTTTTTAGAACATAACGATGAGCGATCTCTAACATAGAAGAAGTCATTGAATCTTTTGTCCTACCCTGACCAAGTGGTCGTCCTTCTACTATTGTGCTATCTTCAAAATCCTCATTACGCCTATATTGATGTCCTATATCAGCTGCTTGTTTTATGTATCCAGAACAAAAAAGTGTCAACTCATCAGCTAAATACTTCTCTGCTATGCATCCTTCGGGATTTGAACGATTCTTAACATATCCTTTTAGCACCTTCATATACCTAATCATGATTTAAAAAATTAAGCTTTGTAATCAATCAAATTAGACTATAATTAATATAGTATTCTATCATAAACAGATCATTACCTTTCAAAAGGGTACATCCATCTGAAAGGTACCGGTCCAGCAATTAACGCTTCTTGTCCAAGATGAATAGTTAAATGGATCATAATGTCGAAAAATGAAGGAGGAAAAAACCTTTCTAGCATGCACAAAGTCTCAGCAATTTAATCTTCAAGAAGCTCTAGTTTATTTTTATCAAGTACCCTTTGACATAATTGATTAAGAAATGCACAAAGACGAAAAATAGCAATCCTTGGTCCCTTAGGTAAAAGATCTCTCAATGCCACTGATAACACTTGTTGCACTAAGACATGACAATCATGGGACTTGAGGCCATAAATCTTGTGGTCTTGTAATGACACTCGATTTGCAATGTTAGAACTATAGCCATCCGGCAATCTCAAATTTGCTAATCTCTCATAAAATATATGCTTCTCTTTCTTTGAAAGTACGTACGGAGGTATAGTACCTTTAGCACTAATCTTATCATCTTTGAGATGTAATTTTTTTCTGATGCCCATCACCTTCAAATCTTTTCGAGAATTCAAGTTGTCTTTCGTTTTCTCCTTTATATTCAAAAGAGTGCCAATAATACTCTCACAAATATTTTTTTCAATGTGCATCACGTCCAAATTATGTCGTAATAGTAAAATCTGCATTATGAAAAGAATAATATTAAATTTAACAAGTAAGACTATTAAGTTTTTCAATCTTAAATATAAATGAACAAAAAAATACCTCCCAATATGGTAATTCAAAGAAAATAGATTTCTTTTTCCATCGCTTTGTAAGCTGTGTAGGATCATCACCATCATTATAATCGGTATCTTTATTTCTCTTCCTTTTTCTGTTTTCATGTTGTTGGCTCTTTGATTTTCCCCAAACATTTACAATATTGTTGACCACTTGAAGAACCTCTGAAGCAGTTAATTTTTTAGGCCTCAAACGATGCTTTTCGGTTCCATCAAACCAAGTTGCTTTCAACCGCAATGGATGATTAGGTCGAAGAAAAATTCTGTGGCACATGTAAGCAAAATTTTTTCCATTCTTCAGCCATTTTGAACATGTCTGAACACCACACACGGGACATGCCTTTTTACCCTTTGTAGAATATCCTGATAAATTTTCATACGCTGGAAAATCATTTATTGTCCACATCAAGATAGCTCTCAAATTAAAAGTGGTCTTAGTGAATGCATCATAGACACTAACTCCATTGGAAAATAACTCTTTTAAATCTTCTATAAGTGGTTCCAAATATACATCTATATCATTTCCTGGTTGCTTCGGACCGGGGATAAGTAATGAAAAAATTAAATTCTCCTTGGACATGCATAATGAAGGGGGGAGATTATAGGTGGCCAAAATTACTGGCCAACAACTATATCTAGAACTAAGATCACCAAAGGGATTGAATCCGTCGGATGAAAGACCGAGCCTGAGATTACGAGGATCCGCTGCAAAAGTTGGAAATTTACTATCAATCTTCTTCCATGCAAATGAGTCAACTGGATGGCGCATCATGCCGTCCTGACTTGTGTTATTATAATGTCATGTTAGTTGTTCTGCCTTTTCAGATGATTTAAACATTCTCCTAAATCGAGGTATGATTGGAAAGTATCTCAAGACCTTTACAGGAATTCCTTTACGAACCTTTTTAGTTCGCTTATTAACCTTCCATCGTGATTCACCACATTTTGGACACATCTCCATATGTTCGAAATTTTTTCTAAATAAACAATAGTCATTCACACAAGCATGTATCTTCTCATACCCCAAATCAAATGCCTTGAGAAACTTTTTCATGGAGTATAATGAACTTGAAAGTATGTTATCATTTGGTAGAATATCTCGAATGATGTTAAGAAGTTCATCAAAACCAGTATCAGATAGGCTATACCTAGATTTATACTTGTATAACATAACCGTTGCAGACATCTTTGTGATAGTACAACCAGAATATAAAGGAAGTTCTGCCTCCTCCACTAAATCTTTCAAATCAGGCTCTATTTCATCTATAGGCACCATAACATCATCATCATCGTCAAAAAATGCATCTGTGTACATGTTATAGGTCTCTAGGAACTCTATATTTCCATCTTCTAATGTATTTGGCTTTTCCCCATGAAAGATCCATGTAGTGTAACGAGGATGCATACCATTTACGATCAAGTGATCATATACAGTATCAAAATTATGGTATTGTAGGTTCATACAATGGCTACAAGGACATTGAGTCTTTTGTAGATCTACCTTACTTGCTTTAACCATATCAACAAATCACCTTGCACCATTATGATAGGCTTTACAAGTTCTAAAGGAAAAAAAACATGATAAGCACAAGGAAAAAATTCAAATTTTTTCTTTAAAAAGAAACGACAGATAGTATATTCATAAGATTATATAGTTCAGAGATTTAAAAATAACCTTGAAATGTGTAGCCAACTTTTATCCATGATGTCTCTATTTTCCTTGGGAATCCTCCTTATTTACTTTAAGATAGAAGTTTGCATATCAAAGATAAATAGCCAAAGATCAATTCAAAGTGCGATGAAATATATAAGATATATATAATTGCATGCATTCGTAAAACGGCTGATATGCTTGTATATATTTTCAAGAGCATAACTCAATATACATGTTATAACCACTCATATATGAATTATAGAAATAGGACCATAATGATGCTAACAATCTAGCCTATGAAAACATTACTAACAATTGAAGCCATGACTTGTCAAACCCTAGGAAAAGCCTGTAAGTTCAAATGGCACCCAGGCCAATACAACTCCGGATAAAGGCCATTGTTGGGTAACAAATGTCATATACTGATTCAGAGATTATGTGATTCCTAACAATTGAATGTTGTGAATCAATTTTTACTGAAGATATATTTTGGAACCAAGGCTAGCAAGTACCATCTGCTGATTCACAAATTATATTGATTCTAACACCACCTGCTACTGTGTGGTGGGTCAAATAAGGCTTATTTGGTTGATAAATTTAGATGCATTTTGAGGTTGATAGATGTAACTCTTCCTATTAATTTCCATTAGTAAGACCTTGCTTGCCTTGCTATCACTACTGCAGATTTACCTTATATTATATTAATCATAATAGATGTCTTGTATCTAGAAAGCTTCTAAACTACAAATATAAATGGGAGATATCCAAGAACATGAAAGAACTATTATGATTGGTTTAATGTTAATTTAGGACGATCTATTTTTATCTTAGTATCATGTTTTTCTTGGCAATCAACATGAAAGAAAATATACATGGGGATAGAAAATGCTTTTAATCTGGAACAATTTACCATTACCGTTAAGGTTAAGGTTAATCTGCATTTAACAACACTCGTCGGTCTTCCAAGTTTCACATTCTGATCCTTTCCCGATTCTATTCCTCTTTATCCTTTCCGTCATTGTAACAAATAAATACTATTATGTGAACACTAATTCCTATCTAAAAATCTTGCTTTTATGTACATGTCAATGGACAAAACATAAACCATCCAGAACAAATTCATTTGTCATGAAATATTGTGCTTCTGGTGCATGATGATGTTGACACTACTCTCAAAAGCAGAGGAAATGGGTGTCAATCGACTCATGGGGGTCTAAACACAGTTAGAAGTTGGACTACTATTTGGAAACATTTTTCTGATGTTGATCCGAGAGGGGGGTTATATGACCCAATTCTTAGACAGGTATTGTAATTTCCAATGATATTCTTCTTTCCAACATGATGACACCGAAGATAACAGTAACATTATTAATGTTTAAATTGATAAAAATTCGTCCAATCTTTTTTTTCCCTCTCAAATCTTTCTTCCCACAAAACAGAACCAAAATCCACAGAATTTAAGAAAACCCTAATTAATTAATTAATACACAAGAACAAGAAGATCCACGAAAAATAAAACCCTAATTAATTAATACACAGGAACAAGAAGATCCACATAAAATAAACCCTAATTAATTTAAGAAAGCCCTAATTAATTAATTAATTAATACACAAGAACAAGATCTATGGAGAATAAAACCCTAACTAATTAATTAATATAGAATTCTACAAAAATATTTCTCAATATAACAAAAATCTTTACCTTCTCTTCTCTGTTGTTCCTCTTCTTCTTCCTCCTCCTCTTCTTTCGGTTTTCTGGATTTTTGATTTTTTTTCCTTCTCCGCCCTTCCTCTTCTTCTTCCGATAGGGTTTTCTTTGGGTTTGCTTTTGGGTTTGGGTGGGGAATACTTTTATTAAGTTTTATTGTTGGCAGGAGGGGCGGGACTTTAGGAATAGGTTAGAAAACCGCGGGAGTTTACTAGTTTGCTGGCCTTAATTTAGAAACGGGCAGGATTATATTTCGTTGATTTGTTGTTTTTTTTTGTGGCTCTAATATTTCGTTGATTTGTTTATTTAGAGCAAAAACCGAAACAAAAAATTTTAGGATCAACACACGACTAACTTCTATAAATTCTTTTTTTAACGTCTACCATTGACTTATCTATAAAAACATTAATAATTAACGATTAATAATTAATAATTAATAACTATAAATTATAATTAACGAGTAATAATTAATAATTAACAATTGATAGTTTTTTATTAACAATTAACAATTAACAATTAATAATTATAATTATTGATAAATAATTAATAATTAATGATTAAGTAACTATATTTAAATATTTTAAAAATAGTAATTATAAATTAATATTATTATGATTACTAAATTATTAATTAAATTATTATAAAATATGATTCTAATTGTGATTGAAATAATATTAATTAAGATTATAATAAAATAGTTATTAACAAATTATTAGTAATATTATAATAATACTAATAAATTATTAATTATGATTATAACGAAATTAACTAATTAACTAATTTTTTAATTAATAATACTAAACATAGGATGTGATTATTAATTAATATCATAATAATACTAATAAATTATTAATTATATTATAATAATAATATAATAATACTAGTGAATTATGATTATTAACTAATTAACAAATTATTAGTTAATATTATAATAATACTAACAAATTATTAATTATTATTATAACGAAATTAACTAATTAACTTATTTTTTAATTAATAATACTATTTTTTATTAATTAATAATACTAATAAAATAGTTAGTTTTTTAATTTATTAACTAATTTTTAACGAAATTATTAAAGAATAATTATTTTTAACAAAATTATTAAAGAATAACTAATTTTTAACAAAATTACTAAATAATAATTATTTTAAAGAAATTATTAAAGAATATTTTTTCCTCCAAAATCCAACCAAATCCAAGTTTTGGATTTTGTCATACTTTTCATATCCAAATACATCTCCAACCAAACATAGTATTCCATAGATTTTTCTCCAAATCCATAAAAATTCAAATGCCACCTCCAAATACGGTTTACCAAACGGGCCCATATTGTTAAAAAATATTGTAAATAAAACGTTGTTAACAAAGTTTTTTTTGTTGTAGTGTTAATTATCTCAAAAGTTTTCCATCGTGCCTGTGTCTAGTTCACGTTGGATAGGATTTCTTTTGACCCAAACCCTCTCTGTTTTGATAATATGGTCTAGTTTTGAGGTCCACATTCTATCCACACAAATTAAGGGTCGACCATGTTTGGATAAAAAGGATTAGGTCCGGATCTAAAATCCATATAACATATCAAATTAACTCATATCTAAATTCTGTACGGTGTGCACATATCCATGTGTCGTAAATAAGTTAGAAAGTTAATTTACATAAACTTTGTGGGAAAGTTAATTTGAAAGGAGATTTTAGAGAAACAATTACATAGGAAAAAGTTTCTCAGAAGAATCAATTGCACTATACACGGCGTGCACAAATGCATGCCATAAATGAGCTATCATTTACGGCACTCACAAGTGCATGCCGTCAATGAAAAATCATTCACGGCGTGCACAAATGCATGCCGTAAATAAGTTATCATTCACGGCGCACATACATGCATGCCGTAAATACGTTTACAATGACGGCTTGCATACAAAACACGCCGTAACAAAGACAAAAAATAACTCATTTACGGCACACAAATATGCGTGCCATAAAAGTGTGTCATTTACGGCACGCAGTTACTGCGTGCCGTAAATTGTGCACCGTAAATGCTACTTTTTCTTGTAGTGTACTACCAAAATTACCCTTCCGTCATGAAGATTGGACCTTGTCATGATACCATAGGCCAGATCGTAAATTCCAAAACCCTAATCAAGAAGTACACCCTTCACTAGAACTCCACACTATCCGCTTAATCATCCTTAAATCCGAATTCTTTCCCATTATTAAATTTCAAACTTCCATCATAACCTCAGTGTGAAATACCTCGAGAACCAATAACCTAAAATTGTCCAAATTCAAAAATGTTTAAATCTCAGATATCCTTGTCAGGTTCTAAACTATATCCACAAAATATAAATTTTCATACCATTAATGTACATCCTATTGTCCTTCTCATTTGAAATCATTGAACCTGCTTTCCAAGTAATTCATCCTCGAAATATCCTAGTAACTCATTTCTAAACTGATTATATCGACCTCTTGGTTTCAGTTCTAACCTCAATCATACTTCTATCAAAACAAATTCTACACTAGATCCAACATCTCATATTCCTACCAAGATACTACTTGATAAAATATCTGCCTTCCGAACGAGATGATTTACGATACTTTCTTAACCTTTCCAAGGTGAAAAGATACAAAATTTCAAATGACTTTATAGTGTAGTTGACAGGAATGGATAAAAGACATGTGATTGGTGTAACCAAGACATAATTAATCAGGATGGATGAAGTAATGACAAGATGAGGAAATCATCATATGATGAGAAGAGAAATGACGGAACAAGAAATAATGGTAGGAATTGTCCTTGATCAATAGGTAAAATGAAGTGAATCAATTTAAGGTATGACCTGATAACCATATACGTCTATCTAGAATCATGTTGCCAGAATTTTTGCCACGCTAGTAAGCATAGCTGTAATAAACGATGGGATCCATAACTATGGTATACACCCTATAATCATATCATCTAGATTCCTTACCACGCCAACCGGTATGGCTGCAAGAAAATCTAAATTCCATAACTAGGATAGTATATCAAAATTAGGCTCTATGTCCTTGTCATGCTAGCTTGTATGACTGCGATAAATTCTAAACCCCATAATAAAGTAGACATTTACCGTTATCATCGTCCCCATCAAATATGTTTATCAGGATATCTTAACTCAATTCATAAAAACAAATTTTTGATACAAAGTCAAAGTCAACAACGAACGAGCATCAAGATTTAAAATTCAACAACGAATCAAGGATAAGTAAATGGAAACTAGCGAAAACAGATTCCGAGATAGGATTTAGGAAAAGTTCTCAGGAGAAGTCCCAAAGGTACTATCTAGGTCAATATTGAAAATTTTGGAATATAATCTAAAATAAATCTCAACCTTGATATGAGATTGGTCAATCATATTCTCTTCTCCACCTAGATGATATATAAGTTCAACTTATACCTTCCCTCTGGGATCCACAACTCATCCCAAGAAAGAATAAAGTTTGATACGGATATTTCAAAAATTGAGACGAATAGAAACAAGTGGAAAAAGATTTTAAAAGCTTTTGAAATAAGATTCCCAGGGGTCATCTCTGGAATCTACCATGAGTTCCTTATATGTGACTGAGTACCAAAATCCTAAAATATTTCATGACTCAACCTTAATCCTAGGGCAAGTTTGTAGTAGTACAGATAAGCTTAAGTACCACACCGACTTCGCATTAATTTGCAAAGACTGACCTACATGGGCCATCACAAAAATGTGTCACGACCCGCACCCGGATATACGGGTACGAATACGTGGGCCACGCCCAGCCTACGTTGCAGTATTAACGATAAAGTGCTGTCAAGTACCCGATACTAACTACAACATCTAAAGATCCATAACTATAAAGGTACTCGTATCACATCATAAAAACTAAGGAAGATAAGACAAGAAATAATAACAATACCACTAGAACAACTAGAATCTGCAAGGATCATATGATACAAGAATAAAACAAGAGGGAAACAATAACAAAACTAATAACTTCTAGACCTAGAACTCCTAAGAGACAACTCACGGAGAAGAATATCGGGAATCACCCCAGCTAGCAACATCCTGTAGTCCAATACTGAGGGCAGAACCATTACTAAAATATTGTCAACATATCCAGTCAGGATGGAACAAGCACAAATCTCAAATAACAGTTCTAGTTAGACGATATTGAAAATGTAGCAGTAAATAGAGAGAATATACAAGAAATCACAAAATGAACATGTGAGTATCATGGCAAGATAAACTGTAAATCTAGAGCTAGAACAAGGCAAGTAAAACTGATCATGGCATGTACAAGAATCAAGAATCATCTATCTAGGTGTATGAGTACTAGCTACAATATGTGGCCGGCTTGGGAACTTGCACAATAGTAACAGGCCTAGCTAAGCATACGTGGGGTGTATGATCAACACTCACAATCAATAGATGCACAATGGATGCACAATAGGCTTTGATCACATATCTATACTAATACTCCCCGTCCCTGACTAGTATAGTGGATCCAACCATGACATGTCATAACACAAGATTCTTCGAAAAGGTTGCAAGTCTCCCCAAGAATCGCGTCTACACAATGCACAAGGAACAAGATAAGACTTGCACAATATATACCAAGGAAAGCAAGGAATAACATCTCATGCCGGGATCCAGACAAATACCAATCCATGTGAACTATGTGTTAAGAGAACAAGAATATCTACACTATATACAAGAAACATAGACGATACCATAAAACAGAAATATTATCAGAGGATGTACTCGCCTGAGATCTGGTGGAATATGTCAACTGTGTAATCTGGCTTAGAGTGAAATCACAGACCTAAAGATGTGATATATAAGCTAATTAGGGTTCAATAGTGTTAGGCATGATTAATCTAGGTCAATCTCAGTCCACTAAGTCAAACAAGGTCACATTGAGTCACACTAGGTCAAACTAGGTCACAGGAAGTCAAACCAAGTCAAACTTGGTCAAAGGTTCACTTTTGGTCAACTGGTCAGCTCTAATCAACTCTGGTCAACTCTAGGTTAAACTAGGTGAAATGTTGACTCTACTTCGACGTTCAGTCAAAGCAGTCAACCATGGTCAAACATGATCAAGGTAGTCTCTATAAACATCTACAGGGTCAACACATTCAATTTCAGTGGTTACGAAATCACTGGAATAGATGGATCTCAAAATACACAAAAAGATAGATTATAATAATAGGATAAAAACCTACAGATGTTGTCGGATGGTGAAACAACCATCACCAATGTGTCCAGAATGGTCAAATTAGCTAGGATATCCTATCCATGAGTCCAATTTGGACACAGGGGCAAAAAGGTAATTTTGGGTCAAAACGGTGTACGTATCGGACCCGCTTTGCACCAAAAAATATGTCAGAATAAAAGTCCTCAATATCTAGCAAAATATATGTCAACGAATCCAGAATGACGATACAAACACAACGGTATATCCAGAATTGGATTTCGATGAGCCGATCTCAAAATGGCCCGTTGATGCGGATATTGGAATCCAATTTGCACCGAAATGTGTGTCGGAGCCAATGTCCACAAAACTCAACAAATTATATGTCAACGAGTCTAGAATGATGATACAAACTCAACGGTATATCCAGAATTGGATTCCGATGAGCCGATCTCAAATTGAGCCGTTGACTCGGACCGTGGGGCCCGCTTTGCACCAAAATACGTGTCAAGGTCCACGTCCTCCAAACTACACAAACTTTATATGAAAACGTGCCAGAACGACTCCATGAGTCTACTGGTGGTATCAGAAATTGAATCTGGAGTCCTGGGTTCAAAATAAAATTTTACAAGTGTAAAATTAAGAATTCGGACGGCCAACTTTGGCATCGAATTCGACCGACCAAACGTGCTCACAATGAAGAAAAATTTAAGGGGCAGGAAGAGGGTTATACCAACTACGCACAGGAAATGGTAGCATTCCAAACGGAGCTGCAACGACGGAGTTACGAGTCGACGAAGTTGGCTCCACAAAACTGTCCAAAAATAACTCAATTTAAAGCGTCAACTTGGTGGCCGATTTTGATGTATCAAACGACAAAATTAACGGACGAAACTTGATAGGAGTGAAGGGTATATACCGAGATTATGACGGAGCAGAGAGTTCGCCGATCTAACGGTCGAATTTTTTGAAAACATGTACGAAATTGCTGCGAAGAAATACGAATTTTGAAATTCATCCGCGCGCGCGTCGACGGGATTCCGTGCAAAATGTACGAATCGCCTACGTGGCACGTCGGGGAGGAAGGCGGCACACTCGGGGAGGTCGCCGGAGTGCTCACCGGTGATGGACGGTCACGCAGCGGCCGTACGACGGTGCGGCGGCTCGCGACGGCAGCCCGCGCACGCGCGTACTGTGCGCGCTGCTGCTTCGTTTGCAACTGCTGCTACTGGTGGCTGCACTGTCTCGCACGACGGAGGCCAGCCAGCGACGGTGACCAGCGACGTGGGCGGCACCGACGGTTATGGAGATTGTAATGGTGATGAAGGTGGTGGTGTCGGTTGGTGGTGATGGTGTTAGGAGAAAGAAGAAGAGGAGGGATGGAGAAGAAGAAGTGAAGAAGAAAAATATGGGGGTGCTTGGTTGGTATACAGGAGAGGGGGATGCTGAGTGTGTTGGGTGAGGGGGAGTTGTGTGTGTGTGACTAAGGAGAGAGAGAGATATTAGTATATGTGTGTGTATACAATATATATAGAAAGAGAAAGAGTGAGAAAGAATGAGAGATATTAATGAGAGAGGGAGAGAGAAAGAGAAAGTAGAGAGAGAGGGGATGTTCGGCCACATGGTGGGGGAAGAGTGTTGATGTGAGAGGGTGAGTTGGTGTGGTGGGAGGGAGACATATTTAAATATGTATATGTATATATATTATATGTACATATATACAAGGAGAGAGAAAGTAGATATTTTGAGTAGAAAAGAGTAAAAAAATTATCAGTGGGGTGTATAGGCAGACATGGTAGGGTCACACCAATTTGGGTTGGGTGTTGGGACAAGTTTGGTTGAGTTGGGGCCAAGATTTAATTAAAATAACAAATTTAAACCAATTAGAATCATGGATGAAATGAGAGCACAAGGAAGATCAATTTGGTGGCACACAAGTGGCACGTGCATAGTAGATTCAAAACAGGCCAGGGCCATATATTGGGTCGACTGGATTGGACCGATGTCGTGCCCAAAATTAAGTTGGAAGTTAAGTCACGAATTACGGCAGACGATAAATTGGGCTAAATTGACCCGAAAGTTGTGCGAAGCAAATGGAGCACAAGGGAACAAGTTCGAGTGGGACATGATATATCAAATTAGAGATAATCTCGTCTACTACAAACTTCAAGAAGAAAGTTTCCAGAGATTGGCATCCCTGATGCTCTAGAAATCAAAGTCACGGTAAAGAGCATTTAATGATCAAAAATAATTAAATAAAAATAAATTATCGAAAATAATTTATTTAGAAATTTCGAAAATAAATCCCAGAAATTCAGGGGGCTTACAATTATCGACAAGTAAAGCATAAACTGAGAAATGTCCAAAAGTAACCATGTACTAGCAGTGTCTAGACAAGATTAGATAAGACTAGACTCCATTCAAGATTCACGGCCAAGCAAAGAGTACGGCTTGATACTTTAACTAACTAGGGTTATCACAATCCTAGTTATTAGCAAGATGCAATGAGATGTTCCAACAATCACAAGCCCTACAGCTATCCAGGTTCTCCAGACGAAGTTCTTCTAAGAGTTGGTAGTGGATACATCGCCCAGGAGACAAATGTATTCCTTGTTCATATAATAGTAGGTACATCGCCCAGGAGATAAATGTACCCTAAGAGACTTATTAGGTGACTTGGAGCGCAACATATGACAGTGTGCATATTACTTATTTATCTCAAAAAGTGCCCCACATAGCAGTGTGCATGGAAATGTGCCCTACTCGACGGCAGGCTCCAAGTCCATCAGGTGTGGCCGGGATAACAGGATCGCCTGTAACCAGAGACATCTCTCTCTATATGAGCTACTTGATCAATCTAGTCATTAACCTAGTCATATTCAGTATGAATCCCTACCGTGGGAAACGAGGGATTCATGTCCTAGACATGATGCGAGACAAGACAGGTAGCTTACACAAGCACAAAACCCACGGTGTCTAAATAGTTACATTAGCAAGGGAAAATAGCCGTCGAAGAAGCATCTTGATTAAGCATATCATGCTTAGATTTACTTGTCATGTCCAGAGTGTGCCACGACGGGCCACTATCATGTAAGCAAAGAAAGACATGTTCAAGAGTGCACCACGACGGGTCCCTATTATGTAAACAAAGGAAGACATATACCAGAGTGCACCACAACGGGTCACTATCGTGTTCTATCCCTACATTATCATGAATGAGAGAAACTTGCATAAAATAGCTAGTAACATATTATTGAAGCCAAGGAAAAGATCTACAACTTTCATGTTGGGAGTTGGGGAAAATTCTGGCCACAAATCATGCAAATAAGACATAAAATAGCCAAAATAGGCACTATGTGGCCTATTCTGCGACATGCGGCCCATACGCGACATACGGCCTCATGTGGCCCAGACGCGACATCATGCGGACCAACTGCGACATGCGGCCTATGCGGTGCATTCGCGACATCCATGCAGACCAACTGCGACATGCAGCCTATGCGGCCCATTCGCGACATTCATGCGGACCAACAGCGACAAGCGGCCTATACGGCCCATTTGCGACATCCATGCGGACCAACTGCGACATGTGGTTCAGGCGGCCCATTCGCGACATCCATGCGGACCAACTGCGACATATGGCCTGTGCGGCACATTTACGACATCCATGCGGACCAACTGCGACATGTGGCCTATGCGGCCCATTCGTGACATCATGCGGACCAACTGCGACATGCGGCCCATCATGCGGACCACTGCGACATGCGGCCTGTGCGGCACATTTGCGACATCATGCGGACCAACTGCGACATGTGGCTCATGCGGCCCATTCGCCACATCCATGCGGACCAACTGCGACATGCGGCCTGTGCGGCACATTCGCGACATTCATGCGGACCAACTATGACATGTGGCCTATACGGCCCATTCGCGACATCATACGGACCAATTGCGACATGCGGCCTATGCGGCCCATTCGCGACATCATACGGACCAACTGCGACATGTGGCCTGTGCGGCACATTTGTGACATCATGCGGACCAACTGCGACATACGGCCTATGCGGCCCATTCGCGACATCATGCGGACCAACTGCGACATGCAGCCTATGCGGCCCATTTGTGACATGCTGCCAGATGAACATAAAAGATGATCAAATAATCATTTGGCCATAACTTTTTCAAAACAAGTCAAAATCTAACTTTTTAAAGTTCAATTTTGGGTAAAATTGAATTCTCTACAATATAGAACAATCAAAACTTAAAAATAATAAAGTTTGGTAGATCAAACCCCAAGGAAACAAAAAATGATATAAACTTAGATCTACAAGAAAATATCCATCAAAATGAAAAATGTCAAGTTCTAAAGTATCTTAGAATCATGTGAAAAAAACAATGGAACAATAAAAATGGAGTTGCACTTGCCTATGCTCTTGGTAGGTGGAGAGAGTTATGAGGAAGAAGAAGGAGTAAATGAAAAAGTAAGAAAGTAATGAAGAGAGAGAAAGGGTTGGTGGGTTTATAAAGGGGGAGGGTTCTCTCATAATGAACCAAAAGCCCAATCAAACCAAGCCAAACCAAAATAAACCAAACCAAGCTAAACCAAGACCAAACCAAGTCAAAACCAACCTAGACTAGGCTAGCAAGTCAAGTCCAACTATGGGTCACCTGACAAACGTCAGAGATCTCATATACGTATACGAAAATACGTATAACGGGAAACGAGAGTGACAAGTCAAGGTTGAGATACAGTCACATAGTTTGGTAGATGACTAACAATATTTGTGTATATACTACTATCATGGTCATGAGTGACATGTCATTTAGTGTGGAATACTTCTAGCTTATTTGGACTATCTTGGCGGCCTACCCTTTAAAATTTTAACTCAAGTTTCCTTCCGAAAGTTTCTTAATAAATTTCTCAAAAATGAACTACCATAATTTGTATTCACCCCAAGCCGTCTAATTTAATCATGATTAAAAGTTTAATCCCTTCCATAAATCTCTAAGTGACTTTCATCATGTTACTACTAACTTTTCCAAAATTTAACATTTTCATTCCAACTTTTAAACTCAAGAGTTCATAAATCATGAACCTATAAAAATTTCAATATCACTTCATAACTTTAAAACTCCAAAAGTTTTCTCAAATAATCCTCAAGATAAACCCTTTGTATATAACGAGTAATCTAAAATTTACCGCTTAATATTTTAACGCACTCATCAACTATAACTTCTATTTCTAAGTCATTCACACATAATCATAACTTTTAAATAGTAAATTCCTTTAATCAATCAAAATAACTTTTCATCACATCATTAGTAACTCTTTCCAAAAAAATTATAATATATGCAATCCAACTTTAAACTCAATATTCAAATGATGTTACCGGTTATCAAATTTTTTTACCAACATTTGATATCCTCAATTACAACTTTTTAACCCAAAATCTAAATAGATTTGTAAATCTTAAATCAAAGGACACAATTTCAAATTTGAAATTTTCTCAAAAATTGTTTCCATATCTTCCAATTATTTTAAACCAAGATTTCAATATCATTACTTCCACTTAAAATTTGAAATTTAATAACATACTAATCACAACTTGTACGACTCAATTTAACTAATTCATACTACCACTTTTAAATTTTAAGGTCATTTCCAAACAAGTTTTATCTGCTCAAAGATGTATAATTATAACTCAATAAATCATCAATATAAAAACTCAAAATCCAATCATTTCTTAAATTAATGGTATATAGGTTCTAGCTATTTTTCTGCAGTATCACATAAGATTCCATCGATCCTCTGGTGACTACTACTTAGAATTCTCATGATTAAAAACTTCTTTGGTAATATCCCAACTTAGAAACTACTAACCATTAAATAACACTTCTTAGAAAATACCTTTATAACTTAGTTAAGGTCTCCGTGTATTCTAATTGCCAATATAATCCTTCTAGCCATATGGTTGACCAATAAGTATATAGTAATCCTTTTGGCCATATGGTTGACCAATAAGTATATAGTAGTGTAGTCATCTTTCTAACCATGTTTAAGCACAAGATGATAGGGTGTTGGTAGAAAGAGTTCAAGCAAGATGCAAAAATCAAGGGAGGCAACGAGAGTTCGGAATTTGAAATTCAAGGAAGGTGATCAAGTATGTGGATGAGATTCCTAGACTCTAATCCTATATTGCAGGCTCACGTCGGTACAGTAACATAACCGAAGTGATAAACTAGACCTGCATAGGCTACCACAAAAATATGTAACGCCCCAGTCCCAAAATACGTAGGACTAGTAACGTAAACATGCCATCCAATGCAGTAAAACCATAGCTACTAATCTCATCCACAAAATAAAAGAAATAAAGATATCATATAATAACCATGATTTGTCTTTATACAATATGTTGGGCGGAGACAAATCCACTACCAACTATTTTAAAAAAAAAAGTACAAGACATGAAATAATTTAACGAAGGTAGCAAGAAAGACCCTAGATACATCATCTTCGAAGGGATGGAGAAGATCACGATCTCGGCTAGAATACCTGCAGAAAATAAGAACACACACCTGGGGAGATAACCAGGTCCTCAGAGGGACGTAACAAGATACACAATATCATGCCATATAAACTGAATATAACTGCTCAAAATAAGTAAGATTGGATCATAACATGGTCCAATACCTCACCTTTTAGATTAGCGTACCATTCCCCCAACCAAACAAGGACAGGAGATGGCACACTAACCCACGATAAAGTATATTTCTAAGTCATAAATCCAATATGGTATTCGGACTCCAACAAGATTTAATATCTTCTTATCGGAGTAGTAAGCCACACCTTCAACCAAACAAGGACAAGATGTGGCAAACTAATCCGTGTCAAGTTATTGTTCCAAGCCACGGTCAGATACAAGTACCCAAACCAAGAGTACTCATACCTAACAGATAAGGGTGTCTAACCAATCTAAATTAATGCACTTTTAAGAACAGTTCATGGTCGCATGACTACCGGGTCAAGTCAGGAAAATACCAATGCAGTACAGTACGTCAGTAGCGAGTCACAACACCATATACTATTCCTCAGTATCGAGCGAGTCTATAGCATATAGTCTACCTACCGTTCCTCAGTAGCGAGCGAGTCTACGATAGATATGGTGGTAGTGAACTTCCAATCATGTTCTCCCGCCCAATGCCAACTCATAACTGCTAAGTCTTATAGCATGCAACTCTATTAGCAGTTATTTCCTAATGCACGGCTTATACGTACTGGTTGCCAGCCAATCATGCATGTTCGAGTCCTATATGTGACTCATAACAATGTGGTATAAGTGTGTCAAGGCCTATAAATACAACACACAAAGGGTGGTCCCTTAAATCTAAGTTCAATGTATAAGAAAATAGTATATAGCAGGAAATAGAACTAAACAATAAAAATTCTATCTACTTATGCCATGTATCACAGTTTTTGCAGAAAATATATAATGAATAATGCATGAATATGAGCTAAAGTAAAATAATCAGCTAATGACAAGGTATCTTGCCTGAGGTTGTGTGCAAAAAGGTAACGTCCAATAGCTCGAACCGTCAGAATAGCAAAACGATGAAAGCCAAATCCTGCATACGTCATCGGATGCTGAAATAAACATCACGAACATGTTCAAAATATAAGATATGTGTAGGAAATGCCTGCCTAAAAGTCCAATTCTGGAACAAGGGCAAAATCATAATTTTGGGTCAAAACTATGTCCACCGTTAGACCCACTTTGCACCGAAATGTGTGCCAATATCTACGGTCTCTAAAGTCATCAAACTACATGTCTACAGATTTGTTTTGATGAGATGAACCGAACGTTCTGTCCAATTTTGGATTCCTGTGGACTGTGCACAAAATTGCCCGTTGAGTGGGATTGTGGGCCCGCCAAAATAGCATTCCGGTCAACCTTCTCAGAATTGAACCAAACATGGCATACAGGACCAGAAAAATAATACGGTCATGTTGGCACAAGTTTCGTCTCAATCCGACGACTGTACACAAAGTTATGGCTAAGTTTGCAAAAGGTCTATACGGGGGTATATTGACGGATACGTACTGATTTCGTCGCGCATATGCAACAAAATCGGGTTCTGTTGGTTCTCACATGCCGACAACATCCATACGCACCTTTTGATGCATATAGTGCACGACCACGTCGCCCGGTTTGTCGGGACGGACGTCGTATCAGGGTGTTTTTCTACTTTTTGAAAACAAAATTAACAATTTTTATGAAACTTTAACAGCGAGTAACTTTTTACATACGAGATGAAAAGTGATTCCAGAAGTTGTGTTATAATTTCAGTTATGTTGTCTTTGACAGTCTTTAATTAGTTTCTACAAAATTTTAATGTACGAAAAGAAAAGTGGCCGACAGTTTGATGTTTTAAAATAGTTTTTAATATTCCAGAAAAGTAGTTTTTCTCCAACTTTGTCTCAATTTTTCGAGCAAGTTGGATGGCCATGTCGAAATCCACCCGAGGGATCTCAAAGAGGATCATGTGGGCTTTCTACACGAATTTACGGATCTAAAAACGGATTAAAATTGATGGAGAAATCGCAAGAAGAAGTTAGGTACCTTGGTGTTGTTTTCTGTTGATGTTGTTGTCATTTTTTGTTGGTGGTGGTGTTGCCGTGGCGACTGTAAGGCGGGGCTGCTGTGGCTGGGCACGGAGGTGCTGGCCGGGAAGAGGGGAGGAGGAAGGAGAAGAGTGGAGGTAGAATATGGAAGGAGGAATTAGGGTTTGGTCATATATATATATATATATATATATATATATATATATATATATATATATATATATATATATATATATATATATATATATATATATATATATATATATATAAAGGGGAAGGGGGATCAGCCTAATAATCCTATGTTGCTGCTACTGTTGCTTGGTTCTTTTGTGGGCGGCCAAAAATGCAAGCTACTGTGTATGCTAACATGTGTGGTCGGCCCCTAATTAGGTGGTAGGGCCGACCACCCAAGATCTTTTTTTTTCTATTTTTCTAATCCTATAATTTATATATATATATATATATATATATATATATATATATATATATATATATATATATATATTAATTATCCAAAAAATCTATTTAAATCCAAATAACACTTTAAATGTCACATATCAAATATTTAATATATTTATATATATATATATATATATATATATATATATATATATATATATATATATATATATATATATATATATATATATATATATTCAAAAAAAAATATATATATATATATTCATTCCATTCACAATAAACCAACTCAAAATAATAATAATAATATTTAAATAGAATGAACATATTTATTTAATCTCCACAAAATAAATTAAGTACTAATAAAATAATAAAATCATCCCAATGGGTGGACTTATATTGCACACCCTTATCCGGGTCCAGAAATTATACAAATATTAAACATTATTTAATAATAAAAATACCAATAATTGAACAAATAATTAAATAATTAGAAATGGTGCATGAAATTCTAAAATAATTTAGGAAATATTTTTATGTACATAAAATATGTCTACATGGCCACCTTGGTCCCACCACATGCCTACATAGGCTTAAATTGGGTTTGGGCCCAGTTCGGGCTGAATTGGACAAACCGGTTCATCTAAAAATCAATATATAAAATAATATTTAATTAAAATAATTTAATTGATTTAATTCATAATTTGGCCTGGTTTTCCTAATTTGGACAAAATTATGGCTAGGCCTCCCAAGGCATGGCTAGTACACTAGTCAAGGCATACTGCTACATCTTCCGTGCCAAAATTCATGGTCGTCTAGCGCTCCGAAACTCAACAATGGCTAAAGTCATCTTTAATAATTAATGAAACCCATAAATTGCATAAATTTGATTTTAAGTCTTTAAATAAATTTTAAAAAATTTAGGGGCTTTACAATTTACATCTACTATTTTACAAAATGGAGTACAGCAGACAAAATACCCTCTTACATAGTTGTACTTTCCTTCAAGGTAACGTTATTTAGATCATCATCTCTCTTATCCAGATGATGTTGCTTCCGAATGAGCTTCCTGCCATTCTTCCAGAGTTCCATTGTAGTTATTCCCATTTGAATTTGGATTCTCAGAGGGTCGAGCTTTGATAAGTATATAATAATTTATCCTATTAAAGTACACCTCCTTTTCATCCGTAATATCCGAAACTACTGGATATTTTATCTCATAATGCACTCCATAACCCCATATCATTTGTTTGCGAGCTAGTCACCATATCCTCTTTACAAAATGATAATACCTATCTAAACTGTGGACACTATTCTCGAACCTTGCATAGGGCACGAATTGAGGCATGATCTACAAAAAGAAACTTCAGGTTAGTAACCTCCAATAAGTACCTCAATTAAAATTGATCAAATAACTTAGAAAATAATCTGTGTAAAATCATTAGCCCTTCCTACAATCATTGATACTACTTATCCTAGGATACTTTCAAGTAATCTCTAGGGATGTGATAGGTGATCCAGATTTAACTAGGAGTGAGCATTCGATTTATTCGGTTACAACCGAACCGAATAAGCAAAAATCGAATTGGACCGAAACCGAACAAGCAAAACCGAAACCGAACCGAATTGGTCAATAACCGAACCGAACCGAGTTAAATCGGTTCGATTTTCGGTTTGTTCGATTTTTGGGTTTTTTTGGATTTTTTTATTAATATATATAATAACTAAATATACTTAGATATATTCAGTATATACCTATGACATATATCTATATATATTTAGTATATACTTATAATTAACACACACACACACACACACACACACACACACACACACACACACACACTTATATATATATATATATATATATATATATATATATATATATATATATATAAACTAAATTTTTTTATTCGGTTTTGGACCGAAATCGAATAAGAAAATTTAGTGTTTTCAAAACCGAAATCGAACCGAATTTTTTTAAAACCGAACCGAATTCATTATTCGGTTCGGTTCGGTTCGGTTCGGTTCGATTTTTGGTCCAAAACCGAATAATGCTCACCCCTAGGTTTAATCCATATAAATTCCTAACCTATATCCTTTCTCATGTCCTTTATATTAACCTGAACCAGTATCTTATCCTAGTTTTTCTATTCTTCGCGGACCTGCATGGGCTACCACTAAAAGACGTGTCATGGCCCGCTCCCAGGATACGGTGAGCCGGGTATGAAACAACA
The DNA here is from genome assembly GCA_029216955.1 of Iris pallida. Taxonomy (NCBI): domain Eukaryota; kingdom Viridiplantae; phylum Streptophyta; class Magnoliopsida; order Asparagales; family Iridaceae; genus Iris; species Iris pallida. Next base: position 4,197,123 of record JANAVB010016195.1, read on the forward strand.
TCTCCAGGCTACGCACCATACAAATATATCTATACCCATATCAGCGATTGTCGCCTGTAAAATTCTAGGATAGAAATACAAGTAATACTAACACTTTTATTTCTACAATCTATAACTATTATACATAAACTGTTTTTATAAAAGTACAACTTATACAAGTCATTACAACAAAACCATTAATTTTCATAACTTCCAGCTACAAAATGATGTTTGCTGCATCCTTGAAAGCCACTCAAAGTCATTCCTCAACCTCGTACACGTCACATAGAGGTAGCATCTCGCCTGAAACTTTATCTTCTCATAGTGAACAATACTAGGTCGTTAGAACGACATCAAGTCCTCGGTTAAGAACGATAAGAAAATAAAAATATGATATAAGGAAAAATAGTTAGTTGGAGATTTCTTCCTCTTAGATAAAAGATAATTTATTTAAATTCCAGGAAAATGCTATTGACTTAAAATAATACTCTATCTAGGTCCTAATATAGTGATCTCTAAATGTTCAATCAATCAACACAACCTAAGTCACAACCACAATCAAAAGCAAATTACTATATGATGATGATGCAATTTTAGAGAACAAGTTTGGATCGCATTCATCTTATTTTTTCGATAACAATTCCGTGACCAAAGATCAGGTGGTGTCTCGGTGGCACGGTGCTTAGAATCTGGCCCCTCACATTATGTGAGTAAAATACTTGTAATTTATAACTTAAATTCTTGTTTTGACTCAAAAAATTCTGGAATTCGAAATCTCTCTTGGTGAGCTAAGCCTCACCCCTAACATCGTGTGGCCTTACCATGTTGTTATTATATTGCAGGAATTTTGGATGTGATCCAGTTGTTCTCTCCCACCAAATGCACTAACCTAATCTACAAACATTCCTATTCTATTTATCTAGTAATTCTTTGCTCTTTATTTCATCTCAAATCTTAAAATGCCAAGATGCTTCTTGTTCAAAATTTCAAGAATCAAGTATTACTTTCAAGAATATATTCTATCCCAATTTTGGAATGATCATGAAATATGGAAAATACAAGTTTATAAAGAACTTTTTTCCAATTATACAGACACAACAAGAAAAATACCTTTTTATGACGGATAACAACTGTCATATATGACTTTTTATGATGAGTTTTTTTACACCAGCAACCGTGATAAAAACGGGCGTTATAAATGTTTATGAAAACCATTATACATAATATAAACTTATATGACATTTTTTTATATTAAAAACGAGATAATTAATTCAATTATATATAACACTAATTTTTTAAGTGACATTAATATTATCATTATATATAACATATCTATCTTGAAGCGTTATGATTATGTTATATATACATAACGCTTTCTAACGTTCTGTTCTTGTTATTCACACACACACACACACACACACAGATATATATATATATATATATATATATATATATATATATATATATATATATATATATATATATATATATATATATATATATCACCTGTCAACGCTTATAACTCAATGTGTTATAAAAAGCATATTAATTTCTAGAACACATGAGACAACAGAAATATGAAATTTTGCTAACATTTGAAACATTTTATTAAAAATATTCAAATATCACACCATCTTAATTATATTTCACAATATATCACTCTTTTTTCAACTTTTGTTTCACCAACATATCACTATTATATTTCAAAATATCCAAAATATATACTTCTTTTCCTTTTAGTGCACCAGGCCATATTTATTTTCTAACGTTCTATTCTAGTGTCCATTCTGCAGATTCTGTCACGACCCGCACCCTGTGTAAGGGCACAGTGCGTAACAGCGCCTAGCGTACGCCGCAGAATCGGCGGTAGAACGCTGTACAAGGTTACTATCTAAACAACAACTCATGCAATTATATAATGTACATGTCAAAACTCAACTCTGAACGGAGGACAAGTATAAGATATGATAATACTCAATCACCGTCTAAGCACGATAAGATAACAAAAAAATCACAAAGCTATACTAACTCAAAACTCCAACAACTGATATAAACTAATAAAATAATAATATCTCAAACAATTTCAAAACAAAGTTGAGATCTCAACTTATTACAATACAAGTTCAAATGAAAGTCTAATGCAAGTCTAATGCAAGTCTACTAAACTAATCTCCCGATCACTCCTGAGTGTCGGGGCCAAAGGTAGCTATACCGTCTCCGGTTCCCAAGTAAGTAGGGCAAGTGTGCTCAAGACAACCATCTATAATATTTTCAACAGGTCCAGTCAGGCCAGGAACGAGCACATTACATTTCACGCAGTTTATATCATGACAGGAAATGGAAGCATGCTATAGAGTAAGATACAAAAAATGCTGAAGAATATACATGAAGTAAAAGAGGTGACTGTAAGGAAATATCTACTATAAGTAAAGAACTATCAGTGGCTAGTGATGTAGAGTACAAGATAGACATCTGAATGGCTTAAATTTGCACATGATTACACTAAAGAGTTTGCACATGATTACACTACTTGAAATTGTTTACATGACCATTTATACTCTCCCGTACCCCAATCAATACACAAAGATCCAGACAAGTTATGTTATTGCACATGATTTCACATAGGGGCCAATAAATGGGTGCACATAAAGTATACATGGGGGCTCTGGGAACATGAGAGTAGATGAATCACAAGAGTGCACATGAATGATGAAAGCACATGAGTACATGATGTACGTAAAAAGCACATGACATGACGTATCCCGATGCTCCCAAGGGAGATAACATCTCATGAAAAGATCCATATAGTACAAATCTGTGTTAACAACGTGACAACATCAAGTAAAGTAATCTAGAGCAAAAATGTAAATTCTAACAAGTATGAAACGGTCAAAGAATATACTCGCCTGATATCCCGAACAGCTGATATGAAAAGATGGCCAACTAGAGTCACAGAGTCCTAGTTATAGCAGCATAGGTTATAAAGAGTTAAATTTATATGGTAATTGAAATTATAATGCAATCTATATGAGTCTAAGTCAATCAATGTCAAAGTCAACTCTGGTCAACAATCTAGTCAAACTAGGGCTGCTAGTCTAATATGGTCAAACTAGCTAGGGTTTGGTCAACAATGGTCAAACTAGTCTAGGTTAGTCAATTCTAGGTCTAAACAAGTCTATGGCCTAAACAATCAAGTATACTAGTACCATTGCTATTAACATGTAGCCTAAATCATGGCACACAAACTTAGTTATGTATATTATAATATACATTACATATATATCATATATATCCTTACCCATATAGTACCACCCTAATACATATATATAGATATCATATATCAAGTATATTCATATCCTTACTATGGACAATAACCTATATCTACATGCTCTCATAATATATATATAAATACTATATAACCCAAAAATATATATACCTATCTATATAACCCTTCCACAATCTAACATAACCTACTCAAACTCAAACACTTAGACGCTAACCCGCTAACACTAGGATACCATATCAACCTTAGTCATATTGGCATCCCAAAATCAATATCTTGGTCATAAGATAAATTAATCATTTATCTTGAAGGTAAAGGTAATTCATATTTACCTTAAGATACTAACTTGGTATCATGATATACCAAGATACCCCTTAAATATCTAATTAACTAACTATCTAATGTACTAGCATAACATCTTAACTAATATCTAACATATAACCCACAGAGACTAACTTGCTAACATACCAATATCTAGAACTAATATAACCTACTAACATATCAATATCTAATATACTAGATATCTAACATCAAACTATCTAACAACATATCAAATATCTAACAAAATACTAACATCTACTATCTACCTAACACTCATACAAACAAATATAACTTAAACTAACATATAACAAACTATAATATATCTAACCCTCTACTAACCAATATCTAACAATATACTAACATATATAACTTACACTAACATATAACAACTCTAACATATCTAATCCTCTACTAACCAATATCTAACAAACATACTAACATATATTACCTAATAATATATATATATATGTGTGTGTGTGTGTGTGTGTATGTATTATATCATAAATATACTCGACAACCTATGATACCTATATTCACTTAATATACATACTACATAGGCTCATAGGTTACACAAAATGCCTATATCGTATAGTCACTTTTTTACTTAAAATTAATACTGTACCAATTAGGCCTTCACTAAGTTTTAGGATTAAAGTATGTCGTAGCCCTTCGTATTAGCTTTCTAAAATTTCAAACGGATCATATTTTTGGATCCGAAAGCTCCCGAAATCGCGAAAACACCGAAACGTGTTCGTCTTTCGTACATCTGACACTCAAATAATTCTACAGAAAGTTTTAGGATGTATTTGACCTATTAATATATATTTGGAAATCTAACTTCGATACGGTTCTTTTAAAAAAACTGAAGATTACTCGGAGTTCTAACCTAAAAGTTATGACATTTCTAAGTTGCTATGGCTACTAAAAACGTAGATGAATATTATGACGAATTTGGGTTGTTTGGACAAAAGAAACACATCTCACTCTCCACACCACTCAAGACACACATCAAACTACACTCTCCTCTCCTCTTACACAAGCACACCACTAATAACATATCCACACACATCTAAATATATAAAATATATCTAACATACCTATTATATATATATATAACAGTCCATTATATAAAGAGACACTAAAATGACAAGTTGAGGCTAAAAATATGACATGTATACTAAACCACTTAGATCTAACCATGGGTATCCAAATGAAACTCATTCTAGCCATCCTAACTAACATCAATCCATCCTCTAACATGTCTAAAACTGAAATTAAAACACAATTAAACTTATTAAACATTAAACCAAACACATGAGGTGTCCTAATTTGAGATCTAATGAGTAGGACATAAGACATAATTCGAACTTGCTCTAGAGAACTCCAAATGGCCTCAAACTTGAATCTAAAGGGGGTACATGCATGGGGGTTGATCCTATGGATTCAAAACTAACTAATATGCATATAAAATCAATTTAGAGGGTTGGTTTTACCTATTGGGAGTGGAATCCCAATTATACTCTCAAGGACACGGCTTCGATACGAAGATCCTTCTAAAGTGGACACTCCTTCTCGTACTTTGATCCAAATCTTTGCTAGCACCTTTCGTTGATAGTATAAGAAGGTTTGATGAAAGTTTTGGTGGAGGAATGAAGAGATTTGGAGATCAAATCAAAGAGGAAAGTTCTCTAATTTGGGAAAGAACACTTTGTGAAGGAAAAGAGGCAAGATGGAATAAAATAAAAGAAAGGGTGGCTAATCTACCTATAGTGGCTACCATTAAATCCTATTTGGGCCTTGGAAGAATGTCCAATAAGGCCTCAACTAGTCCTCTTTGTTAATTTTAAGTTAGGTTCAAGTTTGGGATCAGAAGGGTTAAATTTAAGCCTCTAACTTAACCAATATAACAAGTGGGATTAGTCTAAATTTACTAACTTAATTGGTAGGGTTTGTGGGTCCTGACTAACTAATCTTAGGGTCCTGTCTAGAGTCTAAGTTACCCGGATCACTAACACAAGTCGAAACGAAACGAAACTCAAACCCGACTAAACAAATCCCGTAAAATCAATATTAAAATATAAAAATTCCCAAAATATTAAAATATGAAGAATGACCAAAATCAAAATGTATCAATTTAAATATTATTAAAATAATCTAACATTCACCAATTAATTAAAATCCTAAATAATTCAAAAGTCACAAATTGACCAAAATACCCTTTGCCTAAAATGTAGTAATTAGCTAATCTAATCACATGGGTTAGGCCTCCATGGTCATGGTTAGTCTACGGGCTAAGCAGCTCTAAGGTTACACTAGTCAAAGAACAAAATTATAAAACATTAATTTAATGATATTAAAATAATCAAAATTCACCAATAAATCAATAACATGATTTAACCTATTATTAAATAATCAAGTTTACAAAAGTTTAAAATTATCCACATTTTAGAAAAGTGGTGGTTACAAATCTACCCTCCTTAGAAAAATTTTGTCCTCGAAATTAAGATGGTCGTACTCCTTCTAGAGTCTCGCCCCCAACAATCATGGTCTTAGAAGCTCATCTAAATCATACAATTTGAAAGAATAATATACAGGGTCATGGCAGTCAATATCAGTCTGAGGTCTCATCTAGTTATACTAGCTATACTACAGCATAAGGCAATTATAAGGTATCAAAATATACAAGCAAGGGGTGTAACAAAATATCACAAAAGACATGCTAAAGCCTAGGTCGAAAACTCACCTCAAATTAGGTCTGGTGACTAAAACTCCCTTATAGAAGCAGGGCCTAAATTTCCAAAGAATTTTTCATGAATCATGCTCTTGTTAAAACTCTTATTCATTCTTTCTGATCTTACTCTACCTTATCCACTTAATCATCCCAAAAATTTAAATTCCTACACCTTGTCCTAACTTGGATCTAAAATATCTAGATCAAAGTCTATAAAATCCTCGACTTGTTCAAATCACTGTCCTTGAATTTATTCAAAGCTAATACTACTATGTCATGCATGAACTTATTCTTTGTTATAAAATCGACCTTCATATTTCCTTCACGTACACTTTCAAATATTATTCTTAAATTTTAAAACCTCCACAAAATCTTTAAATTTTTCCATAACCCAAAATATTTGTGTTCACTCTGTCCTCTTACCAACATCTTATTCAATTTTGGTATCATCATCACTTCATAGGTACATTCTCTTCTCCATTTCTAAATTCCTAAATTTAGCATCACAATCTTAAATGAAATATCTCGAGAATCAATAACCTAAAATTATTCAAGTCCACAAAACAAACCGAACTCGAATATCCTTGTTGTTTCTAAAGTACACCTAAGAAATATCACTGTTCTAACCATCAATATGTCCTACTATCCTTCTGGTCAGCCGGAGGGGTCGCTACCTCCGGAGCAGACTAACATCCTATATGAAACTGATAGTCAAAAGCAACATAAATTTAACTATAAAGGTTACTAGTCTAATGTCAACTAGACTACCATACCTTAGAATAAGTCCTAATATAAGCTATCAAAACATTATACTATGGAAGAGTTATAACTAATAAAGTTCTACAAAGAATTAGACTAGTTATCTGAAGTTTCCCTACTCCTAAGTTAATTTGTGATGGAAAACATTATAATTTTTGAAAAAGATTAAAACAAAAGCTAAGATGATATGTTCAAAACCTTTTCAAGATACAGTCTGATAATCATATGGTCTGTCCAAATCATCGTACTCCTTCTAGGTCAAACTCCCAACAATCAAGGTCGAGAAAATTCTATCTAAAGCATGCAAAACATGATTCCTACTGGTCGTGATATCACAGTCTCGAACAGGTCACTATACTATCTATCACAGCATAAAACATCCTGACAGGTACTAATGGAATCACACAACAAGATGGAAAAGAAGGACAAGAAGGACATACCTGCTAACTCATCACTCATAGCGTCGGTCTCCACAATCGTCAGTACAAAAGCCATGCCCCTCAGGGGTATATCCCTTTGATGGTGCGGGGCATGGTGCTACGCTACAGGTGGCCTAACTTCCTCTATCTAATCCATCATACTCAAGTGACATCCACACTAATATTCTATTCCATCATACTAGGGCACCATCTATATGGTATTTTATTCTACAATCTGATAATAATACTTGTCTATCCAGAACCATTTTACTAGAATCCTCGTTACGCCAGTAAGTACAACATCGATAATCCATAGAGTCCGTAACTAAGGTACATACATCTAGAATCATGGTATTTAAAATTTTTGCATTACCACTAGCCTGGCTGCGAAAACTTTAAATTTTCGCACTCGAGAAATATATCCAAAATCAGACTCTCTCTCATCGCCAAACCAGCTAATATGGCTGTAGAAGACTCTAGATTCCATAACTGAGGCAACCTAGCCCATAATGTTATCTTGGTAGAAAATTAAGCCAATAATGAATACCAAGAATCAAATTCAACGATGAACAAGAAAGTAAAGAGAAACTGTCAGAATCGAATTTTGAGATAGTTTATATTGAGATTCTCAAGGGTCATTCCAGGAATCTTCTCAAATTGTCCTAACTGTGATTGGGTAACCTCTCTGCTAAAGCCTATTTCTTAGTTCCTTCGCAGGCCTGCAGCAGTACAACTAATCGTTGCACTACCACGACATCGCACTAATGCGACTCTCGACCTACATGGGCCAGCACTAAAAATGTGTCGTGACCCGCACCCGGTGTAAGGGTACAGTATGTAACAGCGTCCAGCCTACATCGCAGAATCGACGGAAGAACGCTGTATAAGGTTACTATATAAACAACAACTCACCCAATTATGTAATATACTTGTCAAAACTCAACTCCGAACGGAGGACAAGTATAAGATATGATAATAATCAATCACAGTCTAAGCACAATAAGATAACATAAAATCATAAAGCTATACTAACTCAAAACTCCAACAACTGATATAAACTACTAAAATAATAATATCTCAAACAATCTCAAAACAAAGTCGAGATCTCAACTCATTACAATATAAGTTCAAATAAAAGTCTAATGCAAGTCTACTAAACTAATCTCTCGATCGCTCCTGAGTGTCGGGGCCAAAGGTAGCTATACCGTCTCCGGATCCCAAGCAAGTAGGGCAAGTGTGCTCAAGACAACCATCTGTAATATTTTTAATAGGTCCAGTCAGGACAGGAATGAACACATTATATTTCATGCAGTTCATATCATGACAGAAAATGTAAGCATGCTGTAGAGTAAGATACATGAAGCGCTGAAGAATATACATGAAGTAAAAGAGATGACTGTAAGGAAATATCTACTATAAGTAAAGAACTATCAGTGGCTAGTGATTTAGAGTACAAGATAGACATGTGAATGGCTTGAATTTGTATATAATTACACTAAAGAGTTTACACATGATTACACTACTTGAAATTGTTCACATGACCATTTATACTCTTCCGTACCCCAATCAATACACAAAGATCCAGACAAGTTATGTTATTGCACATGATTTCGCATAGGGGCCCATAAATGGGTGCACATAAAGTATATATGGAGGTTCTGTGAACATGAGAGTGCATGAATCACAAGAGTTCACATGAATAATAAAAGTACATGAATACATGATGTACGTAAGAAGCACATGACATGACGTATCCCAATGCTCCCGAAGAGGATAACATCTCATGAAAAGATCCATATAGTACTAATCCGTGTTAACAATGTGACAGCATCAAATAAAGTAATCTAGAGCAAGAATAGAAATCCTAAAAAAGTATAAAACGGTCAGAGAATGTACTTGCCTGATACCCTGAACAGCTGATATGAAAAGATGGCCAACTTGAGTCACAGAGTCCTAGTTAGAGCAACACAGGTTTTAAATAGTTCAATTTATATGGTAATTGAAATTATAGTACAATCTACATGTGTCTAAGTCAATCTAGGTCAAAGTCAACTCTTGGTCAACTCTGGTCAACAATCTAGTCAAACTAGGGCAACTAGTCTAATGTGGTCAAACTAGCTAGGGTTTGGTCAACAATAGTCAAACTAGTCTTGGTTAGTCAATTCTAGATCTAAACAAGTCTATGGCCTAAACAATCAAGTATACTAGTACCATTGCTATTAACACATAGCCTAAATCAAGGCACACAAACTTAGTTATAAAATATATATTACATATATATCACATATATCCTTACCGATATAGTACCACCCTAAAACATACATATAGATATCATATATCAAGTATATACATATCCTCACTACGAACCATAACACATATCTATATGTTCTCATAATATATATATATATATATATATATATATATATATATATATATAACCAAAAAATATATATACCTATCTATATAACCCTTCCACAATCTAACATCATCTACTCAAACTTAAATACTTAGACACTAACCCACTGGCACTAGGATACCATATCAACCTTGGTCATATTGGCATCCCAAAACCAATACCTTGGTCATAAGGTAAGCTAATCATTTATCTTGAAGGTAAAGGTAATTCATATTTACCTTAAGGTACTAACTTGGTATCATAAGATACCAAGATATCCCTCAAACATCTAATTAACTAACTATCTAATGTACTAGCATAATATCTTAACTAATATCTAACATATAACCTATAGAGACTAACTTGCTAACATATCAATATCTAGAACTAACATAACCTACTAACATATCAATATCTAACATCGTCGATATCTAACATTAAACTATCTAACAATAAATTAAATATCTAGCAAAATACTAACCTCTACTATCTAACTAACACTCATACTAACAAATATAACTTATACTAACATATAACAAACTCTAATATATCTAACCCTCTACTAACCAACATCTAACAAACATACTAACATATATAACTTATACTAACATATAAAAACCCTAACATATCTAACCCTCTACTAACCAACATCTAACAAATAAACTAACATATATAACTTACACTAACATATAACAACTCTAACATATCTAACCCTCTACTAACCAACATCTAACAAACATACTAACATATATATATATATATATATATATATATATATATATATATATATATATATATATATATATATATATATATATATATATATACTCGAAAACCTATGATACCTACATTCACTTAATATCCATACTACATAGGCTCGTAGGTTACACAAAAAGCCAATATCGTATAGTCACTCTTCTACTTAAAATTAATACTGTACCAATTGGGCCTTCACTAAATTTTACGATTAAAGTATGTCAGCTTTCCGAAATTTCAAGCAGATCGTATTTTCGTGTCCGGAAGCTCTCAAAATCGTGAAAACACCAGAACGCATTCGTCTTTCGTACAGCTGATACTCAAACAGTTCTACAGAAAGTTTTAGGATGCATTTGACCTATTAATATATATTGGAAAGCTAACTTCGATACATAAAAAAATTAGAGATTAATCGGAGTTCTAACCTAAAAGTTATGATATTTCTAAGTTGCTTTGGCTACTAAAAACGTGGATGAATATTATGACGAATTTGGGTTGTTTGGACAAAAGAAACACATCTCACTCTCCACACCACTCAAGACACACATCAAACCACACTCCCCTCTCCTCTAACACAAGCACACCACTAACAACATATCCACACACATCTAAATATATGAAAATATCTAACATGCCTATTATATATATACAAAATAGTCAATTATATAAAGAGACACTAAAATGACAAGTTGAGGCTAAAAATATGACATGTATACTAAATCACTTAGATCTAACTATGGGTATCCAAATGAAACTCATTCTAACCATCATAACTAACATCAATCCATCCTCTAACATGTCTAAAACTGAAATTAAAATATAATTAAACCTATTAGACATTAAATGTCCCTCCCCGTTACCAGAATACGTATCTTAATACGTGTACGGCTTGAATATATTTATTTCATATTTATCATGCATTTGTTCTGTATTTAATTCCCTTATTATCTGTTAATTATTTTTCTGTATTTTACTTTTTGCACTTGTCTTGCTTTTAGTTTATTCCGGCTTGGGTTGGTTTATTTCGGTTTTTGGCGATTCATCTTGAACTCGACCAACCCCTACCTACCCCATCTTTATTTAAAGCTCCAAAGCCATTCTCTCTCTCTCTCCATTACTCTTCTTCTCATTAACTCTTTCTTTATCCTCCATTACTCCTCTCCACCTACCCAGCCGTATAGGCAAGTACCAACTTGCTTCATGATGGATCCCCAGTATTATTGTTCCATCATCTTTCTTACTTGATCTTAAGTCTCTTTAGTATTTAGCATTTGCAATTTTTGTGGCTCATTTCATGTAGATATAAGTTTAATGCATTTTCGGATTTCTTGGATTTCGATATAGTAAACTTTGTTATTTTCAAGTTTTGATGGTTCCATGTTGTAGAGAATTTCGTTCTATCCTATTTTGACCTATGAAAGTCCAAATTTGGGCTTGGAATAAAGGATTTAGGGAGCTTGGATGTAATGGCTTCCACGGTTCTGTTCTCAAAATTTTGGAGAAGAAGAACAGTGCTTGATCGCATAAGTTTTCATGCGGCAAGTCTTCCGAGCCGCATAAGCGCATGAGCATTCCTGGCCGCATAAGCTTTTCTGGCCGCATGAGCATTCCTGGCCGCATAAGCTTTCCTGACCGCATGAGCATTCCTGGCCGCATGAGCTTCCTGGCCGCATGGGCATTTCTGACGGTATGAGCTTCCTGGCCGTATGAGCATTCCTGGCCGCATGAGCATTCCTGTCAGCAAGAGCATTCCTGGCCGCATGAGCATTTCTAGCCGTATAAGCTTTTCTGGCCGCATGAGCTATCCTGGCCGCATGAGCATTCCTAGCCGCATAAGCTTTCCTGGCCGCATGAGCATTCCTGGCAGCATAAGTTTTCCCGCATGAGCATTTCTAGCCGCATAAGCTTTTCTGGCCGCATGAGCATTCCTGGCCGCATAAGCTTTCCTTGCCGCATGAGCATTTCTGGCCGCATGAGCTTGCTGGCCGCATGAGCATTTCTGGCCGCATGAGCTTCCTGGCCGTATGCGCATTCCTGGCCGCATGAGCATTCCTGGCAGCATAAGCTTTCCTGGCCGCATGAGCATTTCTGGCCGCATGAGCATTCCTGGCCGCATAAGCTTTCCTGGCCGCATGAGCATTCCTAACTGTATAAGCATTCCTGCCGCATGAGCATTCTTGGCCGTATGAGCATTCCTGGCCGCATAGGATTTTCTGGCCGCATGAGCATTCATGGCCGTATGAGCTTCCTGGCCACATGAGCATTCCTGGCCGCATGAGCTTCCTGGCCGCATGAGCATTTCTGGCCGTATGAGCTTGTTATGGGGTCCTTAACCAATCTAGCCGCATAGATGGGCATCCATCTACTGCCATTTATAGTGCCTTTTTACTGTTTCTTGTCCCAAATTGATATTGATTGTTACCTTGACTAATGATCGATCATGCGTTCCTAGTTGGAACTAAAGACTGGCTAGTCGTCTTATTGAATTAAACGAGACATGTTCATGTATGAACCATGAACCATCGTGATCGACTAGCCAATCCGAACATTGGCATATGGACACATGTTGACTTCTTTTTTTTATGAAAGCAGCGTGTGTATCTCACAGTCAAGGCATGATTATTTCGTGGCTAGGTTCGATTGTTGTATTACGCTATGTAAGACCTACAACCTAATCGTACGGGCATCGTTGTAGAGTTATGCATATCGTACTCTGTACAGAAGTACCCATTCTGAATGACCATGATCCACGGCATAAGATTTCAATCTACATAGGGATTATTAAGCTAAATAAAATAATGATTGCATGGAGAGAATAGATTCTCGAGTTCTTACATGGCAGCCATCTTGGGACAATTAATGCCCCGAAATGCCGGCTGGTTCCCACAGATACTGCAAATCTGCCACACGGGCAGGGAGTGGTATTGGCTTATATTGTTATATACACTGACGACGGGCGCCCCGCTGGGACTCGTCTAATTCATGATTGGCGCAATTGATTATTGGATAGACTAGCCTTGCTTGTACATTGTAAGAACTGCGGAATCCCTTATTTGCATATTTCCAAGACAACTTGGAACTTACAGTAGCAAGCCGTAGTAGTTGCATGGCCGTTTAAATTAATTTGTTTGTATACTGTACCTACTCTGTTAACTACTGAGACGAGAAGAATGTCAGGACATGACGGATCAACTTCTGTCCTTGTTTGGTTGGGAAGTTGGCTCGAAGTGTCGTGATATTGTGCGAACCCCAGTAGCAAGCAGAGATCTATTTATCATATTCTTAACTCTTACCACTAGTTCTTATTTCTCATATTGTGCTTCCTTGCGGTACTTGCTATTAGAGGTCTAACCTCTCTGGTTTTGCATGGCCAGATTTAGAGCCGGTCCCCGAGGACTCAGCTTACTTCCGCCTCCAGGATGGTCAATACTAGAGGGATGGTCGCAGGAGGACACGAGTAGGTTCCTTGCTTCCCTGCTCGTTTTGTTATTTACTATGCTTATTGCCATTTGGCACCGACATGTTAGTCGGACTGTCTTGTATTTACCTTTACATAATTGTAACTAAGTTAGACTGCAGCTGATAACAATTGTGTATACCTTGATATATCATCTGGCTATGTTTTGTACATCCAGATCTTGAGAACATTTTGACTGAGCATTTGGGACGCCTTACTGCTTTTATCTTATATGTTCTCTATTTCTGCTTCTTGTTTGAATGATTGAGACAATAGATGTTGAGTAACCCTAGTGAGACTTTCATGTAGTATGCACCCCCTTGTCTATTAGACAGCATTGATCGTATTATACGGTATTCATCTACCCGTAATACGTAGCTGGCTGAGTCACTCCTCCGCTCTCCGGTATTCTGGTTCTGGGGCGTGACATTAAACCAAACACATTAGGTGTCCTAATTTGAGATCTAATAAGTAGGACACAAGACACAATTCTAACTTGCTCTAGAGAGCTCCAAATGGCCTCAAACTTGAATGTAAAGGGGGGTACATGCATGGGGGTGGATCCCATGGATTCAAAACTAACTAATATGCATAGAAAATCAATTTAGAGGGTTGGTTTTACCGATTGGGAGTGGAATCCCAATGATACTCTCAAGGACACGGCTCCGGTACGAAGATCTTTCTAAAATGGACACTCCTCCTTGCACTTTTATCCAAATATTTGCTAGCACCCTTCCTTGATAGTATGAGAAGGTTGGATGAATGTTTTGGTGGAGGAATGAAGAGATTTGGAGATCAAATCAAATAGGGAAGCTCTCTAATTTGGGGAAGAACACTTTGTGAAGGAAAAGAGGTAAGATGGAATAAAATGAAAGGGAGGCTAACCTACCTAAAGTGGCTTCCATTAAACCATATTTGGGCCTTGGGGGAAAGCCCAATAAGGCCTCAACTAGTCTTCTTGGTTAATTTTAAGTTAGGTTCAAGTTTGGGATCAAAACGGTTAAATTTAGGCCTCTAACTTAACCAATCTAACAAGTGGGATTAGTCTAAATTTACTTACTTAATTAGTGGGGTTTGTGGGCCATGACTAACTAATCTTGGGGTCCCGTCTAAAGTCTAAGCTACCCGGGTCACTAACACAAGTCAGAACGAAACGAAACTCAAACCCGACTAAACAAATCCCGTAAAATTAATATTAAAATATAAAAATTCCCAAAATATTAAAATATAAAAAATGACCAAAATCTCAATGCATCAATTTAAATATTATTAAAATAATCTAAAATTCACCAATTAATCAAAATTCTAAATAATTCAAAAGTCACAAAATGACCAAAATACCCTTAGCGTAAAATGTGGTAATTAGCTAATCTAATCACATGGGTTAGGCCTCCATGGTCATGGTTAGTCTCTAGGCTAAGCAGCTCTAAGGTTACACTAGCCAAAGAACAAAATCACAAAATACTAATTTAATGATATTAAAATAATCAAAATTTATCAATAAATCAATAACATGATTTAACCTATTATTAAATAATCAATTTTACAAAAGTTCAAAATTATCCTCATTTTAGAAAATGATGGTTACAGACTCCACCACATACAAACTCGACTCTTCACATCTTAATCTAACCTGCACTTCCAAACAATACAACAAAAATACCTTAGTGTAATGGATGCTTGAAGTCATCAGTTTCCAAGATCGTCATCATCAATTAATAAATAATAAAAACCACAAAGCAATAATAAAAGTAAATATGGCAGGTAATTATATTCTACTAGAACTATTTAAATTCTTGATAATGTCAGACAAGTTGACCGAATATCGAAGAAATGAGCAAAAACTTGTCACTATTTTTTTTACATGTTCTTTATAACTTGTCACTATTTTTTAACATGAAAGCAACTTGGGTAAGAGAATCATTTGATGATGCTAGTGAAAAAAGGGAATGTGGGTTACCTTGTTGAGTGAATCAGCCCCAAGGACCGAAAATATTGATTCGCTGGAGGCATGAACATCATCAGGGAGCACCTGCTTCCTAGCTATCTTCATAGACCTTCTCCATGCACATATACTGAACCCAAGCGCTTGTTTAACGAATAATTTGAATGTTGAAAGAGAGAAGAAACCACCAATAAGCAAAATCCCATACCAAACCTTATTCTCCTTATGTTAACAAATAATTTGAACGTTGAAAGAGAGGAAATTAATAAGGTTCACATCATACAAGAACTTCAAGTTATCAGGAAGATAAGCTTATATAAATTGTAGAATGTTGAAAGAGATCAAAGTTAGATCATGTCTTACCAATGAAAGTTTGCAACATAATGCAAGGAGTTTGTTTATATTCTATACTAACTTCAGCTTCTGCCCGCCTAAACCTTTCCAAAAATCATGAGCAGTCATTACCTTCTTCCCAGGGAGCTGAAGTTCATATACCTACAAAACTTATATTTTCAAAAGAAAAAATTTACAAGACATATTTATGTATATAGACTGTGTATAGGTTGAGCACCTCGAGGAACGATAGTCTAGCACATGGGAGCAGCAGTGAACCATCGATAAACATGATGTCATTTCATCATCATCTAGGCCAGCAGTTTTACAAATTCCTGTTGGATGACCTTGATTCTAACATATTTGAATTATTTTTTTCGACAATAACTTGCACTCTCGCTCGGGTTCCTGGCTAGTCTTCAAATGCAAGAGCTTGGAGAGTTGATTATAATTTCCTCATCCAATGATACAAAAAAGCAATAATGCATTCCATATAAATAATATAAATAATGTACAAGTCTATGACTAAAGATTTGATCAACAATTGGGTTATTTGTATTTTTTAGACCTTACTTGGAATATATTGCAGAAAAATATGTCAAGGAACGAATGAAGTTTGCTTGTTAAATTGGTCTACTGTTGTCTATCCCGAACAATTGCATATTTTGATTGGCATCCCGAACAAATCCATCAGACTACAAACATGATGGTTTATCAGGAGGATAAACTGAGACGTTGAATAGTTGTAATAGTTTGGTTTTGGTTGAAGTAGTTGTATCCCAAATGGCTATGAAATACAAAAGATACTTGAACAACATAATTTCATACCGTATCAGAATGATGATGAAGTAAATTGGAGGAAAATAGTAGAGTTGAATACTGGCAGGCAAGCAAGAAATAAGCTTTTACTAATTTTAAGTGAGCAATTTTGCAGTAGCCAGGAAGAAAATGGAAGGTCGATCTATGTTTCCTTTACCAATAGAAGTTCATGTACTGACTCTGCTTCCTTTTCACTTAAAAATTGTAATTATGGACAACTTGAACAGAATCACACATGTTCCTTATTTTCCTATATGATGCAGCAATGACTTGAGCAATCCATAAAAGGGGACTACCTCCAGATTTTTGATGTCGATATAATGGACTGCCTAAGAGGAAGCTCACATCTGTAAGGGCCATTACGATAGTAGGGATCCAAAAAAGGGTACACAGAAATGCAGTCATGAAATTTTCTACTTATAGCAATCCAGACTCCAGATTGATATCAGCCACAACACAGAATTTGCTAACGCTCAAGACGATATAACACTTAACACAGGAATGAAAGAAAAGGATCCATGTAGCATAATCCAATACTTTGGGATAAGGCTTCATGTGTCAGTTATGAAAATATGTAAATAATATTTATCCATGCTTGTCAGCCTGGACCCACTTCACTTAACACAGGAATGAAAGAAAAGGATCCATGTATCCATGCTTGTAAAAAAAAAATTGGAGTCGCCTACAGCAAAAGGAAATTGAGTAAATATGCCATGTGAACCCACTTCACTTGTCAGCTTCCGCTGTAGCTAAAACCTCCATCACCTTCCTGATGTATATGAACTCCTCTTGCAATTAAAATATGTAAATAATATTTACCCATGCTTGTCAGCCTGGACCATAAAATTAGGAAGATACTATGATAAGAGCAACACTCCCAGTAGAAGCAAAAATAAATACTGGATGAAAGAAAGAACAATTATGTTAAGACCATCATCCCCAGTGAAATAAAGGAGAATTGGATTTGTCGTCACCATAAACAAATACATGTCCTTATTGCTCATGCTTTCATAATTTTGTTTTCTCCATATATTTACACTAAAGAAAATTCCAAAAGCCAATTCTAAAAAGTATCTTATGTGCATCTTAACAATTGTCAAACCCGTTCCAGCGACCAAACCATTAAAGTTCACATCAGAAATTTCAACGAAAAGAAACAAATCGAGTTAACATGATGAATTCAACTAAGCACCAACCACACCTCCAAAGATTACGTCCTCGAAATGTCCACTACAAATTCTTCAAAGTTGCATCAATTTTCTCTTATTAACCAAAAAAATGCTAAGAAGAGAAGGAATTTAACTTGGACCGCAATTGGAAGAGGAAAAAAACACAAAATTAGACATATATTTGATTAAAATACAAAATTACAATCATTAATAAGTACCAGCTAAAAAATCAAATTAACGGAACTACATCAACTTGAACTTTCCATAAGAAAGGAATTAAACCATAACGAACATGAACCAAAAAAAATCATCAAAATTACCAAAATTACACACAAAAATAGAAATAAAGAAACACATGTTATAAACAGAAATTAAAACTCGACACAAGTTTTCTTCAACATTCTTAAAGAAGCTATCTGAAAATAAAAGTAGTTACTCAAGATTAAAAAGAAATATGTGAAGAAGTAAATGTAAGTTCAACAAAAGATACTAAACTACAGTTCATCAGGATTTCTTACATAAATAAGGCAATGCACAACAACTGGGCAAATCAAATCATGGGCTAACGAAATTGAATTAGCATTTCTGCGTTTAGTTTACATACATTGTAAGTATCAGCTTCCATGCTCTCTTCATTGACCACCTAAGCATTACAATAGTAAGCATAGTATGAGAAGGCAATATTGAAGATATTGGTCTATTCAAACTAATAAATATCACCAACTTAGACCATTTAAATAGATACTATAACTGAAAATATTCTATTTCCTAATATAGTGAAGTGAAGTATAATTGAACTATTTCTCAAAAATTTATCCATTCCTAATATAGTGAAGTAAAGTATAGTGAAGTTTGTAACCTGATAATCATATATCCAACTAATTCAAAAGAGAAGGTACTAATGATCACGTTAGTCCAGAAATGGTCTACTTTCTTCGGATGACACAAATATTAGGCCTCATAAATATCCACCTGGATTCAAAGTTAGAGATTACATTAGTCCACAAATGGCGTATTGTTCTCATCCTCACCAGTTTCTTGATTGTGTTTTTATACATCATCACGGAATGTAGGAGCCCATTTTGTAGAATAATAAGTTCAATTAGAGTTCTATGATGGTCCCGAAGGAAGGCTTAATTTGGAACCAAATTTCTATATTCTATATTTTATATTTTTTTAAAAGAGAAGCATGACACATGGATCTATATCCATTCATCTCATTTGGATCTCAAGATTTATTTGTTTACCAATCTCACACAAATCCAACCCATCATACATTTATTTTTTTATTACAAAATTGGGCTTCAAGATGCATTTTTTACCTCCATCTATTATTGATAATTATTGATGCACTCACTAGATTTCATGAATTGTAGTCGCCCACAGGTAGAAATATACAATCTAAAGATAGATGGAGAACAAGTTTTCCTAACTACATATGCATTCAACTCTAGCATCAAAGAGTGTAAAACTAGTAAGAATCATGTAACCCAAGAAAGTGACATTTTTATATGGAGGAAAGGAAAAAAAGAAAAGAACTTACATAGCCGATAAACATCTCGGCGGCTTTGTCAACTTCTTCGATCGTACTCATGGTGACGAACCCGAAACTGCTACTCTGTCATGTTTCCCTACTGAAAATAACTTGCAACATCGAACAACAATTCATATTTCCAAACTAAGCAACACAAAATCCCAAATTTCCCTGTGTCTGCCGTCTAAAAACCAAAATAATAAATGTATAATACCTCAATAATCTAGACGATTCTGGCATTGTCGAATAGCCCGCCAATCTCGACGACTCTGTCCAAAATGATCGATGTATAATACCTCAGTGATCTTATTTCCAAACATACTGGGGCAAAAATTAGGGCAAAAATTAGGGTTTCACTCAAATTAATGAAATTAGTGTTTTTTGAATAGAAATTAGGGCATAAATTATTAAATAGGAAATGGAAAAGAAATCCTAACCTTGTTACCGGCGGTGGAGGCTATGTCGCTGGCAGTCGAGGCTATGTCGGTGACAATGGAAGCAATGGGGAGGTTGCTCGGCTCTGCTGTCGGCTATGTCGACGAGAAGATGAGGTTGCTCGGCAAAAAAAGATGAGAAGAAGGGAATATGAGAAAGGGAGAGGGGGATGAGGAGAAAGGAAAAAGGGGGGGCATCGTCATCTCCCCATTTCCATAAGAAGGAAAATAGGAGAGAGAGAGAGAGAGTAGAAAAAAGGGACAAGGCTTTTGATTTAGGGATCGGGTTTGATCGGGCGTTTGAGCGGGATTCTAAATTTTTTACCACTTTTTATGACAATTGTGTGAAACAACGTTACATATGTATGAATAATATATAACGTTTAGCGCTATAAAGCATTATAATAGGCCAAAAACTCTTCAAAGCTGTCATATTATGTGGTGTTGCTGAAATTCTATAACGCTTATATATGAGCCGTTGTAATAGCTCCTTTTCAAGTGTTGTAACATGGTATTTTTCTTGTAGTGAGAGCAGAAAACATTGAAACCTAAATTGAGTTTCTCTTGCATGGCTGGTGTCCATGTCCTACACGTCCTAGACTTTTACTATTCGTCCCCTATGCATTTTATTTAAAGGGTTATTGGGAACTCATCACTAACTAAATATTGTATCCTAAAATTTAGGGTTTAGTATAACAATATTTCCTGGATATCGAAAACTTGGATAACTCCCAAATTTATTAAATTTTTTGGCATAGTCTCCTTTGTTTTTCGGCTCCGAAAATGGTTTTATATATCACACCCAGAGAAGCCCTCCATAGAATTTAACCTGGGTTCGACGACACCTTCGGTGGAGCAACTCTCAACACCGGTACCCACGCAGTTATAATATATATAAGGAAATATTGAAATAAGGAATTTCCTTTATACCTTATCGAGCTAGCTATTTTACTTATTTATTTGCAATAGTGTTCTTTTGGTTCTACACAAGCTCAAGCAAACACACAATTATTAGTATAAATTTATATCTGACAAGTTTCTAAGCACTAACACATAATAAATAGATTTCCAAGTTCAAATCTAATATGCTCAAATCAATCTATACTTGTTATGTACTATATACTAGCTTTTAGAAGGCACAAAATAGTCATTTTAACTTGAAAATTTATAGGTGGGGTTACCTTAATATACCGGTACCTATAAATACCTATTCTAACTAAGTGATCATAATAAAATATGTCCAATAAGTATATTTTTAAATCTGCATAGAATAAAAATATTGTATTAAATTGATAAATTATCAATCTTACATATTTTAAAACTAAACTAAATATGACCTAGTATATACATATTCATGCTAAGGTTGTATAAAACCCATAGTATGTAGATTTTAATTTATAATATATATATATAAGTTGTGTCCATAAATTGTGTCAAGATACATATATATATATATATATATATATATATATATATATATATATATATATATATATATATATATATAAAATATATATATATATATGTAGGAGCGTAAAAAGTGCTTCATAAGAATGAGTCAAAAAGATGGATCATTCCATTCAAATTGATCCACTTTACGCCAAAGAGAGGCTAATCACTTTACGCCTAACGCAGGCTAATCATTTTACGTCCGGGTCAAAGCTAATAGTTTTACGCTCAGGACAGGCTAACCACTTTTACGCTGGACAAAGCTATCAAATCTTGCATTTAATACAAAGTCTGACATTAAGATTTAATGATGGCATATATCACAGAAATTAAAAAGATTTTGTTTACACAGAGACCCATTTATCGTTTAGTATGTGGACTGAGCCATCTTACGCTCATAATATGGCTTCTTTTACGCACGGAGACTATACGAGTTTTTACGCTCAACGGTTGACGTGTACGTAAGGATTATTTGGGCTACTTTTACGCTCAAGGTTATTTAACAACCACTTTATGCGGGAAGTCTACATCAGGGCTATTGTACGCCTAGTATACTACTTTACGCTCAGGGTATATTTGGGTTGTTTTTACGCCCTATTCCAATTCAGAACGTGGTTTGCCTACATGGCTTTCATGCCACACATCTCGAAGGACGTATGTACGTGCATCATATTCTTACTGAAATGATGGGACACGTGTTAACGTATGCAGAGGATGACTTCGGTCATGGGTGGCAGTTGTTAGCGTAAAGACGGAACTTTTGCTGAGTTTTTACGCATAAGAAGCCAAGTCTATAAATAGACTGATTTTTCTCATAACACACACAGAGAGAAAGGGGAGAATACATAGAGATCAGAGCCCAGAGACTTTGATTTTTCGGAGCATTCTTCTTCAACTTTTCTTCCAGAACAGAGTGAAGCAAAGCAGGAAAGCATTCGGCCTCGCCATCAGTGCCCAAGTGCGTCGATACCTTTTTGGTGACTTAGTTCTTCCAATTGTTCGTCTTCTAGCAGTGATCTTCATCATCATCGTATGGTCCAAGGAACAAAGTGATCATTTACAGATCAGACTTCCATAACAATACTTCCCAGAATCAAATTTGTACTTCTTGTACTTTTTCTCGTTTTATTTTCAAAATTTGATTTCCAGGCATTTTGTTAAGTGAAACAATATATATATATATATATATATATGTATATATATATATATATATATATATATATATATATATATATATATATATATATATATATATGGCCATGGTATATATGAATTCATAAGTTGTGTCCATACATCTCTCTATATACATATATACATATAAGACTTGTTATACATGGAATTAATTAGGCATATGCATACATGAACATTATCCTTTTATATATATATATATATATATATATATATATATATATATATATATATATATATATATATATATATAATCAATCGAAGTGTCCATTTAGTGTTCGACATATTGTCTCAAGATACGTGTCCATGATATATATGAATTCCTTGTTGTGTTCATCCATATTTATATCCATTCCTAACCTCAAAATTATAATTTCTAATTTAACCAAATAATGATGAAAGAAAATTGAAGCAGAAGCTAAGATGAAGACTTTTCTTGGATTTGAGCAACCTAGGTTTTTCTTTTATTTCCCCAACACTCTCCCAATTCAATTCGATTCCAATAACAACAATTTTATACAACTAATGTTCTTCTAGAAATTAACCTGGATTTAGAAAGAGGAAAAAATGGAAGGGAAGAAGAAGTATACCTATGGTTTTGGAATGAAGAAGAGGGAGGAGATGAAGACCGGAGAAGAGGAGGCGATGGTGTCGAATCCGACGGCCGACAGTGGTGACTGGTCCGGTGGCCGGCGGTGGCAGCAATGGCAGCAGCAACAGCGTTATGTAGAAGAAGAAGAAGAAGAAGAAGAAGAGGGAATGGAGAAAAAGAATGGAAAATGGAGAGAGAGGGATGGAGAGGTGGCAATAAAAGAGGTTTCCCTCTTCATGCAAAGAGCCAAGTGGCTCAAGCAATTGCCACATCAACCCTAAAGTTGACACCTAGCCACATGATGTGGCTATCCTAAAATGCAATTTCCAAATCTATTAGGGATTTCAAAAAATATTATGCAAAATAAATATTATTACTACTATTATTTGAATATATATATATATATATATATATATATATATATATATATATAGTGCATAACAGAAAGGAATTACAATTAAAGATTATAGAATACAACAAACAATTGTAAAATGTTAACTAAAATTCAGACTGTCCGATAGTGGAGACTCTTTTTGGTTTTACATTAATTTTGCCATATCATTTTGGTTTTGCATCAATTTTTGGATAGATATGACAGTGTAGGGTCTAATTTTTAAACGGGTACAAAAAAAAGTGTCCAAGTTCCATTCGTTAATTCAATCGTCGGCCCGCGGTCGAACCATTTATGGAACCGGACTCGCAGGGACAACGGACTGCTTTGTCCATTTTACAGCCCTAAGAAAATGGGAGCTTGATCGAAACTTAAAATTCGAGCACCTGGAGAGTTCCCTTCTTATCCAAGGTTGTGCGCTACCAATTTTCGGTCAACCTCCATCGAAGTCCATATGTCCCGACCTGCCGAAACCGTTGGCCGATGTGGGGGCACTGTTCTCGGTCATCGACGGAACCACCACACTGATGGCCGCAACTTGTATTTGAAGATGCGCCACAACACCACGAATCCAGCTGATCCCGTTGCTTCTGTCTACGATGACCACATGCACCAGCATATGCTTCACCGATTATCGGTGTGCTTTATCCATAGGACATTGCTTGTGCACATACGAACATAGTTCGAGTTTAAAGCCAATCAAAGCCAACTTCGAATCCCCAGTTCTTCTCAATCTTTCAACTAATTCAAGATGCAATCTTACAAGTATATAGTTGACTTATCCACCTTCGAATCTGTGTAAATTATAGGAATTAAATCTGAATAAAATCTAGGTCAAATTCCATCTAAAAAAACCCGGAAAACTAAAATTTTCTGATGCGGAGAAGGTCCCTTCATACCCCCCCCCCGATCGAACCAATTGTACCGAAAGGCACGTACGGTATCCTCCGACGTATGGATTTTGATAGAATTCAAATTGGTCACGTAGTATCGAGAATTTTGTGAAATTTGGAATTACTTTTGTTTGCTCTTCGTATCGTGACGCTACTTACGTCATTTGGCTTGTAGCATCCGAGTTGTCCTACGACTGAAGTTTCATCCGATTCTGAGACACGTAAAGTCATTAAACCCCTCCACACAAATTGTTGTCATGCCGATGGCAACTTTGTCCATGTTGTACGTGTGGGCATGGTAACTCTCAACATACTTAATCTTTATATTAAGCTTGTTATTCCCTCATTAAATTATAATTTACTCTCACACTGTCTTAAATAATCCTCACCTTACATTGTCTAGCGATATTTTGGCCTTATTTATGTTTTTAACGACATCGGACGAGGAAGACGATTGGTTATCGTATTAGGCATGAAAAACTATACTACTTGGAGATGACGTCAAATAGTACCGTTTTGCTTACTAAAAATCTTAATATACAAGGTTATCAAAGGGAAACAAATAAAGCATATAAAGTGTGGTTGTGGCTTCGCCAAATTTGATATGTACTATTTGGTTCCTTGCATAAGTTATTTTCTAGTCTATTTGTCCTGACTAAGATATCCTAGTTTTGATGTAATATTTGTGAATTGGCTAGAAGTCATTATACTTATTTTCTACCAAATCCAATAAAAGCTAAGTTTCGTTTTTAGTAATTCACTCAGATGTTTGGGTTCATCTAACATTCACTATAAGAAAAATGGTCATTCTTGACGGTTTATTTCTCGTCGCTCGTGAAAAACCGTCAAGAAATTGGGTTATCTTGACGGTATTAGTCTTAAGTCAGAAAATGACCCATTTTATGTTAATTTAGCAATTTTATAGCATAATAGTTGACGGTATTTGATCCGTCAAAAAACATCAATTTATTTATTGACGGTTTGGTGGTAACCGTCAACTAATGTATGTGTGAAAAATTTGGCAAAATTTTTTCAGCTGCTATTTTAGTAATTTTTCAAAGCTTTTATATTTGTTGACGGCTATGGTTCTTTTTAATTGAAGAACCCAACAAACTTTCTCCCGATCGTCCCTTACTTTCCTCCTCTCTCTCTATTCTTCTCCTCCTAAGAGAGAGCCCCCCTCTCCTCTTCTCTAAATATTCTCTCACAGCTCCTTTTTCTCCTCCCTAAGAGAGAAATCCTAACCCTAGTTTTTCCCATGGACAACTCCGGCGACTCTTGCTCGAGCACGCTTTCGGGGACTCCGACTTCGTCCGTACTAGGACCTTCACTGTTGTGACCATTATCTCTCACCTCAAGTCCTGGACTCACGGTTGTCAGGTCAGTAAAAATGTTTCTCTCCCTCTCTTTCCTATTTTCAATAACCTAATTTGAGGGTTTTACTGATGTTGATTCGACTTGGTATAATCTGGAGGTGGAGAAGAAAAGATTGATGTGGTTACTTGAAGTTCGATTGGTTAAATTAGGGTTATGGTTCCATTTGAATGATTTGATCTCTGATTTTATTTTATAATTGGAATTAGGTTCCTCTTCTAGAGAGCCTACATGATTTGATTTGATCTCTGATTTATTTCATATTAGAATTATGGTTCCATTTGAATGATTTGATCTCTAATTCTATTTCCGGATTTCGTAACATTGTGTCGTCATCTCCGATAACATGGACGAGCACCAACAACCTCTAGTGGATTGCCTCCGCCGCGGTACACACCTAGAAGTCCCTTGTCGTCGTCGGCGTCACTTGCTTCCAAGCGAGAGCTACGAGCCTGCTCTAATTTTTTGCCAGGTAATCCACACCCGACGTTCTGAAACGAGCATGTCCCGTTCTTTCTTGCTCCCAAGTATGTGCTCTGATCTTAAGCATCTATTTGAAGATGTTGGAAAGACTTGTCCCTTTAGAAGGTTAACCAATTGATCCTGATCTTAGGAAATCTTGGGGCTGGTGGAAAGTTAAGAAGTGGACGATTAACATCTTGAACCGACTTTATACTCGGTGAGTATGTCTGTATTATTTTAATATGTATTTTCTTTTACCTTTTTAATTATTTGGTATATGGGGGATATTGATTTATAGGTTTGGTGATTTATAGGTTTGGTAACCTGAAGCTACAAAAAACAGAGAATAAAGCTTTTGCTCAAATGTTTCAGAAGAGCTATGCTGGGAAAATTTTGGAATGTCATCTATGCTTGCTCAATGTGATCCATTTGGGTGAATATTTACCTGATAGAGTTATAAACCTAACTCTTCAATATCTCAGCATCAGGTTCCTCTCTAACTGATTCCATTGCACTTGCTCAATGTGATCCGTTTGGCTGAATATTTACCTGATAGAGTTAGGCTTATAACTCAGGTTCATCTCTAACTGATTCACATTTCTAACTGATTCCATTCAGCTACATACTAGGTTATGAATCCCCAGATGCAAGGGATTCATAACCTAGTTTGTCGAAATCAAAATACTAGCCTAGAGCGACGTAACCCAAATCCACAGATCTTTAACTCAGGAGAGTAAAAGGGGACTTATTGTCACGACCCGCACCCACTGTGAGGGTACGAGAATGTAACAACGCCCAGCCTACGTCGCAGTGTCGGCGGTAGAACGCTGTCCTAGGTCAACAATCAACTAGCAATATATATCTCTAAACAGTTTATACTCCCCAAATGGGGGTGACATAGCAGTAATAACTCAATCACAACTAAGGAAGAGATAGAACGATATGAAATAGAACTCAAGGAAATAAATAGATAAAAGTAGTCTAAGATAATTCCAGCAATATCCAGGAGTACATGGTCTCAGATACAGAATGAAAGAATATATACAACTCTGAACTACAAATAAAGTCTAGCTAACATGTCTCAAGACTGCATAAAGTAAGATAAGCCTAACTAATCTAGTCTAGGCAATCGGGGTGATATCCTCAGCTAGAGCTGGGTCCTCCTGAGGGTCCAGCTCGCAGGTGTCATCTAAGGCTGTCCCGTAATAAGTGTCCAGAACAGCCTCCTCCTCGTCCTCTGTAATATTTTTAACAGGTCCAGTCAGGACAGGAGCGAGTACAGTACATCTCAACAGTTCATAGCAGGTTAGAAAATATAATCATGCAGTAAAGTAAGATACAGGTGCTGAAGAATAAAGTATGTAAACAGAGAGAAAGAACTGTAATAAAAATTTCTACTATAAGTAAGGAACTAACAGTGGCTAGTGAGTCAGAGTACAAGATAGCACATGTGAACGGGACAGATTTGTACATAATCTACACTAAAGAGTTGTACATGATCTACACTACTATAGAATTGTTCAAATGACTACTAGCACTCCCCCGTTCCCCAATTAATACACAAGGATCTAAGCAGGTTATGTTATTGTTCATGATATCATATGGGGCCCTTGAAAGGGTGCACATGATGTTTGCCATGAAATATAAAAGAACAGAACAATTAACGGAGGACCGGACTTTTACTTCACGTTACAAACTCGCTTGTACAAAGAAAGCCTAGGGACGAAAACCGAGGTACATCAATCTAAGTATAATTGTTTATTTTAGATTCTGGGGGGTGACGATAGAGGCTCGGGAAAGCGACGGCAGCTCTGCATTACTCCTTGGACGATCGGTATGCAGCCTTGGCTCCAGAAGATTGCTGGCGTTGGAAGAAATGCTCTCTTTGCTCTCTCTGCTTCTCCTCACCAAGTATTCTGGTGCTCTCTCTCTCTATATGTGTACTCTTCTCTGTATCTCTCTGCCTGTGTGTCTCTCTTTTTTCTTCTTCTTTTTTCCTCCTCTTCGCAGGGGAATGGCACCCTGCTATTTATAGGAATGGGATGGGATCATTAGGGTTGCAAATGATTGCTTCTTGGAGATGGCGGTGGCCTGTGGATTGGTCAATCTAGGCCATTCATTTTGATTATGATGTTCTGATGTCTGCGATTAATGCTGATTGGAATAAATCTTCCTCATAATGATCTTCTGATGTCTGCGAATAAATTTAATTTATTCTCCTGCCACGTGTCCCAAATTATTGAGATTTGACCCAATCTCTGATTGCAATAAATTTGAAAGATTGATCGGCTTAGAACACGTGTCCTAAGAGCCACTGGGGGGATCTGAACCGTATGACGATTGAGCCGCATATGATTTTGGGCCGCATAAGGTTAGGGCCACGTGTCATGGCTGCTCGGGTAGTGGCTCCCCCCTTCGAACCCTTAAACCGTATGGAGATGACCATTGCGAGCCGCATATGGATGCATCCGCCTAGGTCGCATGAAAATGGTCCTCTTGAACTGCATGGGAAGGCCTCTGCTTGAGCCGCATGAGGCTGTCTCGGCCTGAGCCGTATAGGACGGCTTCATTCTGAACCGCATGAGAAGTCTTTGCTCGAGCCACATACGAACGCCCACGTGGCAAGGCCACGTGGCATTTTTATGGATCTCGGGGGATTGTGTCAGAGATCTCTTTCTCTTTTCTAGGGGCTGTCATTATGACAGGTCATAATTATTTCTTTTGTATCAGAGCTGTTACTTTTTCAGAATTGTCAGCCGTCACAGTAATTAATGCAGCATGGGTCGAAGGGGAGTGCAGTTATGCCACATGTCTTCTAAGCCGCACGAAATGTTTTAGACCGTATAGTTCCTGAGCCTCATAGTCCTTCTGTGCCGCATAGACTGTCTGAGCCGCATAGACTATCTGAGCCGTATGGGGTTCCCTGGCCGCATGGGTCATTTTCTTTAATATTTTCCATGCTTCTACAAGACTCTCTTCAAAGTTTTTAATTTACAAAATTGAAATACTTTGAATAAGAAGCATGGTCGTATTCTTCTGGCCGCATATGCCGTCCTTGCCGCATGAGTATTTAAGCCGCATAGATAGGTGAGTCGCATGAATTGACTTAGCCGCACAAATAGTTCAGCCGCATAGAAATTTCGGCCACATCATCGTTGCCACGTATGGCAATCCTTTGCATTAAATGCTGTTTTGATTTGCTGTCAGCTTTAAAGGCCACTTTTCGGTGCGGGATCCGAGGAGCATGGCCTCCATTTTCGACGGCTCATTTTGATAACCGAAGAGTCGGTCTGCGTGTATGCACGGGGATCGAAACGCTTCACTTTTGTTTATAAATATGGATGAGTATGCTCGGGGGAGTTCTTTACTTTCTCCTTCGTCCCACTGTTGCTATCTTGCCTTTCTTTCCTCATTTCTTTTCTCCGATCATTGGCCATGGCCCCCAAATCCTCTAAGGTTGCTTCTGCCGCCGCGAAGGGCAAGAAGGCGGCTTCTTCGTCAACTGTTGTGCCCGCAGCGCACCCTGATGTCCGTCCCGCCCTTAATGGTAAGGGTTGTATTTGGATTATTTCTGAATCCTAAGCATTTATGGCTCTGTTGCATATTTATGCACAAGCCTTCACCCAAGTTCGAGCATGATAGAGCCGCATATGCTGCATTACCCTCTCATATCTGAGCCGCATAGACGATGCCTCATATTCGGACCGCATAAGAAGGTTTTGAGTTTCTGGATATAAACCGCATGGGGTCTCCCTCGAACAGAACCGTATAAGTTTCTGACAGACTGATCCGCATAGCATGTTGCCTGAACTTTTCGGTTTAGAACCACATATGTCTCATTGATCCGCATGAGCCATTGAACCAATATTATTTGGAATTCCCGATTGTATTGGGCCGCATGAGACTGTGTTGGCCGGGCCTCATGAACTCTCTTGGGGCTGTGTCATCTGGAACTCAATCGAATTTGAGCCGCATAGGGCTTCATTTGATCTGAGCCGTATAGGCTCGCAAGAACTGAGCCGCATAGGGCTTCATTTGATCTGAGCCGCATAGGCTCGTAAGGATTTGAGCTTAGTAACAATCTTTTAATCCTATTTCTCTCTTTTTTTATTCTTTTTCAGTGAACCTCCCGACCAACCCAGCAGGAGAACTTCTTGTGGGTTCGGCTCAGTTCGCCGTGGGCTTGCGGCTTGATGACTTAATCCGTCGTATAGTGGATCAGCTTCCCGCTAATGAACCTAGGGAGAGAGTGGCTGCCATTAATAACCAACCTTTCCACTTTCTTTGTTCCATGATGAATTCAGAGAAGCTGGATGGAGAATATCTGAAACCGGCTTTTCTCTTTGGGGACGCCTTTTCCATAAAGAACTCCCGATTGCTGGATGTTTCGGAGCACTGGGATTTTTCCGTAGACGGAGTAGAGATCCATATCCCCGAGATGGAGCGACGTTATCCTCTCTCATGGTTTAACATGGTACCATTGGACAGGACAATGGTGGGCTCCCTGACTCCCACCCAATCGGGAATGTTTGTGAGCAACATCCACTACAACAGGCGCACGGGTTTAGTATGTGCGGGCAAGGAATCAGTGAGTCGGACTGTGATGGGGCTGCTCCCCTGCACTTTTGTAAACATGACTGGCCCTAATTTTACTTTCGCTCTAGCTGATACCTTTCTGAATCAGCTCGTTCGTAAGGGGTCTTATCCCGTGGGCAGGTTATCGCTGCTGAAGTGGATCAACCCCATTCCCATATGGGCTAACCTTACCTCATGGATCTTGAGGAAGTATGGGAAATACCTTCGGGAAATTGACCTCTACTACGCCGTAAGGGGTACCTGCTACGGGTTGCCCATTAACAAGCCTTTGTTTATGGCTCTTTTGGAGCTGTATAATCGGCGTACAGGGACTTTCTTTGCCCCCGGAGGAGAGCTGGGGCTTGCTCTCCATGAGATGCACGCTGTTTCTAGACTGCCGTGGGGAGGTGAAGCTTTTGAAGCATATACACCGACGAACGAAGAAATCGAAGACCTGGATCGACGATTTCCTGGTTTCGTCGCCATGTACCAAGAACTGTTGTGTCATCATAGCGCCTGCCACCAGGTTGCTATCAAGAAAGAAAATAGCTCAGAAGGGAGCGCCCCTCACACTACGGCCTGGGTTTCATATCTTTTTAAGTTGCGTCCCTTCGGCCGAGTTTCGTCTCGAAGTCCTCAAACCCCGGAGGAGGTGAAGGACATGATGCTGAAGGTCAAAAGGTCGAGGTCCACCCGTAACCGGTTTGGGAGTCGCACTGACTCCCTCAGTTACTTCCACTATGGTACCCGGGAGAAGTCCGATAAAATGATCTTAGCTGGGTTCTTGATGGTGTGGCTACGTAATTGCGTAGTCTCGGGCGGCGCGGGTTCTATGGAAAGGATCAGCCGCCATTTCATTCTTCCTGCTGTAAAATTGGTCTTCAAGGTAAGACTGGCGCTCCTCCCGGCCATGGTGTGTAGCATACACCACGGCCTTTATGCCTTTTCATCCAAAGTCATTGCTCGTGATGCGACGATGGACTTTGAACGGATAGAACTACCATACCACTACCTCATGGGGTAGTTATTAATGCACTACCGGTCGTTGATGAGGCCAGGAACCGGAGAAGATGTTACTACTGATGACGCCTTCATTTTTCAATACCGTCATCAGCCTTGGGAACACGATACTATGTCAGCCTGCCGGAGGGTGTTGGCGAGGGTTGACGGGCCCAAGTTTTTTGTCTCTCTTCCTTAATTTACCCCCAGGGAAGTGAGGAGAGTACATATTGACGGCGTTGATCCTTCCTAAGTTTTATCTGAGAAGATGCTTCTTTGGTTACGCAACATCCGCCCTGCGCACCTGGTGTACCATTACCGGAATAAAGTATACCTGGAGCCTTATCTGCCCAGTAGATTTTCTCGTCAGTTTGGGTATAGTCAATTATTCCTGGATCGTCCTAGCGCTTGCTTGAGCTTTGAGGGCAGATGTACTTGATGGCGTCCGGGCTTGGCATTATTATAATGCGGTCCATACCCGGGCCAGCTTCTCAGTCCCTGATGCCAAGGTGGCAGGGGATATTTTGTATATAGCGTCCCTTTATCATGTTGCAGCGAGCAAGCCTCCTGTCGATTTTGATATAAATACTAGCTACATCGCTGGCACCGGTTTGGCTGAGAAGCCAGAGGGGTTCAAGAAGATGAAGAGGGGGCGAACATGGTTCCTGTGTCGGACTCAGAGTCCACTAGGGCGGATGAGGAGGATGATGAACAAGATGCGATGACTCATCGCATTCTTCGGACGAGGAAGTTGGGAATCAACCCCCTATCATGCCGGATGAAAGGGCTGCGGGTCAACCTTCTACTTGGTCTGACGAGGTGGTGGAGGATCAACCATCTGCAGTACCTTTCCCTTCGTGTAAACGAAGCAGGCGCGTGACTATCGCTGATGACCGAACCTATTCCACGAAGCACGCTGCGGTAAGACGTCGCAGGCTGTTTGTTGATGATATGGACGTTGTTCCTGAGGTGATTTGGGCTTCAGCTGTTTCCTTTCTTCCTTTTCTATGTTATGGCCTAATCATTTGTTTTTTTTGCTCTTTATAGGCGTCGGATGAGCTCGCTCCTTGGGACCCGATTACCGAGGCTGACCCGGTCCTGCCTCATTTAGTCAGTGATGTGTACACTGCTATCATTGCTGCTGGGGTGCTTCCGGTTGCGGTCGAGGATTTCCACCTTGCTGGGACCTCAACCCAGGGGGATGGGGGTTCTACCGCGCCCGTCTCTGAGACATTTGAACCCGAACATGATGACTTTGTGGGTAGGGAAACTACGCCGGCTGTGAACGAGCCGTCGCTTCCACGCTCTTCCCCTGGTAATACAAGTCAAACCATAGCTCGTGAATATGCCTATGTATTCCGTCATCTTATCTTTCAGATTATGTCGACTAATGGTTGCTTTGGATATTCAGGTCCAAACCCTTCATTGCCAGTGATGGATATTGCTGGATCGAACCCTACCGGAGAGGGCCTGACGAACCTCCCTGTATCGAGGGACCTTCGTCTGGGTCGAGCTCGGGGTCCCAGGTAGCAGTGCAGCTGGGACAAGGGATGATGCTCCCTGTGTCCTCCTCTGCGAATGTAGTTTCGGGGGTCAACCTTTCCTTCCTGCCGAGCATCCAGGCTCTTCGGGCGGCGGAAGAGGAGTTAGCCGCCATTCAAGCATCTTTTCGTACGGAATTTGCTTCCTTGGTGGCGGGTGCAGTAACTTCTGAAGCTGCTCCTTCAGTACCGTCTGCCACTCTCCCTCTGACGCCGTCCTCTACAGAGCTCTTGGATGACGTGTTACAGGATGTGGTTGCCAGTTTCCATCGCCACCTGAAGAGGGGGATCGAGGCAGCAGTGGAAAGGGGGACTCCCTTTACTCTGGCCCGTCGATGTGCCGGTGGCCAGATTAATATCCTTAAGACGCTCCCTGGCGGAGGAGAACTGGCTGCGCTTCTGGAGCCTAAGCTATTAGAAGCTGATCGTCTCGTGGCCCAGTTTTGCTCGTTGCAATAGACTGATTTACCCGCGGTCATAAATCAAGAGTGCAACTTCCTCATTACAGCGGTGGAGAAGGTGATGGCTACCCAGGAATCGCTCAAGCTGGCTATATTGAAGGATCGACAGGATTTGACCCGGTTGCATGATCAGTGGATCCGTCGGACTGACGATTGTGCGGCTCGGAAAGCGGCTGCCTCTCGCGGGGTAACCGACACCCGGGAGCAAATCCTCAAACTCCAGAGAAAGCTGGCCTTCTTGGAATCCGAGCTGGAAGCTGCTTGTACTGAAAAAGGAATTGCCATCCAGGAAGCTGACAAGCTTAGCAGGGCCTCTGCCAATCTAGAACTTGTCCTGAAGAAGATAGAGACCAACTGGCAGGCATATATGTATCTGAATGATGCGGAGCAACTATCCCAAGAGGCCGAGCGCCGAGCTAAACAGAGGCTTGAGCGGGGGACTGTCTTGGTGAGAGACCGGCTCCTGGAATTGTGTAATGCTGAGCTGTAGTCGATCTTTTCTTCTTGTTTTGTTTTTGTTTTCTTTCTTTCTGAAAGGGACGTGATCCCGAAATATGTAATACTTTTTTCTTCCTTCAAATAAAGAGTACTTTTCCTTTCTACCCTTCATTTGTGTTTGTTTGTTGTACCTGCGATATTGCGGTGATGTTCTCCCCCGCATAGGAGATATATTTGTGGACCTGTTACCCATGGCATACCTTGGTTTTAGGTACAGATAACAAGTTTTGGTCAGGATACCTGAAACAGCCATGACAAAGTGGTCATGGGTGCTCTTGGTATTGGTGAAAAGGAATGCCGTAGAGTAGCTGGGCTCCTGGGGCATGATGAGATGGTAGGTTTGTTCTAAGAAACTTAGCTGAGGATATTTGTGGGCCTATTATCCTTGGCGTACCCTGGTTTAGGATACGGATAATAGGATGAAGGAGAACCAACATACTTGCTCAGAGGTAATGAGGACATGGCAAGTAGGAAAGTTTTTTAAATGTAGAGTCTTCCTACTCAGAGGTAATGAGGACATGGCAGGAGTGAACTCGACGGGGGATATTGGTGGTCAACAGAGGATATTTGTGGTCAACAGAGGACATTTGTGGTCAACCGAGGACATTTGTGGTCAACAGAGGACATTTGTGGGCCTATTACCCTTGGCGTACTCCGGTTGTGGGTACAGATAATAGGTCGAAAGGGGATCATCATACTTACTCAGAGGTAATGAGGACATGGCAAGTATGAAGGTTTCTTCGACGGAGCCTTCCCATTCAGAGGTAATGAGGACGTGACAGGAGTGGGCTCAATGAAGGAGGGTGCATAGAACGACTCAGAGGTAATGAGGACATGGAAGTTATATGTAAGGGGTGATTTGTTTTTGGCGGACGTGGAACGACTCAGAGGTAATGAGGACATGGCCATTTTGGAAATTTGTGGATCGACTACCCTTTTTGTGCACTGGGAGTGCGGGTATTAGATCATGAGGGAGGATCTCCTTCAAGAAAAAAGTTCAGAGGTATGATCATACATGACTTGCTACTTGAAAGAGTGACCGAGATGTGAGTTCAGAGGTACCAGCGGGTACATGACTCGAGAGTCTGGAGAATGGTGAGCGTGAATTCAGCGGTACCAGCGGGTACATGACTCGAAAATCTAGAAAACTATGAGGGTGAGTTCAGTGGTACCAGCGGTACGTGACTCAATAATCTGGAGAATGTTGTTTAGACATAATATTTCTTCAGGAACTTGCCATTGACGGACAACATGAGCAAGTCTCCATTTTGCTTAGCGAGGCGGTAAGTACCGTTGGAGAACACGGTCTCGATGACAAATGGACCTTCCCATTTTGGCTGGAACTTGCCGACGGTCTTGTGAGTCATGACCATTGGCTTCCGGACTGCCAGAACAAGATCGTCCACTTGGAATGTTCTGATTTTGACCTTCTTGTTGAAGGCTCCTGAGATGCGTGCTTGGTATAGCTCGATCCTTTGCTGAGCTAGGAGGCATTTTTCATCTAAGGCCTCCAACTCTTGTAGTCGACGCCGGTAGTTGTCACCCGTCGTCAATTGATAAGTGAGGGCGACGCGGAGTGAGGGTATTTGAGTCTCTAATGGGAGAATTGCCTCACTCCCGTATACTAGAGAGAATTGTGTGTTCCCGGTAGCTGTTCGGACTGTTGTACGGTACGCCCATAAACACTCGCCGAGCTTCTCATTCCAGTCGCGTTTGTTGGAGGAGACAAACTTTTTGAGGAGTTTGATGATTGTTTTGTTGAATGCCTCTGCCAACCCGT
Source organism: Iris pallida (assembly GCA_029216955.1). NCBI lineage: Eukaryota > Viridiplantae > Streptophyta > Magnoliopsida > Asparagales > Iridaceae > Iris > Iris pallida. The sequence continues at coordinate 4,233,660 of JANAVB010016195.1, forward strand.
TCGCTGCCGGGTTGTACGGTGTCGAAGCAATATTCTGAATACGGTGCTTATCGCAAAATCGATAGAAAGCGTGGCTTGCAAACTGCGGACCATTATCATGGATGATCCTTCGGGGCAGTCCAAAGCGGTAGATGACGTGATGCTTAAGGAAGCTGATCACGTTTGAAGTCTTGACTTCTGTGAGTGGAAAAGCTTCCGTCCATTTGGAGAAGTAATCAGTGATCGCAAGTATAAAGCGATGTCCTCGGGAGGAAGGTGGGGTGATTGGACCAACGATATCCATTCCCCATGCTTCGAATGGCCAGGACGCCACTGTCGGATATAGAAATTCGGATGGTTGGTGAATGAAGTCCGCGTGGACTTGGCAGGCTTTGCATTTTCTTGTATAGTCTATCGCATCTGCCACCATTGTGGGCCAGTAGTAGCCCATTCGGCGGAGGCGGTCTTACAATTTAGGGCCAGGCTGATGGGCCCCGCAGACACCGTCATGAGCTTCTCGTACGACTTTTTTGGCTTCTGCGTTTGACATAAATCGAAGCAGTAATCCGTCGTAGGAGCGACGATACAACATTTTCGTCTCTGTATCGTAGAAGAATCTGAGAGAACGCCGTCTGATGGAAGTGGCTTCCTTTGGGTTCTCGGGCAGGATGTCATAGACGACGAAGTCGATGAATGGTTGTCTCCAGTCTGGGGCATCATCGATCGTTTGGGCGGAATAACTCGCCACGAATTGCACATTGTTCTTGGGACAGACCAGTTCGTGGCCTATCACTGTAGGCCTTTAAAAATGACAGTCACGCTGAGTTGATCAGAACAAGTCCAGCAGTCACGCTGAGTTGATCAGGACAGAGTCACGCTCAGTTGATCCAAACAATATTTACAAATCATGCTGGGGAACAGCTCATCATTTGTCAGAGAGTCATTATGACTGACAGTACGACAGTCGAAGAATGTCTCTTCGTATGCCACGTATGCACAGAATTCGAGAGATCACAGCCGTCTATTGCGTGATTTTCGAAATCTTCTTCAGCAAGACTCAGCCTTCATCGAGTTGGCGTACCAAAAAGGGTTTTTTGTCATTTAATACGACTGACAAAGCAATCACTGTCAGAGATTTTGTGTCAGTCAAGACACGCCAAATCAAGACAGCTGGCAGTCCTATCTCAAGTCTGCGTGTATCTTTGAGTTCTTCACCTCAAGTTTGCATGGATTCGGAAGTTTTCTTCCTCAAGTCTGCGTGGATTTTGAAGCTTCTTGCTTCGAGTCTGCGTGGATCCTGAAGCTTCTTGCCCCAAGTTTGCGTGGATTTTGAAGCTTTCTACACCGAGTTTGCGTGGATTTCGTCTTCAACAAGTCTGCGTGGATTTCATCAAATTAGAGTACGTGGCAGCCATGCCACTGATCTCTCGCCTGCGTGTCCTGTAACTTGCATACGACTCATGCATGATCGCCATGTGTCCAACAGTTACAGGACACGTCCAGTAACTGCTCACAACCTTGCGTATGTTAAATCCTGCGTGATTTTCAACTAAGCACAGGCTGTGAAGACAGTTATCTTTTCAGTTTTATTTTCGACTCTATAAATAGAGTTCTTTTTCTCATTCATTGTACAGATACATAGTTATCTACTGTCAAAATTTTGAGAGCTTTTCTTTTTCGCATAGTCCAAGGGATAAAGCGATCGTCTTCTAGATCGGATTCCCACAGTTGTAATTTTCCCAGAAACAAAACAAATAAAGAGAATTTCTTTATGGAAAACAAATTGGCGACTCTGCTACCATCTCCTCTTCTGAGATGGCAACAACTCAATGCGACACTTCGTCAATCGGCTCGACGAAGAAGGTGATGACGATCAAACTCGATCAACTCGCCTATGAAGAAATACAGCGGGCTAAGAGTGGCAAGCCCACTCCAGCCTCCATTACCACTGCCAAATCGAAGGGACACTCTGTCTATGTCCCTAAGAATCAGTTGGTAGTCAATGGTGAAGTCTCTGCCACAGTGTCTACTCCTAACACTGGCAAGAACTCTACTGCAAGCACGCACACTCTTGTGCGCTCGAAGATGACAGCATTCAAAAGTCATGCTGACAGCACTGGTTCTTTAACCAAGTCTGTTCCAGTGTGCAATCTCACATCCAAAAGTCACGCTGACAGTATTGGCACCTTAGCCAAATCTGTTCCAGCGTGCAAATTCAATCCTAAAAGTCACGCTGACAGTACTGGCTCCTTAGCCAAATCTGTTCCAGCGTGCCTCCCTAAAACCAAAAATCATGCTGACAGTACTGGCTCCTTAGCCAAATCTGTTCCAGCGTGTCTCCCTAAAACCAAAAATCACGTTGACAGTACTGGCTCCTTAGTTAAATCTGTTCCAGCGTGTATTTCCAAAATCAAAAGTTACGCTGACAGTACTGGCTCCTTAGCCAAATCTGCTCCAGCGTACAATTTCACCCCTAAAAGTCACGCTGACAGTACTGGTTCCTTAGCCAAATCTGTTCCAGCGTGTAATCTTAAATTCAAAAGTCACGCTAACAGTACTGGTTCCTTAACCAAGTCTGTTTCAGCGTGTATTTCATCTAAGAAGAATAGCTCTTTAGCTATCTCTTCTTCTTTACCAAGTTCTACTGGAACTGGGGGTGGTCTTCCACACAAAGTTCCTTCGAAAAGGAATAACTCTTTAGTTGTTTCTTCTGCTCCTGTAGTTTTTACTTCAGGAACAGCTTTGACTGACACTTTTGTTAGTCAAAGAAAAGGAGATGGTCTTTTGACTACTCTTCCTTCTGGACATTCTATGTCTCAAAACTTGAATGAGTCTAAGAAGAAACATTTCTTAGTGTCTTCTTCTATGACTTCTTCAAATTGGGCACAGAATTTGTCCATAAAAGAGGGTCTGTTACCAACTCCTAATCAAAGGGATGGTTCAATTCTTCCTTCTCTGCAAATATCCAGATCAATGGAAGGAAAACTCCATGTTTCCAAAACTAATGTGTTACCTACAACTGATCTAAGAACAAAACTGAACACTTCTGGTGTTAAGAAACTATACCAGTTGGAAACAAGGATAAGAGATCCAGATACAGAGTATGCAAGAAACTATGTGGCTCATATTAATTATTCTCTATATAATCAAGAGCCATCAAGACCCAAGAACAGGAAATATACTCCTTAATCTTCACAAACAGATTTACGAGAATATCTTCAACAGAAGAGAAGGAGTGATTCTATGTCAAAGGATCATGCTAAATGTGACTTCTATCCAAGAGTCATAATTCAATGCAGATGTCAATCAATGGTTCAGGACCATACTGATCATGAATGTGACTTCCAGCCGAGAGTTACAATGCAATGCAGATGTCAAACTAAACGACAATCTGTCTTCAATCGGATTCAGTGTGAACCTATGCCTGATGAAGATGAACCTTTGTTTGCTTCTGTCAACATGACCTCTCGAGATACCGGGGGTAGAGCTGATAGTCCAGATGGAGTATATAGAAACACCAGAGCAAGAGTCTTAGCTTCTAGTCAAAGAAATTTGATCTCTGAAGATGATTCTGAATTCCTTGGAGAATCTAACTTCCCACCTCTTCCTACTGGGGGTAGTTCTTCTTTAAATGACTTTGATGCACGAAGCAGCGATTCAGAGCATACAATATCCACAAGTTCATCAATAATCCCTCGTATAGTCACAACATATATGGTTGATAGGAATACTGACGAACCTTCTTCTTCCATGACTCCTCAAGAACAAAGAATTGCTTCTTTGGAACAGCAAATGAGGTCTATGGATGATAATATGAAGTCGATGTATGAACTCATGGCAGCCCAACAGCAAAATCAACAGACTGTACCAGAAGCTACACCAATTGACACTGGTGTAAGTCCAGTACATGTTCCTCCAGCAGTCCAGTCCAATACTCCTGGACCAGCTCAACCAAATCCTAGTCTCTCTGGAGCTGGGGGTAGTGCTTACAATGCTGTTCCTCCTTCCAACTATTCTCCACAAGCTACAACTCCACAATCCTTCGGAGTTGTTAATGTTGAATTGAGGAATCTGAAAACTTAATTCGAGGCATTCAAACAGAAGGATGGTTTACAAAGGTTAGGCATCAAGCAACCTTATCCGATAGAATAGAAGCAAGTATCTTATCCTCCTAAATACAAGCCTCCTACTATCTCATTCTATGATGGAACCACTTCTCCAAGTCAGTTTATTAATCACTTTGAAGTGATGACTGACCAGTTGCAACCAAGTGATGCCCTCCTTACTCGGGTATTTATTGGATGTCTCAAGGGAACTGCTTATGAATGGTATAGAAGTCTTCCAGATGGGTGCATTACTTCATTCGCCGGTTTCAAACAGATGTTTCTTGAACGGTTCTATGAAGGGCTCAATGACATGACTATGTCGGCTCTTATTAGAATCAAGCAGAAAAATAATAAAACTACAGAGGATTACATTGAACGGTTTCGAAGAGAAGCTCTGAAGATGCCTCTTGGAACTCCTGATGCTGTCACCATTGACACATGCAAATCAAACTTGTTGCCAATCATCAGCATGTGGACAGGATCCATCCAATTTCAAGACTGGCCTTCTTTCATAGTCAGTGCCAAAGCTGCAGAAATTAGTGCTGAAACCTTCAAAGGCTTAGGAGTGCAGATGACTCCCAAAGAAACAGGTCAAGGTGCTAACAATAAAAATATTTCTCACAAGGGAAAAGAAACTCTTAAAGTTAATCTTCAGAGCAAAGATGCATCAACTGTTCAAGCTCCTGCCTCTACAACTCAACAATCAAGAACACCTCGCCCCAAAGAAGAATATTCTTTTGACGACGATGATGTCCTTGGTATTTTTGAATGTCTGCTGAAAGATAATAAAATACAATTACCTGAGATCAAGAAACCTGATGAAGCTGGTAAGACAGATCATCCCAAATACTGTCCATACCACAGAATGTTGGGTCACACAATTCGTACATGTTATGTACTGAAAGGAAAGATCCAAGAAATGATTAAATCTGGAGCTATCTTCCTTACTCCAAAAGAGAAGACCGTCACCTCCAACGTCGTCTCTATGCAATTCAGAGATTTCCCTCCTCAACTCCTTGAAAGTGGGATCGTTCCTATTCCCAAGACAACTCTTGAGATAGTGAATATTCCTCCTCCACAGTCTGAAGGATTGGTGCCAATCACTTTGGAGACTGGAGAAATCATGTGGATTCATCCTGATCTAGTGGCAGATTTTGAATCTCCTTCTCCTCAAAAGACTACATCTCGAAAGTCCAAGAAGGTTGGAAAGATTAAGTCATGTCATATGACTTCTCTCGGATCTACCTCTGACACAGAGCCAAAAAAAGAAGAAGAAGCACTTGTTAGTGCTACTCGAACGGAAAAACCTTATCTAAAGGATTATTCTAAGAATCCTGAAGATCCTACTGATATCCCTCCAGCTGACAAAGAAGCTCCCAATGTCCCTCCTGAAGAAGAATCATCTACTGCACCTGTTCCTTCAACCACACTAGTTGAATCTACTCCTTCCAAGCCCACAGCTCTGGAGAAAGGCAAACAACAGGCTCGGTTTGATAAACCAATCAAGAAGTCCTCTCCTCTTGGACTTCAGAAGCCTTATAATTTCGACATTCTAGCTCAACTTGCTAATACTCCAGCTAGGATGTCCCTCTTCGAACTTTTACGTCTTTCCAAAGAGACTCGGGAGACGTTAAGTGAGGCACTTCTTCAAGTTGACTCTTGTCTTGCTCAATTAAAGAAGCCAGATGCAGAACCTGCCACTTGCTTACATTGCAACAGTATACTGGAGATTATCCTAAATATCACCTTTACACAAGACGACATGCTACTGGAAGACAATCGACATGATCGGCCTCTCTATTACACCGGTTATATCGATACAATGAAGATAGATCGTATCCTCATTGATCCCGGGTCTGCTATAAGCATAATGCCAAAGAGTCTGTTGGATGAATTAAAAATCCCTCTTCACAAGCTTTCCAAGACGGTTACTACTATCTTGGGATTCAATCAAAGCCGAAGTGAGCCTTTGGGAAAGATTCATCTGAAGCTTCAGATAGGTGATTTCAGATCTAAAGTCACTTTCTATGTGATCGAGATCGTGGGATCCTATAATCTTTTTCTGGGGAGGCCCTTTCTTCATAAAAATAATGTGGTGCCCTCTACTCTTCATCAGTGCTTTAAATACATTGACAGCAATGGAAGAGTACAAAAAGAAGTTGCTGATATAAATCCCTTCCATGGGGTTGAAGCTTATTTCAATGATTCCCGGATGTACAAAGAAGAGTATACAAGGATCATACAAGCCATGGAGAAAGAGGATTCACAAAGTGAGACCTTAATAATCCCTGTTAAAGGTCAAGCTACTCAGCAACAATCTCCCAAACTCTCTGGAGAAGGTTCTTTAATCATTCCAGTGAGTGGACGGATCTCTCCACTATCTCAGTCATCTACTCAAGATACTCTGATCATTCCTGTTGGAGGACGGACTACTCTTCCATCTCCAGTTTGAAGGGAGCTCACCTCTTCTGAGCCATTTGTTATCGATCTTAATCGAAACAAAACTTCTTCTTCTTCTCCCCCTTTAGTCATTGACTTGGCTAAAATCTCTAAGGCTCAGCCTTCTCCCAATGTAAATATTGCTGCTTTTACATTCAATAAAAAGTCTCCATCTCTGCAGTACGCTGATGTGTGTAATTATGTTCATAGTTATTTACATTTGTTAGATGACTTGAACACAATAACCATTGGAGTTGTACAGATTGTTCATACAGATGTATCCCTAGAACCTGTACAATCTTCATACTTCCTAGTTCCCAGCAGAAAGCCAGGAGACATTCCAATATTCTTCTACAAAGGGCCCCAAAGTCCTTCTGATTTAGAAGATGATAACAGAAATGATGATACTGGAAGATTACAACTACGTCGTTATAGTCAGCAATCTAAAGACATCATCAAAAATATGGGCTATGACTTCAGGACTGGCCTCAATAGTGGAAAAAAGAAGAAAAATGCCTGTTCGTATTCCTCCTCTGAAATATGGAAGGACAAAATACGGATTGGGCTATATTGCTCCTGCTCATTTTATCAATATTATCCATGAAGATCCTGAATCTGACGAAGATAAGAGATCTGATTCTTCCAGTACCACTTCTTGGGATTCCGATACGAGTCTCGGTGATTTCTACTGCAACATTCTGTCTTCCAACATGGTTTCTATTGACCGTTCTGAAGAAAGTGATGAAGACGAAGAAGAATTTGAAATTTCACCTGAATCAGAACAATGGGCCCAAAGGTTAGATAATCAATGGAAGTTCCATTTCGAGCAAAAAGAACCTCCGACTGAAGATAAGCTTGTTCAAATAGATGTTGGTGAAGAGGGATCTCCCAAACCAATATTCATCAGTGAAAGTCTTTCAGAAACTGATAAGCAAGACATGATCAAACTCATTCGTGATTACATCGACGTCTTCGCTTGGAGTTATGAAGATATGCCAGGGCTTGATCCCTAAATTGCAACTCACAAGCTCAATATCTTGCCGAATGCTAAACCGGTCAAACAACAACAGCGACGATTTCGTCCAGACATTATGGATGCAATTGAAGCTGAAGTCAATAAACTCATTACCTTCGGGTTTATTAGAGAGGAACAACATCCCGATTGGGTGGCTAACATAGTTTCTGTCCTTAAAAAGACTGGCAAAATTAGAGTATGCATAGACTTCCGCGATCTCAATGCGGCATGTCCTAAAGACGAATTCCCTCTACCAATCACTGATGTCATGATCGATAATACCTGTGGATTTGAACGGATGTCATTCATGGACGGGTATTCTGGGTACAATCAGATTAAAATGTTTCTAGATGATGAGAAGCACACTTCTTTCAGAACGCCGATTGGTACATACTGTTATACAGTTATGCCATTTGGTCTCAAGAATGCAGGAGCAACTTATCAATGAGCTATGAGCACTATATTCCGTGAACATCTGCGAAAAACAGTCGAATGCTACGTTGATGATATTGCAGTTAAAAGTCGACAAAAGGAGGATCATATCCAAGATTTGAAGACTATTTTTGATCTAATGCGTAAGCATCAATTAAAGATGAACCCTACTAAGTCCTTCTTAGGCGTCTCTAGTGGTAAATTTCTCGGCTTCGTCATTACCGCTAAAGGTATACACGTGGATCCCGAGAAGATCAAAGCCATCCAAGAGATGCGTCCTCCACGCACCTTAAAAGAGCTACGAGGATTTCAAGGAAGAATCACTTATATCAGGAGATTCATCTCTAATTTATCAGGACGCTGCAGACCATTCAACAAACTTATGAAGAAAGGTGTCTCTTTTGTCTGGAATGATGAATGTCAGAAAGCATTCGATGATGTAAAACAATATCTGATGAGCCCTCCAGTATTGGTACCTCCCGTTTCAGGAATTCCATTCCTCCTATATACTCGAGCAATGAGTCATTCACTGGGTGCATTACTCGCTCAAAAGAATCAAAATGGTCATGAACAAGCCATTTATTATCTCAGTCGCACTATGACCGGAGCTGAACCTCGATATTCACCGGTCGAAAAAGAATGTCTAGCCTTGATGTTCGCTATCCAAAAGACACGACATTATATCATGGGCCAGACTATTCATGTCATCTCCAGGATCAATCCTATACGGATCATGATGAAGAAACCCAGTGTTTTGAATTCTCGACTGGCTAATTGGGGAATTCTACTTGCTCAGTATGACATGCATATATTCCTCAGAAATCAGTCAAAGGACAAGCTTTAGCTGATTTTCTGGCTGCTCACTCAATTCCAGAAAATTCAAAACTCTATGATGAAATCCCAGATGAAGTCCTAGATTCGAATCAAATTGCTGAAGAAGATCCTACTTGGCGTCTATTCTTTGATGGAGCTTCAAGAATTGGTCCTAATGGTGATATTGTCGCTGGAGTTGGAATCGTTCTTGTATCGCCAGAAGGTCTTGCTATCCAAAGAGCCTATTCTCTTGATCAGCCATGTTCAAACAACGTAGCTGAGTATAATGCACTGCTTATTGGTCTTCAACTCGCTAAACATCTGAATATTCAATATTTGGAGGCATATGGAGACTCTAAACTCATTGTCAATCAGATAAAGGGTACTTATGAAGTTCGCCATCAAGATCTGGTTCCTTATCATAGATCAGCTATATCTATGGTTTCTTCCTTTGAAGAATTCTTCATTGAACATGTTAGGTGAGCATGTAACACAGAAGCTGATGCTCTTGCCAATCTTGCGGCAGTGTTGGCTATTCCGGTTAGACGGCAACAAATGATTGTTGTTCGCAATCGAGAATTATTTCATCTCGAAAATAACCTGACCCTAGGACTTCCAGTTGACATTGAAGGATCAACATCTCATGACGTCAACACAACAAGAGGATTTGGATTCAGTCGTAAATCGATGTCATCTTCTTCTGATTCCAGCATGGAATTTATCTTCAGTAATTCGACCGAGAATCAAAATACGGATAAAGATTGGAGACTTCCTTTCTTAGATTTCGTATTGTATGATATTCTTCGAGATGATCCGAGTGAGGCAGCATCTATCAGACGACGATCACTCAGATTCTATTACAATCATACAACAAAGACCTTATATCGTCGAGCTTATGATGGTTTACTTCTTCGATGTGTTGCCGGTGACGAGGCTCAACAAATTATTCGCGAAGCACATGATGGAATTTGTGGAGCACATCAGCCTGGACCAAAACTTCAAGACCGTATTCGACGTATGGGTTATTATTGGCCCACTATGATATCAGACGCCATCGAATATGCAAAGAAGTGTAAAGCTTGTCAAATCCATGCAGATTTTATTCATCAACCCTCGGAGTTTCTACATCCAACGGCAGCGTCATGGCCCTTCGAAGCTTGGGGCATGGACATTATCGGCCCGATCAATCCGCCGTCATCCAAGGGTCATCGGTTTATTCTTACAATAACCGATTACTTCTCCAAATGGGCCGAAGCCATTCCTTTATCTGAAGTTAAAATGTCCAATGTCATCAGCTTTATTAAGCATCATGTCATCTACAGATTTGGTGTTCTTCGACGCATTATTCATGATAACGGACCACAGTTCGTCAGTCAGAAATTTACTCGATTCTGCGACGACCATCGGATCAACAATGTGGCTTCTACCGCATATAATCCGACAGCTAATGGATTAGCAGAAGCTTTCAACAAGACTATCATCAAACTCCTAAAGAAGTTTGTCTCTACTAACAAACATAATTGGAGTGAGAAGCTCGGTGAATGTTTGTGGGCTTATCGCACTACAGTTCGTAATGCTACCAAATGTACACCCTTCTCTCTAGTGTATGGTTGCGAAGCTGTTCTTCCATTAGAGATTCAAATTCCTTTTTTAAGGATAGCAATCGCTAATGAACTCACTGCTGAAAATAATGATCATCTTCGACTTCAGGAATTAGAAGCTCTGGATGAAAAGCGATTATCTGCTCAACAGAATATTGAATTCTATCAAGCTAAGATCTCAAGAGCTTTTAATAAGAAAGTCAGAGTTCGAGCATATCAAAAAGGAGAACTTGTTCTAACAGTCAGACGTCCTATGACTATGACTCATATGAGCAAGGGCAAATTTGACGCAAAGTGGGAAGGTCCCTATATTGTGAGCAAAGTTTTCTCAAATGGAGCTTATCAACTCTCAGAATTGGATGGTCAAAAAGTCTTGATGCCTATTAATGGCAAATTCCTTAAAAAGTACTATGTATAAATGTTTGTAATCATCAGACAATTTCATGTTTAGAAATAAAATTTTTATTTTATTTTTAATCATGAATGATGATACATGATATTAAGGAAGATCACTGTCATCCTTTTCTACATTTGGACGTGGGCCACTGCCATCCTTCTCGAAGACTTGATCAGCAAAAGAGCTGAGGATCTCCTTGCTGGAACCCACAAGAAACTTGCAAGCGGCCATCCTCATGGCTTCTTCTCCTTCAGTCCTTTCTAGTTCGAGCAGGAAGTCCAGAATATCCCTTGGTGGCTTGGGTGCAGACGAACCTTCGCCTGCTTCCATCTTTTTCGATTGAATTGGATCAGCAGGGCGTTCTTTAGTGCCTTTCTGAACCTTTGAGGCAATCTCAATCTTCTTGGATGCTTCTCCAGACGATATTTTTATGTTGAAGAGTAGAAATGTTCAGATTTCTGCTATATTTATAGGCAGAAGTTCCTCAAACAATGAAGCGTCATATCCATTCGACGATTCACACATTCATTAATGCTTGACGGTTCATCCGTTCATTTCTCATATTCATCAGACGGTTCGCCCGTTCATTAATGCTTGACGGTTCATCCGTTCATTTATTATGTTCATCCGATGGTTCATCCGTTCATTTCATCTAACGGTTCGTCCGTTCATAATCTTCTATCAAATTTATTAAGTAGGGATTCGTTATTGATCACGTTTTCATAACCTCTGAATCAATTCCGAATCTACTTACTCATTTGTCATTTTTGACCTCTGCATAGAAATCAATCTATTTTCTTTTGAGTTTCTACATATTATCACGTCCATAATACCTCTGATAATATCATATACTCTAAAACAGAAAAGAAGATTTTATTATCTATCATGTCCACAATTCATCCACAAATACAAATTTTTGAGCATAGAAGAATTATCATTTCCATTCTCATTTCACCACAAAAAGTCTATTACATTTTCTTAGACTTTCTTACAAATCATAATGGAAATCTATTACAAATCTTGGATTTTCATTCTACACCACAACAATAACCTAATAGAGATCTATCTTCTTCTTTGGATCTTCTCCGTCGGACCTTCTCCGTCGGGTTCGTTGTTGGTGGCAGTTCCTGACTGTCTGGGTCCCAGTCACGACCAGATCAGCAGGAATCAAACTCTGGTCTTCTTTCTCAGATGAGAGGAGAACCACAGAGTATGGCAGCCCGAAGTCGTGGTGCTGCCAATACAACTGATGGATTAGGAGCGGCCTTTCAGAGGAGACAGGAATGTATCCAAACCTTGGGATACAATTCCTAGTTCTGCCGTGAAAGGAACTCTACTACCCGATTTCTCGAGATAGAGTTGACTCCACCATCCAACTCTCGTGTATAAAGGCTCTTCCTACTATCTGAGAAAGACCCTTCTATCCCACGAAGAGTTCTGAGTTGTCTGATTTGCGCGTCAAAGGCGCATGAGCTCCCTGATGTAGGTGTCAGCAGGATATTCTCCACAACATCCACATCACCAATGCCAGTTCTGAAGAAAATGTTTAGCCGAACTTCTGCAGAAAACAGCAAGGAAAAAGAGAATTAATCAACAGAAATGTCATTTGACACGCACTGGCTGGTCAAGCGTGCATTGTTCAATCAGAAACAGAAAGCCTATCTTCAACAGCAAAAATAGTATGCGTACTATACTGGACTTACCTTCAAGTTTCGTGCTAAGGATTGGCAAACTCATGTTTGATACAGTATGCAGAAATCGAACATTAGAAGGCATTGCTTTCCTGTTTGAGAATGAAATCTCTCAAAAATTTCGTTCTCAGAGAAGAAGAAGAAGAATGAGAGATAAGTATCTTTGAAACTCAGCTGCCTATTTAAAGGACAAAGTATAAGTCTATTCTTGGAAAAGATCCGCGTAAATAGCGCTTGTAAACCATGGAATGAATGACACGTGTGCTTTGGAAGACAACGCAACATTGGAAACAGTCAAAGAGTGCTAATTAACATTCTTCATTAATGCACGCTGTTCAAACACAAAAGTTGTACTACATTCTTCAAGACAGGCACTGATGGCCTTACAAAAGACAAAAGAAGAAGTGCAACATTTTCAAAAGAAGACAAAAGCATAAAGGACACGCTCTATTTCCCAGAACGGCTGAGCTTGGTGCCCAGTTCTTCTACGCTCTTGACCCCCATGCGGTACAACAGAGCCTTAAACATTTCACGCTGCTCTATGAGGCTGCGCCCATCAGAAGAGGACGAGCCATCCAACCCAAAATAGCTCAAGAAATTGTTGGCTAGTTGCAAGGGATCATCTTTGAGCTCGAAAACCAGGGGCTCTGGCTCTTCACCCCCAAAAGTGGAGTCACCATGGGAACAAAAGCCCAACTTGCGTGCTTCTTCCTCAGCTTCTTCCTTTGGTGTCATGTTGACGTAAGATGAAGATTAAAAATGAATCTTCTCCCTGTTTATATAACAGAGTTCGCCGGTGGTTCATATTCTACCATAAATTGGATGCAATCAGTCTCGAAAAATGAAGAGTCATCATGACATTTAATAAGTTCATTTGGATCTTTTCAAAGAACTTCGAAGTCTTTTCGACTTCCGAAAAATTTAAAGACATCTCAGCGTGATTAAATTCAAAGTATTTCAAAAAAATTGAACTCTTTTCAATTTTCGAAAACTTTGAAGGGGTTTTTTGTAGGCCTTTAAAAATGACAGCATGCTGAGTTGATCAGAACAAGTCCAGCAGTCACGCTGAGTTGATCAGGACAGAGTCACGCTCAGTTGATCCAGACAATATTTATAAATCATGCTGGAGAACAGCTTATCATTTGTCAGAGAGTTATTATGACTGACAGCACGACAGTCGAAGAATGTCTCTTCGTATGCCACGTATGCACAGAATTCGAGAGATCACAGCCGTCTATTGCATGATTTTTGAAATCTTCTTCAGCAAGACTCAGCCTTCATCGAGTTGGCGTACCAAAAAGGGTTTCTTGTCATTTAATGCGACTGACAAAGCAATCACTGTCAGAGATTTTGTGTCAGTCAAGACACGCCAAATCAAGACAGCTGGCAGTCCTATCTCAAGTCTGCGTGTATCTTTGAGTTCTTCACCTCAAGTTTGCATGGATTCAGAAGTTTTCTTCCTCAAGTCTGCATGGATTTTGAAGCTTCTTGCTTCGAGTCTGCGTGGATCCTGAAGCTTCTTGCCCCAAGTTTGCGTGGATTTTGAAGCTTTCTACACCGAGTTTGCGTGGATTTCGTCTTCAACAAGTCTGCATGGATTTCATCAAATTAGAGTACGTGGCAGCCATGCCACTGATCTCTCGCCTGCGTGTCCTGTAACTTGCATACGACTCATGCATGATCGCCATGTGTCCAACAGTTACAGGCCACGTCCAGTAACTGCTCACAACCTTGCGTATGTTAAATCCTGCGTGATTTTCAACTAAGCACAGGCTGTGAAGACAGTTATCTTTTCAGTTTTATTTTCGACTCTATAAATAGAGTTCTTTTTCTCATTCATTGTACAGATACATAGTTATCTACTGTCAAAATTTTGAGAGCTTTTCTTCTTCGTATAGTCCAAGGGATAAAGCGATCGTCTTCTAGATCGGATTCCCACGGTTGTAATTTTCCCAGAAATACAACAAATAAAGAGAATTTCATTATGGAAAACAATCACATCCACTGATTGGCGATCATAGTTCGGAACTGCTAGGGAAGCGGCAAGACCAGCTAGGGCATCAGCTTCGATATTTTAGAGTCTGGGGACATGTTCGATGAAGAACCCCTCGAACGACAAGATGATGTTAATCGCTATTTGGTGATAAGGGATCATGTCTTCGTACCTCGTATGAGCCCCGGATCTGATTGACGATTAGTTTGGAATCGCCGTATGCTTCAACGTATTCTACCCCCAGCTCTTTTGCATGTTGGAGGCCAATGACCAGAGCGTTGTACTCGGCCACACTGTTAGAGCAGGGTTCTGTGAGGGAATAAGCGCGGTTAATTACCAATCCGGAAGGGAAGAACAGCACTACCCCGACTCCGACGACGATATTGCCTTTAGGTCCAGTCCTCGAAGAACCGTCGAAGAACATTCGCCATATATCATCGTGCGAGGTTGCATGCGAGTCGGCGACCTCATCTGGGATCTCTTCATATATTATGGAGGACTCTGAGCCTGGGTGGGCTGCTAAGAAGTCTGCTAGGGCTTGACATTTGACTGCCTTTTGTGGGACGAAGATCATATGATAAGGGGACAGCAATATTGCCCATATAGCGAGGCGAGAGCTGAGTGCCCCTGGTTTAGTCATGAGGACCCTGAGAGGGTTGACCCGTGAGATCACATGTATCGTTTGTCCGGTGACATAGTGTCGCGTTTTCTGAATGACGAACACCAGGGCAAGGCATTCCTTCTCCACAGCGGTGTATCGGTGCTCTTGCCCAATCATCATTCGGCTGAGGTAATATATGGCTTGCTTATGGCCTGCATCGTTGTTTTGTGCCAGCAGAGCCCCGAGGGAGTGTTCCATTGCTCGTACATAGAGCAGGAATAGTTTTCCAGAAACCGAGGCCACCAGGACTGGAGGGTTCGACAAATATTCTTTGATGCTGTCGAAGGCACGCTGGCATTCTTCATCCCATACGAATGAGACGCCTTTCTTCATGAGATGGGTGAATGGTCGACATCGCTCGGAGAGGTTGGAAATGAACCTCCTGATGTAAGCTAGCCTCCCTTGAAGGCCTCTGAGTTCATGGAGATTTCTCGGGGGACCCATCTCCATGATTGCTTTCGTCTTCTCAGGGTCTACGTGGATATCCTGTATAGTGATGATGAAGCCCAAGAACTTCCCGCTAGATATGCCCAGAAAGAACTTCGTAGGGTTCATTTTCAAATTGTGCGCTCGTATTAGGCCGAATATCGTCCTTAGATCCTGCAGATGGTCTCTCTTGCAGATGGTCTCCCTTGTGTAAGTTGAAGATGATGCTCATGGCTCTTTGATATATGGCGCCAGCATTCTTCAAACCGAAAGGCATAACTGTATAGCAGTACGTGCCAATTGGTGTTCGAAATGATGTATGCTTTTCGTTGTCAGGAGATATTTTTATTTGGTTGTACCCCGAGAAGCCATCCATAAATGACATACGTTCGAAGTCGCAGGTATTGTCGATCATGATGTCTATGATAGGAAGGGGGAATTCATCTTTGGGGTACGCCTCGTTCAGGTTGCGGAAGTCGATACAGATTCGAATCTTTCCATTCTTCTTGAGGACGAACACTATATTGGCGACCCAATCGGGATGTTGCTCGTCACGAATGAAGCCGCTGGGTATCAGTTTGTTGACTTCGGCTTCGATCGCGTCCATGATACCTGGGCGGAAGCGTCACTGTTGTTGCTTGAATGGCTTCGCATCTGGCCGAATGTTGAGTTTGTGAAGAGCAATGTCAGGATTTAACCCTGGCATGTCATAGCTCCAGGCGGACACATCGATGTATTCTCTGACAAGTTTTAGCAGCGACTTTCGCTCTTCGTCTGCTAGACTTTTACTGACGAAAATTGGTTTTGGAGAAGATTCGCTGCCGATGTCAACCTGTATGACTTCATCTTCAGTAGGAGGTTCTCTCAGTTCGAACCGTTTTTCCCATTGTGCATCCAATTGCTGGGCCCACGGCTCTAGCTCGAGGATCTTGGGGATGTCTTCGTCTTCTTCGTAAGCGTCGGCGAATGTCATGTTAACTGACAAGACTTGTCTGAACACGTCTCCGATGCTGGTATCCGAGTCAGAAGTTGGTGACCCGGTTGAATGTGACTGCCAGTCGCATTCTTCATCTGAACTCTCAGGGGTCGTAGTAGGCGTTACATACCCTAACCCGCATCGAGTTTTGCTATAGTAGTCCCGTGGTTTGCCCGCCGGGACTGGCGGCTTCAAAGGTAATCGTCGCCCAGTGCCGAAGTTCAAACCTGGCATCGTCTCCAGATCATACCCCTGTTTCTGCATGAGATATTTGGATTGGGGGCTATAAAGATACAGAGGCAGTCTTCCTGCATCTGACTCGAGGTCGGCTTCCGCTATGGTGAAGGGATGCGGGTCGTCCTTCCGGCCGAAGATGATTGGATGGTCCCCTCCCTCGATTATTCGGTAAGCATCTTCTACTGGAGTAAGCTGGATTACGGTGTACACATTTGTCACCTATGTGTGTAGGTGAGTGCCTATACCGTATTCCATAGCATACATTGTACATATCTTATTGAGCTCGATGTAGTTCAAAGATAACCCTTTATTGATGAAGCAAGGTATCTATTCTAGGGGGATTACATCATCAGCGGAGGGAACATCAGTGTGGGTAGCCACATACTTGGCTAGCTCCGGTTCCTCTTCGGCTACCCCCTGTGTAAGTGAAGACTGAGGGGACGACCTGGGTAGCTTGATCGTCAGAGGTTCAGCTGATGGAGCAGAGCGTGGAGTTGTTGGCAGACTAGCGACCCCCAGTTTGGCATTTGATATGGAGCGAGGAGTGGCTGGTTTGCTAGAAGTGTCAGATCTTGCATCGGGGTGACGACCCTTCTTGGGAAGGCATATCGTCAGTGGCCTATCGGAGGGATTGAGCTTCTCCGTTTGGGGTTGACCGACTCTCGGCAGTCTGATTGTTAGTGACCCCATTGTGGGTCTCGGCACTTGGCTGGACCTTGGCAGCCGGATTATCATCTTATCCGCCTGTGCCGAGAGGCTGATCACGTCCTTTTGCAGAGTGGCAGTAAGGGGTACAGACCTGCCCGGTTTGCGAGCTTGGAGGTGGATCGTCAGAGGTTCTTCTGATCTTGTAGCTGTCTCGGTATGAGCTTGTACATTTCTTTCATCAAGGTGCCTCTTTGACTTTTCGTATAAGCAGGAGTCTGAGTATTAGGATTCGACCCCTTTGAAGGGATCGATATCAGCAAATTTTGTCCTTACGAAGCCGTATTTGTCGACATATTTGAAGCACTGGTGTAGCGTAGAAGGATCGATCATGTAATCGTGTATCCATGGGCACCCCAAGAGGATGGTGTAAGAAGTGTCTGCATCTATGACGTAGCAGGTGACTTCGGATTGGAGATCGCCAATCTGACACTTCAGACGAATCTTCCCGATTGGGTAGCTCCTGTCCGAATTGAAACCGCTGATGGCGGTGCTTGTGGGTGTCAGACGATGCATTGGGATGCGGAGATGATGTAGAAGACCCTTCGGGATGATGCTTATGGAAGAGCCAGGATCTATGTGCATCCGATCCACCTTCACGTCGCCGATGTATCCCGTATAGTATAGCGGGCGATCATGTAGGTTGGTTTTGATGAGCATGTCCTGCGAAGTGAAGACAATATTGGGTATTGCTCCCGTACAGGCGCTGCCTTGGAGATCTGTAGGCAGGTTTTCTCCCGTGAGGTTGACCTGAGCTAGGTACGCGTCGGCATTTTGGAGTGCATCGCTCAAAGCTGTACGAACATCCTTGGAGAGTCTCAGGATCTCGTATAATGATAACTTGGCCGGTGTGTTGGCCAACTGCGCTAATATGTCGAAGTTATAGGGCTTCTCCAGCCCCTGTGATGCCTCTTTTCGGAGGAATTTGTCAAAACGGGTCTCCCTCGGCCTAGGCTTGTCGGTCGTCGAAGGCTGAGCCGGACCCGGAGCATCATTTGTAGTGGGTTGCTGATTTTCAGCTGGGTTGTCAACCACAGGTTGGGATTACGCTCCAGACCGTGTGATGACGGCTGTAGCTTCTTCGATATCAGCCGAGATCGTGCGGCAGGATCTGACTTTTCCACTCTTTTTCTTACAGGTAGAAGATGATATGGGCCGAGTCACTTCCGATACCAAATATGGATGAATCCACATGACCTCCTCTCGTGATGTGGTGAGGGGCACTAGACCAGCAGCCTGATCTCGGGGAGGTAGAAGATTAGCAATCTCCATTGTCGCCAGAGGGATGGGGACCACCCCCGTCTTGAGTTTCCGTTGGAGGAAAGCTGCCGAATTGTACCGACACCATATTGGCTGCCACCGTTACCTCTTCAAAATCGATGGCCAAAGCGTTCGAATCGATGAGGTTTTGGATGTATCGTTTCAGCTGGTAGCAGTCGTGTGTAGCATGGTGGACGTAACGATGATAATGGCAGTACTTTGGATTCTCTATCTCTGTCGGCCGCGGTTCCCGTCTTGGCGGAGGAAGCTGAATTCTGTCCCCTTGTATGAGCATGTCCAAGATGGGCTTGACGTGACCGTCTTCGAAGGAGTACGTGATCTGCAGCCATTGTTTGTCTACTGGCTTTGGCTCAGGTTTTTGTGCCGTGTCGGCCACCATAGCCTGCTTGCTCCTGCTGTCTCGATTGTTGGAGGAATTACCCCCATTGTCGTTGTTGGTGTTAGGACGTTTGCCCTTGTTCTCTCCGTCCGAGATGTGCAACCCCAATTGGCGAGCCTTCTTCAATCGTTCTTCCACGCTTGTGGCGCTGATGATGAACGTCTTACAATCCTTGAATTGACTTTCGCCCATCCAGAGACTGATCGTTGGAAGCAGTCTCTTTTGGCAAATTTCAATCAAGGAGGAATCCAAATTTTCGGAGGGCAGCTTCATGGCGGTTTGGCGAAACCGCTCAATGTAGTTCCTTATCAGCTCTATCTCTCCTTGGACGACGTCCATGAGGGTGGACATGGTGATGTCCTGCCCTACTTTGTAGAATCTCTCCAAGAACATGCGCTTGAAGCCGGCGAAGGAGTGGATGCAGTTGTCCGACAAGTTGCGGTACCAGTTGAAGGCGACCCCTTCTAATGCCCCAATGAATAATCGTGTGAGGATGGCATCGTCGTGGGGTAGATGATCGGTGGTGGCCTCGAAGTAAGTGATGTACCGACTCACTGAGGTCTTGCCATCATAGGGATTGATGTTGAACGGCTTATATCTTGGTGGGAAAGGAACATCCCTCCATGCAGCCGGGTATGGTTGCCGTATTCTGAGGTCTTGAGAGTTTTCTCGGGCGTGAAACATGGCTCGGAGCTCCTGGACCTCTCTTCTTTCTTCCCTGGCATCATCTGCAGCGGTGGGAGCCATTATTTCGGGAGGATTGTTGCACGGGTTCCGTGCCGCTGAGTTCGAGTCCGCATTGACCGCGGGACCCGTGCTTGTTTGGCCAGGTGTTCTTCCTTGCAAAGTTGGAAGAGCCGCCTTGATTTTATCTACAGACTTGACCAAGGCCTGTAGTATGGCCTCCAGAGTGTCGATGCACTGGCGATCACTGGAACCACTTTGATTGTTGTCCGTCATGAACACCGTCCTTATATGATGAGAAACGGAAGGAACGGTGGAGGATGTATCCTCCGAGTCATACCTATGTACCGAGAAGTCATCGGGATATGTGGGAATATTCTCTTCTGGTTCGGACTCGGAGGGAATAGTACCCCCGGCTTCAGAGCTTGCTTCATCTTGAGAGTCGTAGACGTCCTCGGGGACGCCGGCCTCGACTGTATCTGATGGGAGAGTTGTTTCCTCGGGCTCGTCTCCTTGGAACCTCGGATTGTTGTGGATGTTCGGAGGGGTGCTACCCCCAGTTCCAGCGACCCCCAGTGATGTGGATGATGAATCTCCCATTGTAGCAGATGTCGTCTTTGAACGGGTGCCTTGGAAAACTCCAGTAGTGGACAACCGTTTAGACGACAGTTTCTTAGCTGTAGTGGTTGATATCTTTGGGCTGGAGATGCTTGTCTTTCTCCCTCTCCCCTTGGCGGGGATTTTCTGAGTAGAATTGCAGGAGACAACAGGAGGTGCCTCATCCCCGGAGCTTGGGTGTTGTAGTCTTTGGAAGACGGATGACCGGTCTTCTTTTACTGTCGCGTTGTTGCAATAACAATTGACGATGATCTGGGTGCAGTAACGTCCATGCGTGGACTCTTTGCACACCAAGGCCCCTTCTTTTTCCTTGCGTTTGTGGAGGATGGCCTTACGCAAGTCAGATGGGTCCGGATCGACCATATTTGTTTCCTGGATTTCGGGAGACTTTTGGGAACCTCTCTGTCCGTTTGCCGCCGGGGACTGGACTCGAGTGGTTCTGTACAACTTCCCATCAGAGGCCCGTATAATAGTACACGGGACGCTCGGATGGTCAGAGGTCGGGTCAACGGACCGAGCTTGCCAAGCTCGTGCTGCCTTAGACTTCTTCACTCTAGTGCGTAAGGGCACATAGTAGGAAAAGTCTAAGTTGTGCTGGAGAGAATCAGACATGTCTTCTTGGGAGCACAGAAGATCAGGACCATAGGAGAGGCGGTCGAAGACAGAGCCACGTGGAGTAGGCGTCATGCGGCTGGAATCAGTAGTCCTCATGCGGCTGGAAGTCGTAGCCGCATAGGTTTTCTCCATGCGGCTGGAAACCCTGACCGCATAAGTATTCTCCATGCGGCTGGAAATCCCAACCGCATGAGTATCATCCATGCAACTGGAAATCCTGGCCGCATGAGTGTTATGCATCTGGATAGAGGTTTCAGCCGCATGGTCATCATTCATGCGGCTGGCCAGCTTGGCCGCATGAGTCTTCGCTTTGCGGATTGTCCCCTTGTTCGGTTTCTTTCTGGAGCCGATAGAGTCGCTCTTTGCTCATACAAGTCCATCATCGTAGTACTTTCCTTTGCTGGACTTGGGGACACCAGAGTTTTCTATGGCTTGAAGTGGGGCCGCGCGAGAGTCGCCTTCACCGTTTTGGGGAGCATCGAGGACTTGGGGAGGAGCAAATGATTTTGGCCTCCACTCTTTGCGAGCCTTCATTGTGCGGGTGCGCTTCTGGACCGGGCCAGCGCTTCCTTCGGAGAGCATTTCTTCGAACGCCTGTTGGTCGAAGCGGACGACCATCTTCTGTTGTGTGGAACCAAGTTTGGCTATATCCGATTGCGTCACCAACTCCTCGGCCGCGGAGAAGTTTGTCCCCAGCGGAGTCGCCATCGTGTTTGCCATGAAATATAAAAGAACAGAACAATTATCGGAGGACCAGACTTTTACTTCACGTTACAAACTCGCTTGTACAAAGAAAGCCTAGGGACGAAAACCTAGGTACAACAATCTAAGTACAATTGTTTATTTTAGATTCTGGGGGGTGACGATAGAGGCTCGGGAATGACGATAGAGGCTCGGGAAAGCGACGGCAGCTCTGCCTTACTCCTTGGACGATCGGTATGCAGCCTTGGCTCCAGAAGATTGCTTGGCGTCGGAAGAAATGCTCTCTCTGCTTCTCCTCTCCAAGTATTCTGGTGCTCTCTCTCTATATGTGTACCCTTCTCTGTATCTCTCTGCCTGTGTGTCTCTCCTTTTTCTTCTTTTTTTCCTCCTCTTCGCAGGGGAATGGCACCCTGCTATTTATAGGAATGGGATGGGATCATTAGGGTTGCAAATGATTGCTTCTTGGAGATGGCGGCGGCCTGTGGATTGGTCAATCTAGGCCATTCATTTTTATTGTGATGAATCTGGACCATTGAGTGTAGATTACACCAAATCTCATCAGCAATTAATGCTGATTGGAATAAATCTTCCTCATAATAATCTTCTGATATCTGCGAATAAATTTGATTTATTCTCCTGCCACGTGTCCCAAATTATTGAGATTTGACCCAATCTCTGATTGCAATAAATCTGGGAGATTGATCGGCTTAGAACACGTGTCCTAAGAGCCACTAGGGGGATCTGAACTGCATGACGATTGAGCCGCATATGATTTTGGGCCGCATAAGGTTAGGGCCACGTGTCATGGCTGCTCGGGTAGTGGCTCCCCCCTTCGAACCCTTGAACCGCATGGAGATGACCATTGCGAGCCGCATATGGATGCATCCGCCTAGGCCGCATGGAAATGGTCCTCTTGAACCGCATGGGAAGGCCTCTGCTTGATCCGCATGAGGCTGTCTCGGCCTGAGCCGCATAGGACGGCTTCATTCTGAACCGCATGAGAAGTCTTTGCTCGAGCCGCATACGAACGCCCACGTGGCAAGGCCACATGGCATTTTTATGGATCTCGGGTGATTGTGTCAGAGATCTCTTTCTCTTTCCTAGGGGGCTGTCATTATGACAGGGTCATAATTATTTCTTTTGTATCAGAGCTGTCACTTTTTCAGAATTGTCAGCCGTCACAGTAATTAATGCAGCATGGATCGAAGGGGAGTGCTGTTATGCCACGTATCTTCTGAGCCGCATGAAATATTTCAGACCGCATAGTTCCTGAGCCGCATAGTCCTTCTGTGCCGCATAGACTGTCTGAGCCGCATAGACTATCTGAGCCGCATGTGGTTCCCTGGCCGCATGGGTCATTTTCTTTAATATTTTCCATGCTTCTACAAGACCCCCTTCAAAGTTTTCAATTTGTAAAATTAAAATACTTTGAATAAGAAGCATGGTCGTATTCTTCTGGCCGCATATGCCGCCCTTGCCGCATGAGTATTTAAGCCGCATAGATAGGTGAGTCGCATGAATTGACTTAGCCGCGCAGATAGTTCTTCTCAAAAATCCCCAATCAATAGCTCTTCTCTTGATGTCCCAATCCAAACAAATCAACCTCAAACTGAAATAAAACTCAAATAGCAGCAAGAACAGTAATATTAGGATCCAATGCAACTTGTTTGGGAGAAAAAGGATCAAAAATAGATTTTCTATGGGTTTTTAAACATGGAGACTCACCTCTTTCTTCTCTTGCAATAAATTCCTAAAGAAGAGGCTAGCCCTAGATTTTAGGAGAGATTATATAGTGGGGCAATCCCTTGGTGGGTTAAGTTGGCTGGACAAAATTGTTAGGGTTAGGGTTTGGGCACTTGACTAATGGGCTTTGGGCTTAGCCATGAATCAATGACTTAAAATCACAAGTCATGACTTGTGGTCAAAATCCTTCCATTCAAACTCAATATTCCTAATTGGTTTCCCAGACTAGAGTATGGTTAACTAAACTTGACCTAGGATCTCATATCTAGTCAAATCCAACTTAACTAGGGTTAGGTCACAAAGTCAAAGCTAGTCAAAGTCAACCTAGTCAACCCTTATTCAAACAATTCCAAAATAATTTCTAAAAATTCCCATAAATTCAAATAAATTCTAATAAATTTAAATTGCCCCAAAAATGTCAAAAATACCCTCAAACTAGAAATATGGTAGTGACAAATCTACCCTCCTTAAAAGAATTTCGTCCTCGAAATTGAAAGGCGAAATATAACTGATGAGAAGGATAGAAAGCATACCTCACGGTCCAAAAAGATAAGGGTAACGCTCGCGCATCTCATCCTCCCACTCCCAGGTAGACTCTCTTGGAGAATGATGCCTCCATGCGACGCGTACCAAGGGTATCACCTGGTTCCTCAGAACCTTCTCCCGTCGATCCAGAATCTCCACTAGCTGCTCTGGATAGTTGAGAGAAGGCCCAACCTCTATCTTTGAGTGATCGAGCACATTGCCAGGGTCAGCCACGTACCGTCTCAACTATGATACATGAAATACGTTGTGGACCCCTACTAGTACAGGTGACAAGTCTAGCCTGTATGCAATGTCACCGACTCTCCCGCTGATAACGAAAGGGCCGATGAAGCGCGGGCTAAGCTTCCCGCCGCCACCAAAACGTATCGTACCACGAGTCGGAGATATCCTCAAGAAAACCTGGTCTCCGACCTAATCACAAGCAAGGTCTCAATTAATATAATAAACAAACATGATCAAAAATCACAAACAAAGAAACCTAAATCTAATCCTACTCTAATCTGTACCTCAAACTCCAAGGGCCTCCGGTGGCTATCGGCCCAGTGCCGAAGTCTGTCCTGCACCACGCGGAGTCTGTCCCTGATGAGCTTCACCTTCTCGGCTGCATCAACAACTATCTCAGGCCCCAGTAAAGCTCGCTCACCAACATCATCCCAAGATAAGGGTGTACGGCACCTACGCCCGTACAGAGCCTCGAAAGGTGACATCTCAATGCTGGCCTGGAAACTATTATTGTAGACAAACTCCACCAAATGAAGATGATCCTCCCAGGAACCTCCGAAGTCCAGGACGCACGTCCACAGCATATCCTCAAGGGTCTGAATAGTCCGCTCTAACTGTCCGTCCGTCTGGGGGTGGTATACAGTACGAAACTTGAGCTGAGTGCCCAAGCTGGTCTGCAAACTCCTCCAGAAATGGGAAATAAAATGGCTATCCCGATCTGAGACGATACTGACTGGAACCCCGTAAATCCTGACTATCTGTCGCATATACAACTCTGCCAGCCTCTCTGTAGACGTACCCACTTTGAATGGCAAGAAGTGGGCCGATTTGGTCAACCTGTCGACGATGACCCAAATCGCGTCTTTCACTCCTGGTATGCGCGACAATCCTGATACGAAGTCCATAGTGATATGCTTCCATTTCTACTCGGAAATGGGCAGCGGCTACAACAATCCACCGGGCCTCTGTCTCTCTGCCTTGACCTGCTGACAGACCAAACACCTAGCCACGAAGCGAGCCACCTCCCGCTTCATTCATGACCACCAAACATGCTTCCGCAGATCTCAGTACATCTTGTTGGCACCCGGGTGTATAGAGTACTGAGATCTGTGGGCCTCATGCGTAACCTGCTCCCTGAGATCTCCACTGGGCACACATAACCTGGAACCGTGCCTGAAGGCACCATCCTCTGCAAGAGAAAACTCGCCCTCCAGCAATCCTGCTCGAACCTGCTCTCGGAGACACCGCAGAGCAATGTCCTCAAACTGTGCCGACTTGATCCTCTCCACCAAGTCTGACTGAATCTGCATCCCCCATAGCTGCATCTGCACTCCGGGCACGATCACCTTAATCCCAAGGCTCTCCAAGTCGGCAAGCAAATACCGATCCATGGTCAAACACATGGCTGTCGGATACCTACTCAAGGCATCGGTAACCATGTTGGCCTTTCCTGGATGATACTGCAGTACAATGTCGAAGTCCTTCATCAACTCCAACCATCTGCGCTACCTCATGTTCAACTCCTTCTGAGTGAACACATACTTTAAGCTCTTGTGATCTGTGAAGATTTCTACCCTCTCACCATACAGATAATGCTTCCACAATTTCAGAGCAAATATCACTGCTGCCAGCTCCAGGTCGTGGGTAGGGTAGTTCTTCTCATGGGGACACAATTATCTAGAAGCATAGGAAATCACCTTCCCGTGCTGCTGTAACACACAACCCAGCCCCTTTCCTGAAGCATCACTATAAATAGTGAATCCACCTGATCCTGAAGGCAATGTCAGAATCGGAGCTGTCGTAAGCCGCTTCTTCAACTCATCAAAAGCTGCCTGACACTCCTCTGACCAAACGAACTCAGCATCCTTCCGGGTCAACCGAGTCAACGGCTCTGCAACCCGGGAGAAATCTTGCACAAATCTCCAATAATACCCTGCCAGCCCCAGAAAACTCCTGATCTCTGCAACTGAAGTCGGTGCTGCCCATGCCTCAACTGCTACAATCTTCTTGGGGTCAACTGAGATACCATCTCCAGTCACCACATGCCCCAAGAAGTCCATCCGATCCAAGAAGAATTCACATTTGGAGAGCTTCCAGTAAAGCTTCTCCTTCCTGAGAGTCTCCAGCAAGATCCTCAAATGCTCCTCGTGCTCCTCCTCAGTCTTGGAATATACCAAGATATCGTCAATAAACACCACCACAAACTGATCCAGATACTGGTGGAACACCTTGTTCATAAGGTTCATAAATACTGCTGGTGCATTAGTTAGCCCAAACAGCATAACCAAAAACTCGAACTGCCCGTACCGCATCCTAAAAGCGGTCTTGGGAATATCCTCCCTCTTCACCTTTACCTGGTGATATCCCGACCTCAGATCAATCTTAGAAAATACCCGAGCTCCATTCAACTGGTCAAATAGATCGTCGATCCGCGGTAGTGGGTATTTATTCTTGATCGTGAGGTTGTTGAGTGCCCTATAGTCAATACACATGCGTACTGACCCATCCTTCTTCGGCACAAACAATACTGGTGCACCCCAAGGCGACGAACTCGAGCGGATGAAGCCCTTGTCCTGTAGCTCGTCCATCTGCTTCTTCAGCTCCACCAGCTCGCTGTTGTTCACCCGATAGACATGCTGAGAGATGGGTTCCGCTCCTGGAACCAAGTCTATCGAGAACTCTATGTCTCTGTCTGGTTGTAGTCCCGGTAACTCCTCTGGGAAAACATCCATATACTCCGCTATCAAGGAGTATGGAATCGTCTGCTCCTCGACCGAGACTCCACAGAAGACTCCGCTGCTCTGCTCTGCCTGACGTCTGGAGTACTCGAACTCTGGCTCCCCCGGTGCTCTGAAGAGAACTCTACCCCCTCTGTAATCAATGCTGGCATGGTGCCTGCTCAACCAATCCATGCCTAGTACTATATCGTAGTTCGACAATGGCATTACGAGCAGGCTCACCTCCAACTCACGGCCTCCCAAAACTACTCTCCGACCCTTACAAACATCACTCACGAGGATAATGCCACCCCCGGTCGTGATCTTGTAAGTCCTAGGCAACGATTCAGCTATGATACCGTGTTTAATCGCAAAAGATACTGATATGAAGCTATGCGAAGCACCGGAATCGAATAATGCAAATGCTGGACTGGAGTCGAGTAGAATCGAACCTGCAATTAGATTTCCTATCGCCTCTGCATTCTCTGCTGCCATGGCAAAAGCTCGCCCCTGCTAGCCTTCCCTGGCCTGCTGCTGGTGCTGGACGAACCTCTGCTGCTGCGTCGGCAGGGTTGGTCCCCTCTGTTGGTCTGCTGCTGCTCTGGCTCCTCCTTCCTGGGCTGCTCGTCCCCCATACCTAGCACAATCCCTCAGGTGGTGATCTGCCGCTCCGCAAAGAAGGCACCTTCTGAGCCTCTTTCTGCACTCGTTGAAGACATGCCCAGGCTTCTTGCAGAAGGTGCAACTGACTGTCTGGTGCCTGATGCTGAAACTGCTGCTGGTGAACTGGCCTCTGGTGAATCGGCTGCGGCTGGAACTGCCTCTGCTGCTGATGCTGAAAGTGGGGCCTCTTGGCCTGGCACCGCTGCTGCTGCTGCCCCCAACTGGGTCTCGCCCCCTCTTGAGCCTAAGCTCAAGATCATCCTCTGCTAGCAGGGCTCCCGTCAAGATCTTCTCGAACGTAGCATCCCGGTTGCCCTTGGCCAAGGACTTGAACTCCTTGACTAGACCCTTCCAGAACCTTTGTGCCTTTACCGTCTCGCTCAAGCCCTCCACAAACCTGCCGAGGCGGCCAAACTCCCCGGCGTACTCCTCCACTGAGAGACTCCCCTGGACCAGGCTCTCGAACTGCGACTCCAAGGCTCTAAGTAAGGAATCTAGGAAGAACTTCTTCTTGAAGAAGCCCTTGACCTGCTCCCAAGTCTGCCCAGGTACCCCCACCCTAGGGTCTGACTTATACCAGGTACGAGCAAGATCTCGCATCCGGCTAGCTGCAGCCTCGATATGAAGATCTACTGGTATCCTGGCCAAGCGAAAGATCTCCTCTATATGCTCGATCCACTCATCGGCATATAGGATCCCCTCTGTCCCCCGAAAGTCTCTGGGGCTCATCTTCTGAAACTGCTCGATCCCCGGTGTCCTCGACTGCTGTACCACTGGTCGAGCTGCGGCTGTCATGACGGCCAACTCCATGCCTCTGTCCTGTCGAGCCTGCTGTCTGTCCATGAACTGCTGGAAATACGCAAACATCTGAGCTGCGTCCACGTATCCTGGAGGCGGTGGCTGCTGGAAGGGATCCTCTGGAATGACCGGGTCCTGCCTCCGAGTCGGTGGATGCATACCCCCTGCTGCGGCTGCCGAGGTCTCAACACGAGCTGAGGTGGCAGGAGCTGCAGTCCCCTGGCCTCGCCGTGCTGGCTGAGAGGTAGCAGTCCCCTCTATAGCATCCTCATGAATGGCATGCTATGATCAAGTCTCTACCATCTTGAAGATAGACAAACAAGAGTATCAATTTCTGAGAAAGAAGCGAAATAACAAAGGCGGACAATTATAATTCAAAGGATCAGCTGACAAAAGGATTTAGATGGCAATAAATTTTTTTTTCCTAAAGTGATTGAGTATCTTAAAATTAATGTCCTATATCCTACTGTAGGCTGTAGTGATACTCTAATTCGAATACCACTACACTTCTAGTCTAGACCTGCATGGGCCACCACTAAAAATGTGTCACGACCCGCACCCACTGTGAGGGTACGAGAACGTAACAACGCCCATCCAACGCCGCAGTATCGGCGGTAGAACGCTGTCCTAGGTCAACAACCAACTAGCAATATATATCTCTAAACAGTTTATACTCCCCAAATGGGGGTGACATAGCAGTAATAACTCAATCACAACTAAGGAAGAGATAGCACGATATGAAATAGAACTCAAGGAAATAAATAGATAAAAGTAGTCTAAGATAATTCCAGCAATATCCAGAAGTAAATCGTCTCAGATACAGAATGAAAGAATATATACAACTCTGAACTCCGAATAAAGTCTAGCTAACATGTCTCAAGACTGCATAAAGTAAGATAAGCCTAACTAATCTAGTCTAGGCAATCGGGGTGATATCCTCAGCTAGAGCTGGGTCCTCCCGAGGGTCCAGCTCGCAGGTGTCATCTAAGGCTGCCCCGTAGTAAGTGTCCAGACCAGGCTCCTCCTCGTCCTCTGTAATATTTTCAACAGGTCCAGTCAGGACAGGAGCGAGTACAGTACATCTCAACAGTTCATAGCAGGTTAGAAAATATAATCATGCAGTAAAGTAAGATACAGTTGCTGAAGAATAAAGTATGTAAACAGAGAGAAAGAACTGTAATAGAAATATCTACTATAAGTAAGGAACTAACAGTGGATAGTGAGTCAGAGTACAGGATAGCACATGTGAACGGGACAGATTTGTACATGATCTACACTAAAGAGTTGTACATGATCTACACTACTATAGAATTGTTCACATGACTACTAGCACTCTCCCATTCCCAAATTAATACACAAGGATCTAAGCAGGTTATGTTATTGTACATGATATCATATGGGGCCCTTGAAAGGGTACACATGATAGTATACATGAAGGCTCTGTGAACATGAGAGTATATGGTTCACCAGAGTGTACATGTATGGTGAAAGCACATGAGTACATGATAAAAGTGAAACGCACATGACACAATGTACCCGATGCTCCCGAGGGGGATAACGTCGCATGAAGAGATCCGTATAGTACTAATCCGTGATAATGTCGTGACAGCACAAGTAAAGTAATTTAATGCAGGAAATAATTCTAAGCAGGATATGAAATGATCAGAGAATGTACTCGCCTGGTATCTGAGTGTTCAATATGAAAGTACTGTCCAAGGAGTGGTGTCTGGCTCCTAAACAGAACAACACAAGTCACAACAAGTCCAAAATGGTAAAATGAAGTCCTACTATGCATTCTACCTGATTCTAGGTTAATCTAGGCCAAAGTCAACTCTTGGTCAACCTTGGTCAACCAACGAGTCAAACCTAAGTCAACTATGGTCAAACTAGGTCAACCAAGTCTAAATTAGGTCAAACTAGTCATTCTAGGCTAAACAAGTCTATACTAGTCTAAACTAACTTACACTAGCTAGCACAAACCCTTACAAGGCTATGCAAGCCTATACTAGCTATATCACAACATAGCTACTAGCTATAAACTAGAATACAAGTCTAACAAGTCAAATATATATCTAAAACCTATCACTCTATATATATATATATATATATATTGAAGTCTAACCATACCACATATCTACATATTCATCACACTACACATTATATATACATACACATTCTATATTCATATAGATACTAAATACATACCTTTACATTACACACACATACATATATAGATATATAATATATATACATGTGCATATAGAGAGGGAAAGCATGTGTGTGTGGGTTGCAACATGTGACAGAAATATGTATAGAGTGTGTGTGTATGTGTATGTTGAAGATGTGTGTGAGTGTACAGGAATAAAAATAGTGAAGAGAGGGAGACAAGGCTGTGTGTGTGTGTGTGTGTAGAATACAAGAGAGTGTGTACGAAAACCTGTGTGCTAGAGTGTGTGTATGTGTATATGTTGCACAGGAAAACAGTGAATGAATAGGAGTGTAAACAGTGCCAAAACTGGACTGCAAGGGAAGGAATTACACACAGTGAAATAACAGTATGGGGGGTCAGTCCCTATACTGATTATCAACCCAAAATCAATCTCAAATTTACACATGGAAAGGGACTCAAATTAGTTCACAAAATCTCATGATAACACAACCTATTCTCAGATTAAACAGTGGACATTTTCCCCTATCAAACTCAGTTTTAACAGAACTCAAGCTCAGATTTTAACACATAACATTTCAGATTTCAGAAATGAGAAAAGACATGCTCAAAATCAGCTATATTGTAAACTAAAAAAACTTAGTTTTCAGTCCATCAATACAAAACCCTATTTCAAGTCCAAATCAAAACCAAAACACCTCAAAATCGAAACCCAAGTAGACTATAAGTAGGAGAATTATATTAGGGTTTAAGACCAACATTTTACCTCAGTTAAACAGGTTAAATAGACTGCCCAAGTTCAATATTAAAAATTGAAAAAAAACAGAAAATGCATGTGTATCAGGATTTTAGGGAATTTGAAAATTGTAAATCAAAAACAACCTAAAATACCAATTTAAAGGTTGGTAAAATAAATATATGATGCATACATGCTATATGTGGTGTTTGTGTCCAAACAAAAGGACACAAACGTGTCCAAATGAAACAGGACACAAAACAGTGCACACAGGCACTGTTTCAGTGCACTGTGTCGTGCACATGTGCACGCGTGTCGTGCACACAACACAGGCCAAACCAAGACACGTGTTCACAAACCTAGGTTTGCCAGGTGTCAGGCTACCTACGTGTCATCCTGTTTTGGGTCGACGTGTCCCCGTGTCCGAGTTATTAAACCGTATCAGTGACAAAAAACACAGTGCACAGAACAGTACAAATCCCGTGCGTCGAGGATTTCTTCCTCGCTACGCCACGTGGGCCCACGAAATTTGACACATGGCATGTTAGTGGGTGCCCCGAGACTACCACAAATCTCGTGTCAAAACTCGCCGTGTCGTGTCCGGCACAACCCCCGAACAGCAGGGCATGCAGTCCCGAGCGCGCGCGAGCGTGTCCTCGTGTCTAAAATGACACGACACGTGCACGAATTCATCTCAGTGCATAAGAAACGTGTAAGCGACACTGAATAGCAAATTTACATTCAAAAACATTTTGAAAATAAAACAAAAAGTCCCACTGTGGCATTCCATCAAACACCTAGGACAGTGCACTGATACGTGTCCAGTTTGGACACAAAAGGACACGAAAACTTAGGGTTTCCTATTCCTACTGTTAGGTTAGGTCTAGGGCTCCCTAATCATGAAGACAAAACAAAATTTCATGGAGAAATGAGAAAGTTACCTATTGAAGAACTTTCAAGAAAAATCCTCAATCAATAGCTCTTCTCTTGATGTCCCAATCCAAACAAATCAACCTCAAACTGAAATAAAACTCAAATAGCAGCAAGAATAGTAATATTAGGATCCAAGACAACTTGTTTGGGAGAAAAAGGATCAAAAATAGATTTTCTATGGATTTTTAAACATGGAGACTCACCTCTTTCTTCTCTTGCAATAAATTCCTAAAGAAGAGGCTAGCCCTAGATTTTAGGAGAGATTATATAGTGGGGGAATTCCTAGGTGGGCTAAGTTGGCTGGACAAAATAGTTAGGGTTAGGGTTTGGGCACTTGACTAATGGGCTTTGGGCTTAGCCATGAATCAATGACTTAAAATCACAAGTCATGACTTGTGGTCAAAATCCTTCCATTCAAACTCAATATTCCTAATTGGTTTCCCAGACTAGAGTATGGTTAACTAAACTTGACCTAGGATCTCATATCTAGTCAAATCCAACTTAACTAGGGTTAGGTCACAAAGTCAAAGCTAGTCAAAGTCAACCTAGTGAACCCTTATTCAAACAATTCCAAAATAATTTCTAAAAATTTGCATAAATTCAAATAAATTCTAATAAATTTAAATTACCCCAAAAATATCAAAAATACTCTCAAACTAGAAATATGGTAGTGACACTTATTGTCGCTGCAAATGCTGTGTAAATGGTCCCATTACTAAGAGCTGTTACAAAGGTGGCAGTCGTTTATAATTCATATCAAAACAAGTTATGCATTTTTTAGCTACAACATGTTGGTCACATTTTATATAGTTTGTCATTTTGGGATGTTATGCAATAGTTTGTCATATTTTATCACTAAACTACTATAATAGTGTTTTTTTCTTTTGTATGTCATGAATATACAACAATATATCAAATAGTTCCCTGAATGATGCAAAGAGGGATCGGATGCCGAAGATTCCATTTGTCTGTTAAAAAAATCTTGGAGTCTATTCTATAGACTATCCAAGTTCGTCTGCCTAGATTGGCTTGGTTAGATGACATAAAATTTTAGCTTGGCCTTTGGATGACTATATACTCAATGGACCATCCTTTGTTCTTCATGCTAGAATGGCTTTCCTTATATGCAATTTTGTATGGGTGCTTGTGTATTAGCCTAATTTTCTAAGTTCTTTGTAATCAATATGTTATATCTGCCTTTGATTTTCTTTCATATTTATATTGTTTGTTGTGTTTGCACATTGTTTTTAGTTATAAAGAGGTGTTTCAATGGGAAGCTAAGTTATTGTAAGTAAAATACTTAACTATAATATATTTTATTGATGATTTTTTTATATTTTATTGCTAGAATGGCTTTCCTTACTTTACTATGCAGAGCTTGGGTGGAGGCTAGAATGGCTGAGTTATTTTGCTAATGATTGAGTTATTTTATTGCTAATGATTGAGTTATTTGCAATATGTAAGGAAAGCTAAGTTCAAGTGGAGGCTAGATATAACATCCCGAAGTGGAGGCTAGATATAACATATTGAATGTAAGGAAAGCTAAGTTCAGTAATTTTGCTAATAATTGAGTAATTTGAAAAAAAATTAGTTTTTGGTTATTGGCAGAGCTCGGGTGGGGCGTCGTCGCCGAGATGGAGGCTGGCCCCAACCTGACAGGAGCTGGCTAAGTGGGACCGGGCAAACAAGGCTGCTACTGAGGTACTGTAAGTTTTTTCTGTTATTATAATCATTTTTCTTTATGTGCATTTTGACCTTGCATAATGTGCAATTTTGTATGGCTGGCAATTTTAAGTTTGTGCGACTTTATTAGTATTTATGTTATGCATTGATAAATACTCGCATAAGCACTCCCCCATCATTTCCTCAATTACCCACCCATATTTCACTCACAAGTGGGCCATAAAAAATTTTGGCTTGTTTGCACCCCTCTTCGCCTATTGTCAAAGAGGTGGGACGGGCGAGGTGGTGTGTGTGGGGGGAGGGGGGGTGGGGATGGGGGGCTGAGATCGGTTTTCAAATAAAATTTTAATTAAGAAAAATAATGATGTGGCTAATGAGGATTGAACTTGAGCCTCTTGGTTAAAATGTATACTTACCAGCTGCACCCACACTTAATTACAATTGTTTACAAAACATGAAGTATATAAAGGATGGTTATATATATATTTCAAGATAACAAATGGTAGGAAACCGGAATCAAGCATAGTAATGTTATATCTAGCCTCCACCTGATTATTATTATTTTACTGAACTTAGCAAAATTACTAAACTTAGATTTCCTTACATTCAATATGTTATATCTAGTCTCCACCTGAGTTATTTGCAAAATTACTGAACTCAATCATTATTATTTTTATTTTATTGCTAGAATGGCTTTCCTTACATTCAATATATTATATCTGTAATATATTTTATTATATTCATGCTAGAATGGCTTTTCTTACATTACTATGCAAAGCAACAAGCTGATTATGCACTATCACAGGTAATGGTTTTGAGTATCAGCTAGCAATTAGGCAAAAATTTGAGTTCTGATACACAATCTTCAATTAACTTAAGTATACCAACTTTAGTGTGTTACGAGGGTAATATAGCATATAAAAGGGGTATGATTATCCTGGCCTCTTAAGCAGTTTCACCTATGCGTCGATGGTTTGTAGGTGCTTGCTTTTTTAAACACAGCCCAAAAGGTGCTTTTTCTTTTCAGATTTTTTTCACCATGTGTGTGATGTTAGAGTCGAGCTCTTTTTACATCTCTTTTGTAACTTATGTTAATTAAGGATGTATAGAGAGCTGACCTCAGCGTCTTTAGTAGAGCAAATGGCTTCCTTTCCTCCGTGAATGTCTTCCACATCCTTACATTTAGAATGCAACAGGGAATGGTTTATTCTTGGTCAGATGTCCGTTGAATTGCAAGACATTAAGATTGTTTCACCACAACGACCGGGCCAATCTCATCATGGACTATAAGAACTTGCATTTATTCTTAAACCTGCCAACCTTTAACATGGCTTTCATGAATAGTGATAATGGACTCAGATGGTAGATGCTGCTATACCCACCAAATTGGTATATGTTATAGGAAAAGGCTTTTGTATATCTTCACACGTCTTTGTTATGGACTTATCTTACTAGCAGTTAGAACTTCATGGATGTCAAGGGAAAGTCAAGTAATAAAAATTGGAGATGTATTTTACTACCCCGAGTTCTCTGGCTCATTTGTAAATCTGAACTTGGAGCTTTATCGTGCTTCTCGGAGACCCCTTAACATGCTTGGTATAGATATCATGTTTTGATATGAAAGAAATCTTGCAACATCCTTTCAGGTCAAACCTTAATGAAGATATGTTGCATAGGCGACTTCGATATCACCATGCTAGCACTTTAGCGTAAGACTGCAAGAAGGTGGAACATGTGGTCTATTCTTGGCATAACCATTGAAATCTTGAATAGACATTGTAGCCGGGGTAGCCAATACATTATCCCAGAGCTGGAAATGAAATAGCTGGAACTTGCTTCTCTGCAGGAAGTTATAGTCCACCATCTTAGAAAGATATAGAGGTCATCCATCAAGTACTTTCATTGTGGAAACTTGAATTTTTTTGGGATAACTTTCACAATTTCACTGTACTCGAATATCTATTTTCTGCTATTCTTTCTTATGGATTATGCCCATAAACATGTAGACAAAAAAGTCCCAGTTTATTGTACTTCCACTACAACATTCTTTCCCTGAATATGCAGGTTCCCAAGCACTGGTCAGTCTTGTTCTGAAGATGGAACTTTCTTCTGAATCCTTTTCATTAGTAGCCAAGGAGGTATATGCAATATTCTTTGAGTTCTAAATTACCTATTCATATACATATCATGTTACCTGAAATACTTTGCAGCTGAATGTTCTATGATGTATTTATGTAGGAAAGACGGTTCTCAAGAAACACTGAGACGTATTACTAAGCTTATAAATGATACTCTTTCTAGTTATGGTACATGTAATATATCCTGATCCGAAGAAGATGTGTTGGTTGCCATTGATAGTGGAAAATTCGAAGGGGGTCCTCATGGTCGACACTGGGTGATGGATCATATTGATGGTACTAAATTGTGAGAATTTAGTTTTAACTTCACACATCAGATCTAACTGCTCTTCTTTTTCCCAAATCAATATATTACATTTTCAAATACTAAGTATAAATATTTGATTGCCATTGTGTGTCTTGAACGTAGAAGGTCCATGACATCATCTTGAAAATAAAAATATGTGGCTGATTTCTCACAGTCCTTGCGCTCCCTAATTTTTTAGACTTGCTACATCGAGAATTAGCTCATTTTTATATCAGGCATCTGTGTTGTTGATAGATCACTTGTAGGTTTTGTGATGAAAGCTTTATTTTCTCGTTTCTGTTGCATCCTAGTCATATGAAAATATCTACAGAATTGTGTCGATTGTGACCAAGCCTATATAATTTCCAATATCTTATAGATATATGTGAATATTTGTGAACAATTGATATTTGTGTTCTTATTCTCTCAGGAACTTGCTAAAAAATGAAGGTGTTGCATGCTATGAATAGGGGAATGTTGTGGATATGGAGGGATGTGCTTCGATATGGTTTGCTACTTTTTTGTTTCATTTTGTAGTGTTGGTGGATTATGTTTTATGGTGATAAGTGATGGATGTTTGTGGTTTAGATGTTTAAGTGGTATGGAAACAACAGATGTGGGATGTGTACTTTATGGTTGGATTATGTTGTGATTGGACAAGTGAAGAATACTTTATGGATGTGTATTGGAAGTTTTTGTTGTATGAACAATACAGTTTGTTAATATAAAATTTGGGTTTTATATTAATTTGATGTGTGTAGCTTCTGGATTGATATAATGTGTGGTTGATTAATATTATATAATTCTTGACAGAATTTTGGCATGCTTCTCTTGACGGAATTTTGGCATGCACAATATAGCCGTGAAATAGTGCTTTTCATGACGGATTTTGTTCGTCAAAACAAAATGCTTTTATTGACGGCAAAAGGCCGTCATCTAGGCCGGAGTCAAGAAAAGTTTTTGCCTATGTTGATGGTTTCTAAAACTGCTATCTTGACGGCTAAAAGCAGTCAAGAAAATTACTTAATATGATGGCAAAAAATCGTCAAGAAAAGCCATGCCAGCGACCGTCAAGAAAAGGGAGGACTTTTCTTGACTCCGGGCTAGTTGACGGATCTGCAACCGTCAAGATACCCATTTTTTGACGGTTTTTCCCTGTCAAGAAAAGCGTTCATTCTTGCGGGGATTAATATCCACTCTTGGTGGGGCTCAACAGTTTGTTACTTTAATTGACGATTGCACACTCATGACGTGAATTTTCTTGATGGATTCGAAACATGAAGTTAATTATGTATTTTTAAAATTCCATCAAATGTTGCAAGTTCTTTATAGTGACAATGGGGGTTAGTATGTTGAACTTCGTACATTCCTTATTAAGCATTATATCATTCGTTAAACACTTTTCTTTATACTCCTCACCAAAACTATAGTCATTAAATAAAATAATTGTCATCTTCTTGAGGTATTCTTTTCCTCCCTCTTTGCACTTCATTTGCCATTGTATTATTGAGGGTGGGGCCCTCACCTATATGGTTTACCTCATTAATCGAAATCTATCCCAAAAAATGGATTTCTGTAAACTATTTCCATTTATCTCCTCTCATTTCAATGGTTCTCCGGTTAAGAATCATCTGCCTCATGTATTAGGTTTTATCAAATATGTCCATATTCATTTACCCCTCACTAAACTAAATCTATGGGCTCATAAAAAATGACTCAAAAATCTATCATTGTTACTATCCACTAAAGAAAAGATGTTTGTAAGTATCGATGTTGTTTTCTATCAACAGGACATGTATTTGGTGATTTTGGATCCTAACTTTAGGGGGGGCGAAGATTTATGTTCAAACCATTGATTATTGCTTTGGGGATGCACTAGAATTAGGATTCAATGTTCATGATTGGGTTGAGAAAAATAGAAAACATGGTCCATGGAGGACCACTAATCGGAGCCTCCATCGTCCAGAGAATCCTAACTCAGACCACCACCAACTAAGCAACAATAACCAAACTCGAGTTACTACCGAGTTAGGAGCATGAGACCGACCAGGCTTCCTTATTTAGTCGACTGTCCACATCAAGTGAAAGATTGATCCAAAATGATTATGTTATTTCTCCTGCTACTAATAACCAATAATCTCTCTCTCTAGATGCACCACACCATGTAGATTTTCTAAAAGTGTTTGTCATGGTATTCATAAAACCACTTATGAAGTTCATCCTAAGTGTAAAACTCGATACAATGTGACCAAACTAAATCCAGGGTTAATGTATTGTACCCATTTACATTTTGTGTCTACCAATCATCTATCATAATTAAACAAGTTATTTGTGTATCAATTATCTACTATATCAATTCCTAATAATGTACAATAGACTTTAGTTGGTTTTTGTTGGCGATAAGAAAGAAATGTAGAGAAAATATCCTGGAAAAGAATGCTACATAGAAAATAACCCACTTACCATTTGGCAAGAAACCTATGGGATGCAAATGGGCTCTATTGTGAAATACATAGTTGATGGAACATTAGAATGGTTCAAGGTGAGGTTGATAACAAAGGGATAGAAGTATGTAATCGACTATGTTGACATGTTTTCTTAGACTAGATTAACAGAGTCTATGTTGTCTTATCCCTAGTGAAGAATCTAGGGTGTCCACTACATCAGGTCAATGTGAAGAATACGTCTCTACATGGAGATCTAATCGAAGAAATTCATACATATGGACTCCCCACAATAGATTAATATTCCAGAAGAACGTGATAAATGAATATGTATATTGGAGGAACCCCTTTATGGCTTGAAAAAGTCTCCACAAAAATGCTTTGGTAGATTCACCATGTTCATGAGACCATTTGCTATAAATAAAATAATTTTTTTATCATACTTGCTTTTTGAAGAGAAGAAATTGGAAGTTTATAGTGCTTATCATTTACATAGATGACATGGTAGTAACATGGAATGACCCTATAAAGGACATCCTTGCAGAGATTCTCCACTAAATGTAAAGGATCTCGTGTCCTTGAATTGTAGAGATATTCTCCACTAAATGTAAAGGATCTCGTGTCCTTGAAGTATTTTCTAGGTATTAAGGTACCAAGGTGTAAATAAGGAATATTTCTATCATAAAGGAAGTATGTCATTGATATGTTGAAAGAAACCCATATGTTGGCATGTTGATCTGTAGCTACACCACTAGAAGAGGGACTAGAACTTTGTATTGATGCAAACCAGGTACCAGTTGATAAAAAATATATCAGAGATTGGTATGCTGATTAACATATTTGGTGCATAATAGGCATGATATTGCTCATGCCTTGAATGTGGGTTATAATTATATTAAGAGATTGCTATGTCAATACATGCATGATTGAGGAGAACAACATATAAATGCGGTCATAAGCATATTAAGATATTTGAAGGGAAGTCTTGGAAAAAGAACTTTATCTAGAAGGAATGGTCAAATAAGAATTGAAGGTTATAATGATCTAGACTGGATAGATTCAACTGAATATAAGCGTCGACGTTACTTCACCTTAGTTGGAGGGAACATTGTTAATTTGGCTGTAAGATGGAGTGAATAAGCGAAATATAGAAGTATAACACTAAGGATTTCTGAGATTTTATGGACTAGGCTTCTACTACAAGATATAGGAGTTAGATACAAAAGGTCTATGTACGTAGTTGTTTTGTGAAAATAAAGCTGTTGGTCCCTTGACGAACAATCGATGGAAAAAACACGAGTTCAGAAACAATTGTAAAGACAATGTTTCTGGCAACAACACCCTAAAGAAGGTGAAGTTGTTTTACGAGAATCTAAAAAGATTATTTCGTAATATTTCTCGAAGGCAACAGAACCGTATAACTTCTAAAGAGAAGCGACGGTATTCTCGAAGGCAACCGAACCGTATTACTTCTAAAGAGAAGCGACGGTATTCTCGAGGGCAACAAGAGATGATCAACAACAGTTGAGTCTCAGATTCTCGAAGGCAACAGAAAGAGGAAGGAAGAAGAAGAACGGATCTCGCTGGGGTGTAGAACACCGGCGCTCAAAGCTATACCCGCAGTACGGATAAGCTCCCAGGAACCAGCAAGTTCAGGAGAACTTCTGGAACGCTCGTAAGTCAATATTTGAGACTTGAACGGGCTTCCTGGACTTAACAGACTCCCTCAACTCTCTTCTTGGTGCATCTTTCAAAGGAGGCCAAGGGGCTCTATTTATAGAGTGGAGTTGAGACTTCACCTCTTCTCCTATCCGATGTGGGACTAAAATACTAATACTCAAAAATAGAGTTTGATATTTTAGATCATCCCACAATCAGCATAGAAGTGTGCCAGTCCACGCCTACCCCCCGAACACTCCCGTGCATGCACGAGACATCCTGGAGTCCGTGTCCGAGTCCGAGTCCGCATCCGCACAACAAAAATTAACTTCATCCTTGTTGGATTTAATCCTTTTTTCTTCTAGAAAATACTTCCACATGGCACAAACTTGTGCCCCACTACACCTCATGTGCATACCTCAACACAAGTAATGCATTATATTGAGATAATCACCATTTGGTGTAGCCGATGTGGGACTATCTTTTCTAGTCCAAAGGCAAAAACACCAACAATCCTCCACATATCTTAATATATGGGTTGAGCGTTCCCCACAGTGATTGTCCATCATGCATTAGGAGAGATGTCGCTACGACTTGAATCTTCCCGCATAGGTTAAATAACAGCATGATACAAGAATGGACTAAGCCTTGAATTCTGCACCATAACTGCAATTCTTCCTACTCACATCATGACATCAACTGTGCTTCTGGCTGCACATTGAAGGACTTGTGCCAGCCTGGTTTCAGTGTATAATTTTGGGCGTCTACAAGCTTACCCTCAAGAGACGGCCTGATATCTCTTTCCATACACTATAGGTGAGTTCTTTATAAAGAGTCATGGCATGAAGCATTGCGCTTCTTTGCGGTGCTACGCCGCTATGACATGGCTTAAAGCCGAGGCTTTACCCTACCTGGGTACCTCATCGTAGTGTCATACTACTGTAGCATGAGGTCACAAGCCCCTTTGTAGTGCCAAACTACCCAGCATGAAGCCTTGCGCTTCCGTGCGGTGTTACGCCGCTATGACATGGCTTGCGAAGCCGAGGCTTTACCCTACCCGGTACCTCTTCGTGGTGTCATGCCACTGTAACATGAGGACATCGTCCTCTTTGTAGTGCTGTCTACCTCTCTTTATTACGATTATCATACAGCATTAGGCTACCTGCCTATTTGCGGTGCTACTCCGCTGTGACTTAGCTTGCAAAGCCGAGGCATTATCCCTACCTGGGAACCTCATGGTGGAGTCACCCCACTGTAGCATGGAGTTTCACTCCTTGTAGTGCTGCTCTACCGTGCTTCCTGTAAAGCACACCAGGCATTCACTCTGCCTGAGAACTCATTAAGGCGTTTAAGCCATCCTTCCCACAGGATCAATTTTCCGCAGAAAATACATAGTAGACAACAGTGGTTATGGGTCCGTAACCCTTCCATGTTCCGCAGAACAAGTACCCACTGTTAACTGATATTATTCTAGTCAATGATCCTCCTTTGAACCAAAAATTAAATGTCTAGTAGATTTCTCTTTGAACCAATAACATAAAATTTTATGGTAGGATTACAATAACACAATATCAGAAAGTCTTCAAGCCCATCTTCCTTGTTGTGTCCTCGACCAGCTGACGCTTGAGACCCTTCGTGAACGGATCCGCCAGGTTTTCCTGACTCCGAACATCGATCACTGCAATGACGCCCCTTTTGATGAGATCGTTCACTGCTCTGTGCTTCAACCGCACAGTCCTCTTCTTCCCGTTGAAGAGTTCATTTGATGCCACTGCTGCTGCCGCCTGGTTGTCACAGTATATCGGAATCGCCGGTATCTGATCCCCAACCATTGGAAGGTCATATATGAGCTCCCGAAGCCACTCTGCTTCATCTGCAGCAGCGTCCAATGCAAAGAATTCAGATTCCATGGAGGAGCGAGATAACATAGTCTGCTTCTTCGACTTCCACGATATAGCAGCTCCACCCATGGCGAACACATATCCACCTGTGGAATATTCGCTCTCCACCTCTGAACACCAGCTAGCATCACTGAAGCCTTCCACTACTGACGGATCTCCGCTGTAGTATAGTGCATATGTCTGAGTCTTCTTGAGATATCTCATAACACGCTTCACAGCTTTCCAATGCTTTATGCCTGAATTGCTCGTAAATCGACTCAGCATTCCCACTGCAAAGGCTATGTCAGGCCTTGTGGCAGTAGTAGCGTACATCAAACTTCCGATGACGCTAGCGTACTCCAACTGCCTGACGCTCTCCTTCGAATTTGGCTCCAGTTTCAGATCACTCCTTTACGGTGTATCAACAATAGAAAGATCTTGATACCCGTAGCGAGAAAGCATCTTCTCAATGTAATGAGACTGTGACAGCGCTATTCCAGTGCCTGTCCGGATGATCTTGAGCCCCAAGATTACGTCGGCATCCCCCAAGTCCTTCATACTGAACTTGGTCGAGAGGAATTTCTTTGTCTCTGTGACGCAGCTTAAATCCGTACCTAGGATTAGCATGTCGTCCACGTATAGACAAACGATTACTCCTCTTCCGTCAGCAAACTTCGTATAGACACACTTGTCTGTTTCACTGACCCTGTAGCCATTTGACCTTATCACCTTGTCAAACTTCTTATGCCACATTTTGGGAGCTTGCTTCAAACCATACAGAGACTTCATCAACTTGCAGACTTTGTCTTCCAGACCTCTGACGACAAAACCTTCTGGTTGTTGCATGTAGATCTCTTCGGTCAGCTCGCCATTAAGGAATGCCGTTTTCACATCCATCTGATGTATCACCAGCTTGTGTATTGCTGCTAAAGCAATTAACAATCTGATAGTTGTCATCCGAGCTACTGGAGCATAAGTGTCAAAGTAGTCGATCCTCTGCTTCTGAGCAAATCCCTTGGCCACTAGCCTGGCCTTGAACTTGTCAATGGTTCCATCTGCTTTCATCTTCTTCTTGAAGATCCATTTGCATCCGATGGGTCTTGCTTCTTCTGGTAGGTCGACCAATACCCATGTGTTATTGGAGGTGATTGAGTCAATCTCGTTGTCAATCGCCTCCTTCCAGAATATAGCATCTCTGGTCTTCATCGCCTCATCATAGGTAAGCGGATCTACTTCTACATGATAGGTGATGAAGTCATCTCCGAAGTCTTTCGGCCTCCTCGCTCGCTTAGTTGACGGCTCAGAGAGTTCTGGTTCAGCTGATGTCTCCTCGACAACAGCTCCATCTTGGACTACCGGTTCGATAAAGACCTCTGTCTGCTTTGCACCCTCATTATTCTCCGGAATATCCGCGAGAACAATGTTCTTGTGCCTTGCAAACTTTTCTTCAAAATATTCAGCATCGCGAGATTCGATGATATGATTTGACTCGATATCAAGGAATCTCCGAGCATCACTCTTCTCGGCATACCCCAGGAAGATCTCCTTAGTAGTCCTTGTCCCCAGCTTCTGAATCTTCAGATCCGGGAGCTTCGCATAAGCCAGGCACCCCCACACTCGAATGACATTCAGGTTGGGTCTGACTTTGAACCAGAGTTCATGAGGAGTTATGTCGAAAGTTGCATATGGCACTCTGTTCAGAATGAAAGTGGCCGTTAATGCAGCTTCTCCCCAATAGCACTTTGGGAGACCCGCAGTCAACAGCATAGAGTTCATCATCTCTGTCAACGTTCTGTTCTTCCTTTCTGCTACTCCGTTGGATTGTGGAAAATACGGAGCCGTCGTCTCGTTGATGATTCCATGTTCTTTGCAGAATGATGAGAATTCGTGAGACCTATATTCCCCACCTCGATCACTTCTCAGCCTCTTGAGTTGTTGTCCAGTTTGCCGTTCAGCCTCGGTCCTGAACTCCTTGAACTTCTCGAATGCTTCGTCTTTAGATTTGAGTAAATAGACGAAGGCATACTTGGAGAAGTCGTCTATGAAAGTAATGAAATACTTCATCCCGGCCTTTGTAGAGAATTGTTTGAAGTCACAGATATCTGAGTGAACCAACTCCAGAAGATCTGTGCTTCGATTGACCCTGTGAAAGGGTTTCCTTGTGATCTTCGTCTGAGCACATATCTCACATTTCTCTACCTTACCCCCACACTTGGAGATAAGTCCTAGACTAGACATTTTGTTTATTCGCTTACAATGAACATGTCCTAGTCTATTATGCCACAATTCAAGAGAGTAATTCAAACTAGTGATAGCATTAACATTATTATGCTGGGTTACAACAAGCTGAATTTTGTACATTCCTTCAGTCTGAAAAGCTTTCCCGAAGAAAGTACCCTTCTTGGACATCACCATTTGGCCAGCATTGATGTCCATCCTCAAGCCTGCGTTGCAGAGCAGGCTCCCAGAGATCAGGTTCTTTGCGATTGCAGGAACATGCTTCACACCTTGAAGCGTCAGAATGTTCCCCGATGTAAGCTTCAGCTCCACCGTCCCGATCCCCAGTACTTCAGCTTGTGCCT
This sequence comes from Iris pallida, assembly GCA_029216955.1. Classification (NCBI taxonomy): domain Eukaryota; kingdom Viridiplantae; phylum Streptophyta; class Magnoliopsida; order Asparagales; family Iridaceae; genus Iris; species Iris pallida. Next base: position 4,278,607 of record JANAVB010016195.1, read on the forward strand.
GGTTCGCCATCATGACTTTCTCGGAAGTAGGCTCATAGGAGACGAACCAGTCCTTGTCTGAACAGACATGACATGTCGCGCCAGTGTCTATCCACCAGTCCAAGTCTGCCCCCACAGTTGCAACCTGTGCTATCATGGCAACCTGATTAGTAACCAAAGAAACCTTGTTAGGCTCACCTTGCTCTTTGGGCTTGGACTTGCATTCACTTTTATAGTGACCCTTCTTGCCACAGTTGAAGCAAGTCACATGGGACTTGGACTTCTGTTGCTTGAATCCTGGACCCTTCACTTTCAGATTCGAGAAGTCCTTCTTCTTGTGGTGAGAAGCCGCCTGCTTCCCTTTGTTCTCTCTGGTGGCTTGAACCAGATTTGCCGTTGCTAGTTGCTTGGATAGGGCGTCCAACTTCTGTTGAGAGCGCATTTCGTCCTCAACATGAATCTCACTGAGGAGATTATCCAGGCTAATCTCCATCTTCTTCCTATGCATCCTTGCATAGATGTTGCTCCATCCTGGAGGAAGTTTTGCCACGATCCCTCCAACGACGAACTTGTCGACGAGGGGCATGCTATCATCCTCCAGTTTCTGGCGCAGCTTCAGGAACTCTTTCACTTGGGGCAGCATGGTCTTCTCGTCTTCAAAGACCCATTTGTGGTATTTTTCAACCATGAACATCTTCGACCGGGCCTCGTCGTCGTCACACAGCTTCCCCACGGACTCCCAGATCTCTTTGGCAGAAGTCTTCTTTGTGTAGGACTCGGCCAGAGAGTCTTCCATGGAATTCAGGATCAGCAGCCTGCATATGCTGTTATCCTTTTTCCACTTCGTCTGCTTGCTCGTAGCAGCGGCCAGAACAGCAGCAGATCCTGTTGCTGGAATGATTGGTTCTTCCTCATCCAACACGTGATCAACATCCATGAGTTGAAGGTTCAGAGTCACCTTTCGCTTCCAGATCTGGAAGTGTTCACCGTCGAATTTCTCCAACTTGTTAAAGCCGGTATCGACAAGCGAAGCACGAGTGTTTTCCATCGAATCGTATAGCTTTGAGATTGTTGGTCCCTTGACGAACAATCGATGGAAAAAACACGAGTTCAGAAACAATTGTAAAGACAATGTTTCTGGCAACAACACCCTAAAGAAGGTGAAGTTGTTTTACGAGAATCTAAAAAGATTATTTCGTAATATTTCTCGAAGGCAACAGAACCGTATAACTTCTAAAGAGAAGCGACGGTATTCTCGAAGGCAACCGAACCGTATTACTTCTAAAGAGAAGCGACGGTATTCTCGAAGGCAACAAGAGATGATCAACAACAGTTGAGTCTCAGATTCTCGAAGGCAACAGAAAGAGGGAGGAAGAAGAAGAACGGATCTCGCTGGGGTGTAGAACACCGGCGCTCAAAGCTATACCCGCAGTACGGATAAGCTCCCAGGAACCAGCAAGTTCAGGAGAACTTCTGGAACGCTCGTAAGTCAATATTTGAGACTTGAACAGGCTTCCTGGACTTAACAGACTCCCTCAACTCTCTTCTTGGTGCATCTTTCAAAGGAGGCCAAGGGGCTCTATTTATAGAGTGGAGTTGAGACTTCACCTCTTCTCCTATCCGATGTGGGACTAAAATACCAATACTCAAAAATAGAGTTTGATATTTTAGATCATCCCACAATCAGCATAGAAGTGTGCCAGTCCACGCCTACCCCCCGAACACTCCCGTGCATGCACGAGACATCCTGGAGTCCGTGTCCGAGTTCGAGTCCGCATCCGCACAACAAAAATTAACTTTCATCCTTGTTGGATTTAATCCTTTTTCCTTCTAGAAAATACTTCCACATGGCACAAACTTGTGCCCCACTACACCTCATGTGCACACCTCAACACAAGCAATGCATTATATTGAGATAATCACCATTTGGTGTAGCCGATGTGGGACTATCTTTTCTAGTCCAAAGGCAAAAATACCAACAAAAGCTGCCCATGATTTGCATACAATCTGGTTTAGCATGATACAACAAAGTATGTTGATATTGACGGAGTCCCTATTAAGGAGAAATTATTAAGGAGAAATTTGAGGATAAATTAATCGAGGTACCAACTATTAGAATAGAAGATGACATAAGACTAAAGCTATCTCGAGTTAGAAATTTTGCAAGTTCTTAAACTGGTTAGGCATATGCAATATCTGTGCATCAACTTGAAAGGGGTGGGGGTTGATTTGTAATCTATAATTGTCAAGTTAATTAGTATTGTATACCTAACTTTAGTGTGGTGGGGGGGGGGGGGGGTTCATTTGTAATCTTATAATTGTCAAGTTAATTACTATTGTATACCTAACTTTAGTCCCACATCGGTTGGGCTAAAGAGAAATGTCATGACTTTCCCATATATATGCAAGTCTTCTCATATTTTTATGATTATTAATTAATAAAATTAGAGTTCTCTCTGAATTTTCCATCATGGACAAACTTTTATCCATATAAAATATATAAAAGGTAAAGCAAACATTGGATACAAGCAACAAACTGCAAATTGATTTTACAATGTCAAAACAATAAAATAGGAAAGTACACGAATAACTTCCCTAAATCCTTGTAGAACACTGAGTATGACTTCAGCTCTAGATAGTTGATTATTATACTTTTATATGACAACATCAAGATCAATAATAGATATATCATCGAAATTTCTATGGTTTTTCACCCCACAAATGCACCAATCTATATCATAATGATACAATAACTTTGTATCTTTCTTTCACGTGAATGATAGAGTTTCTTAGTTTATGAATTAAACCACCCTTTCAGACCTTATGAGGCAAAGCCTTGCTCATGGTGAATCTTTTGTAGCACTTGTTAAGACTTTGCTGCAGCGCAAAAGTGGACGACGTGTCGTCAAAAAGATACGCGAAGCAAAAAGGGGTTAATCCATCCATCATGACATAGTTTGAGCAACATTTATCTTGGTTCTTTGGCAGCCGCGTTGGGAAAGAAGCGCGGAAACCTTTTCCCAAACCGGAGAGTACCTGCGAGAGGACCGAGCAAACAACGCACGAACCCAAAAACAAGCACACAAAAACAACCACGCAGACACAGAGAATTTTTGACGTGGAAACCCTTGCGGGAAAAAACCACGGGACGATCGGAGTCCAACCCTGAGAAGCCTCCACTAATGGAATAGAAGAATTACACCCTCTACAAACTCCTCCCGATCCAAATCGGATCCCCACAACACTCAGAGACAAGAACAATGATCACAAGGCTACGAAGAACGAGAACGACGAGTAGAGATTACCCGAACACGATCTCCTTCGAACAGCGACCTTCAATCCTCCATCTTCTTCTCCGAAGTTGTAATGGCACTCTTGCCTCCTTCTCTCTCAAACTTGTGTTGTCCAATGCGATAATGAGTTAGGGTTGAGAAAACTCAATATATCTCCCTAATCCCGCAACCAACCTGGACCGTTGGATTAGATCCAATGATGAAAACTCATCCTGAAATCCGCTTCAGCCCCCCGACACACAGAGTTCGGCCAGAACTCTGTGTGGGGCAACCAGCACTGGATGGCCAAACCCTGGAACGGCCAGACCGAGTACGGCCAGAACTCAGCCTGGGACCGAGTTCGGCCCGAACTCGACAGACTTGGTCCAGAACCCCCTTTCGGGCAGCAGCAGCAGTAACAACTACTCCCGAGCTTCTCCGACATCGGACGGCGCTCGTCGCACTCCGGGATCTTCTCCACATAGGTTGGGAACCCCACCCACTCCAACAAATTTCCCCATTCACAACTATAGGGAGGACGTCGTCATCCCGACGATCTGCCTGCAGTACTCAAACTTCCCCCTTGGTAGAATCTTCGTGAACATATAAGTTCCGTTGTCATCTGTATGCACCTTCTCAAGCTCCGCGTCCTTCTTCTCAACCACATCCCGTATCCAATGATATCGAGTCTCGATGTGCTTGGACCGGCTATGAAACGTCTGATTCTTCACAAGATGGATAGCACTCTGACTGTCGCAAAGCAAAGTATACTGCTCTTGCTTCAGTCCCATTTCCTGCAACAGCTTCTTCATCCACAACAGCTCCTTGCAAGCCTCCGTCGCCGCAATGTATTCCGCCTCCGTCGTCGACAAGGCAACACACTTCTGCAACCGCGACTGCCACGACACTGCTCCTCCCGCAAACATCATCACGTAGCCTGAAGTCGATCGCCTCGTGTCTACATCTCCAGCCATATCAGCGTCGGTATACCCAACCAGCTTCGGCTCGTCACCACCAAAGGAAAGTCTCCAACCAGTAGTGCCCTGAAGATATCGTAGAATCTACTTGACCGCACTCCAGTGTACCCTTCCAGGATTCGAAAGATACCTGCTAACCGTACCAACTGTATGAGCAATATCTGGCCTCGTACACACCATGGCATACATAAGGCTTTCCACAGCTGAGGCATATGGAACCCGCTCCATATCTTCCTTTTCGTCCTCGGTGGATGGACACTGCTCCTCAGTGAACTTAAAGTGAGCCGCGAGGGGGGAACTCACTTTCTTCGACCCGTCCATCCCGAAACGCTGAAGTACCCGGTGAATGTAGTTCTTTTGGGACAAGTGTAGCAGCTTGGACTCTCTCTCTCGGCTGATCTCCATCCCAAGAATAGTCTTCGCTGCGCCCAAATCCTTCATAGAGAAGGTCGCGTCCAGTTGGCGCTTCAACTCCGCTATCCTAGTGGCATTCCGACCCACTAATAGCATATCATCAACATAGAGCAATAAGATGATAAAATCATCATCGGCAAAATACCTCACAAATGCACAATGGTCCGACGTCGTCCGTGCATAACCATGCTCCCCCATAAACGACTCGAACTTTCTGTACCACTGCCTCGGAGCCTGCTTCAGACCATACAAGCTCTTTCTCAACCGGCAGACCAAATGTGACTTGCCCTTTTCGCAGAATCCCTCTGGCTGCTCCATGTACAACTCCTCCTCAAGATCACCGTGGAGGAATGCCGTCTTCACGTCCATCTGCTCGACCTCCAAGTCGAAACTGGCTGCTAATGCTAGCACCACCCGAATAGACGAATGCTTGACGACAGGCGAAAAGATTTCATCATAATTCACGCCTTTCCGCTGACCGTAGCCCTTGACTACCAGCCTCGCTTTGTATCGAGGGCGAGTAGCATCATCCGTCTGCTTCACTCTGAACACCCATCGATTTTTCAAAGCCTTCTTGCCCTTTGGCAACCGCACCAGATCATAAGTAGAATTGGTGTGCAAGGAACTCATCTCCTCCTGCATAGCCACCATCCACTCCTGCCTGTGTTCGTCTTCCATAGCCTCTGCGAAACTTTCGGGCTCTCCCCCGTCAGTCAGTAGCACATAGTCATCCGGCGAGTATCTCGTAGATGGTCGACGATCCCTGTTGCTCCTTCTCAGTGGAGCCACTGGTGCTGGCTGTATATCGACAGCCTCCTCCCCTTCAGGAACTACCTCTCCGGCATGCTCATCCTCCTGAGGGACACCCTGACCACCATCAGCAGGCTGATGATCAAGGTTGGGAGCAACTCCATGTACCGGCTCCCCCATAACTGGATCCTCCGCGATGTCCTCTGGAAACTGCTCGAAGCGAAATGACTCTAACTCAGGCAATTCCTCAGCCTCAGAAGGCGTCTCGGAATCCTGAGTGTTGGTCATGGTCTGATCCTCGACGAACACCACGTCCCTGCTTCTGTAGAGCTTTCCTTCCACTGGATCGTAGAGTCTATAGCCAAACTCATCCCGACCATAGCCGACAAAGACGCATCGCCTCGTCTTCGGCTCAAGTTTGGTCCTCTCGTCCTTCGGTACATGCACGAAGGCTTTACAACCAAACGCCCGCAGGTGATTGTATGACGACTCCTTGCCGTACCATACTTTGTCAGGCACATCACCCTGCAAAGGAGCACTAGGAGACAAATTAATAATATAAGCAGCTGTGAGAAGAGCCTCACCCCAATAACTGCCCGGCAAGTTTGCTTCTGACAGCAAACACCGCACCCTCTCCATCAGTGTCCAGTTCATGCGTTCCGCTACACCATTGAGCTGAGGTGTCTTTGGCGGAGTCTTCTGGTGTCGTATCCCTTGCTCTCTGCAATACGCATCAAAGGGACTGATGTATTCGCCGCCATTGTCGGACCGAACACACAACAACTTCTTGTCCGTCTCCCTTTTAACGGAGACCTGAAACTCCTTGAAAGTAGGCAGCACCTGATCCTTGGTCTTTAAGGCATAGACCCAAACCTTCCTGGAACAGTCATCAATAAAAGTCACAAAGTAAGAAGCACCACCAAGAGATTTTACCTTCATAGGACCGCAGACATCCGAGTGAATCAACTCGAGCAACGCCGGCTTCCTCGAACTTGGGTGACTCTGGAAAGACACCCTACTTTGCTTCCCAGCCAAACAGTGCGTACATTTCTCCAACTTTGTAGACTTGAGCCCCGGAATCACTTTCCTGTTCACCAAGTAGCTCATCCCCTTTTCGCTGATATGGCCGAGCCGCCTGTGCCACAACTCGGTAGACGCGTCACTGACTGCGTTCACCTCCTGTGCCCCCTCTGCGTTCCCCTCCATATAGTAGAGACCGGACTTCTTGCTTCCTCTGGCAATCACCATCGAACCTCTGGAAAGCTTCCACTGACTATTCTCGAAGAGACTGAAGAATCCCTCGTCATCCAACCTTCCAACCGACACCAGGTTGAAACGGATATCAGGGATATGACGAACATCCTTGAGAACAAGAACCGCATCCGTCTTCGTTCTCAAATGCACATCTCCAATGGCAACCGCCTTCGACACATCTCCGTTGCCCATCTTCAACACGCCACAGTCGCCTGTCGTGTAAGTGGCAAACAGTGCCCTATTGTGAGATACATGTGCTGAAGCCCCTGAGTCCACCAGCCAAGAATTGTCATCGCAGGCGAGGTTAGTAATGACCTCATCACCTACGACGATCACATCGCCTCCATGCATCGAGGCCGCCGCTGTAGTGTTCTCTTCTTGCTTCCCCTTGTCGCCCTTCTTCTCCTTCTTCCAAGCAAAACAATTCCGCTTGATATGGCCCTTCTTACCGTAATGATAACACTCTGAGTCCTCGTACCGACCCTTGGACTTCCTCCTGCTCTTGTCTCTGCCACCATCTGGACCCCTGCTTTTGCCCCTTCCGCGGCTCTCTGAAACAAGTACCTCTGAGTGGTGGGATGTGGATGAAGTGCCCTGAGAACGTCTTCGCATCTCTTCATTCAACACCCCGCTCTTCGCAAACTCCAGACTGACCACGCCCTCTGGAGCAGAAGCGATCATAGATACTCGTACGGTCTCCCACGAGTCTGGCAAGGTACACAGCAGCCACAGTCCCTGAACTTCGTCGTCGAACTTGACTCCCATAGAAGATAGCTGGTCAACCACACCCTGGAACTCACTCAAGTGATCCGAAATAGACGTCCCATCCTTGTACCGCAGACCCATCATCGTTCGGATCAGGAACAACTTGTTTTCCCCGGTCTTCTTCGCATACAAGGATTCCAGCTTATCCCACAACGTCTTCGCGTGCTCAATATTGGCAACGTGGTTGTACACGTTCTCATCAACAAACTGCCGTATGTACCCACACACCTGTATGTGCTCGAACTTCCAGTCCTCGGATTTATTACTGGGCCTCTCGGTTGCAAACACAGGTAGATGCAGCTTCTTGACAAATAGCAAATCCTTCATCTTGCTCCGCCAATAATGATAGTTTGTGCCATTAAGGTTCACCATGCGCACCGGCTTCGCGTCCATCTCTCCTCTCTGGTTCCTCTGTCAACTCCTGACACCCTTTGAACCTAAAGCTCTGATACCACTCTGTTGGTATCAGCCAGAACAAAACCTATGCTTTGATACCACTCTGTTGGGAAAGAAGCGCGAAAACCTTTCCCCAAACCGGAGAGTACCTGCGAGAGGACCGAGCAAACAACGCACGAACCCAAAAACAAGCACACAAAAACAACCACGCAGACACAGAGAATTTTTGACGTGGAAACCCTTGCGGAAAAAAACCACGGGACGATCGGAGTCCAACCCTGAGAAGCCTCCACTAATGGAATAGAAGAATTACACCCTCTACAAACTCCTCCCGATCCAAATCGGATCCCCACATCACTCAGAGACAAGAACAATGATCACAAGGCTACGAAGAACGAGAACGACGAGTAGAGATTACCCGAACACGATCTCCTTCGAACAGCGACCTTCAATCCTCCGTCTTCTTCTCCGAAGTTGTAATGGCACTCTTGCCTCCTTCTCTCTCAAACTTGTGTTGTCCAATGCGATAATGAGTTAGGGTTGAGAAAACTCAATATATCTCCCGAATCCCGCAACCAACCTGGACCGTTGGATTAGATCCAATGATGAAAACTCATCCTGAAATCCGCTTCAGCCCCCCGACACACAACTCTGTGTGGGCAACCAGCACTGGATGGCCAAACCCTGGAACGGCCAGACCGAGTTCGGCCAGAACTCGGCCTGGGACCGAGTTCGGCCCGAACTCGGCAGACTTGGTCCAGAACCCCCTTTGGGGCAGCAGCAGCAGTAACAACTACTCCCGAGCTTCTCCGACATCGGACGGCGCTCGTCGCACTCCGGGATCTTCTCCACATAGGTTGGGAACCCCACCCACTCCAACAAGCCGGTGCTTGAAATAGACTTCCTCCAAACAGTTCGGTGCCCCTTCGTTCAGCTCCGCCTTGCACTTGTCGACGAATGCTTGATCACGCTTAATAGGTTGAGGCTCGTGCTCAAGCTTGCATCGGAGAAGATTAAGCTGTAGCGATTGAGTAGTCGTCGGATCGTCGAAAAGGTATTCCCAGCAATCAGACCTCTCTTTGTCCATCTTCAGATAGTTCTTGCAGCATTGGACATGGTTCCGCTGAAGGAACTTGGAGAAGTATACGTTCTTCCAGCAGTTAGGTGCTCCTTTGTCCAGCATTGACCTGCACCTGGTGGTTCTTTTTGCGTAATTGTTGCCTTCGTCCACCATGACCCTCTCAGCATTGGTGCGAATACTGTGGGCCTGGCAAAGAGAGACCAACAATGCCAGCAGGAGCACCATGACATGGATGACACTGTGATAATTCGCCATAGCAGAGCTTTTGGTGGATTTTGCGTAGTAAATACTTGGCGACTCTCATGGCCTCAATGGGTGGGATATATATAGTACGAGTAATTATCTTTTAGTAAGTGGTGATATACCAGAAAGCATTTAAGGCACTAAAAATCACTCCCAACTCTTCCAATAACGCTTACTCGAACCACTCCTAGTGGACCATTTTAATTATACTTAGATGCAAGCCAAGAATCAGTGAGTTTCGATGCTTATCAAAGATGATGGTCAACGATGATCAGTCTACTTTGTCAGCATGATCCTGTAGGACGTCGAACTCAGATACATGTTGTTGGAAAAGATTATCCTCTGTCTAGTTATCATGTTGAGAAAGCTGAGTCCACGACGTTATCGTTTTGTCAGATTTTTTCTTTAGCAATCATACTGTTGGAGTTGGACGGATTTTCCAACCTATGTGAAGAATATCCCGAAATGCGACGAGCATCATCCGTGTCGGAGAAGCTCGAAAAGTCGGAGGCGACGAAGAGGCGACATTCGGCGGACTTTTCAGCAAAACAGCATTGTACTGCCAATGTTGGATTTTTGCTTTTGTTTCGTGACATATTCTCACTCGCCGACTTGCTATACCGGGGGTATACCGCCATTATACAACCAATATACCGATAGTCAGGACTGACACCATTGGATCGTTTGGGCGGTCCATATATTTATATATATATATATATATATATATATATATATATATATATATATCAACAGATTGATGCTTACAACTTTTGGAAAAGAGAGAATGGGAATTGACGGCTACTTTGAAGGGGCAATTTTTTAAGGTACTATTATCGTTGTTTTTTATTATTCGAAAGTCTATAATCCGTTTTAATTGTCCAAGTAGTTGTGGGTCCTATTGGATCGGTGAGAAGATTGTAGAGATTGTAATAATCTAATTCAATAGTAAAGACTTTTCAAGGTTGAAGTCCGATCATCCCGAGATTTTTTTCACAAGATTTTTTCACGTTAAAATTGGTGTCTATGTTTTGGCTTTTGTGTGAAATTGAAAATTAAGTTTTTTTTTTGTGTTTTTTTGTTCTCTCAAAATCTTTTGGTTTGGGAATGGTTGTCGCATTTTATTACCAATAGAGTGGTATCGGAGCTAGGTTGGTTTTGCTGATAACAATAGAGTGGAATCAGAGCTTTGGGTTGAAAGTATCAGGTGTCAGAGTTGACAATCAAACCAAGGACAAGAGATGTATGCAAAAATGATGCGCATGATAAACCTAAGCAAAAAATACCACTTGACGGAGCAAGATAAAGAATTTGATGTTCGTTAATAAGCTGCATTTTTCGGTATTTGCTTTCGAGGCATCCAGTTAAAAAATCGATGAAGATTGGAAATTCGAGCACATACAAGTATGTGGGTATATCAGGAAGTTTGTGGACAAGAATGTGTACAATCATATCGCCAATATTGATCACGCAAGAACACTATAGTAGAAGCTTGAATCCTTGTATACAAAGAAGATCGCAGTAAACAAGTTGTTTTTTATCCGACAAATGATGGGTCTAGGGTACAAGGATGGTACGTCCATTACGGATAACATAAGTGAGTTTTAAGGCATGGTAGACCAGTTATCCACTACGAGAGTAAAGTTCAACGATGATGTTCAGGGACAGTTGTTGCTTTGTACGCTGCCAGACTCGTAGTAGACCATACGAGTGTCTATGATCAGTTCTGCTCCAAAATGCATGGTTAGTTTGGAGTTTGCCAAGAGCGGGGTGTTAAATGAAGAGATGTATAGAAAATCTTAGGGCACTTAATCTAAATCTCATTCAGAGTCGCTTGTTTCAAAGAACCATGCAAGGAAGAAGAAAAAGCAAGCTTCCAGGCGATAGCAGAGGCAAGAGCAGAGACAAGTCAAAGGGTCGTTACGAGAACTCCAAGTGCTACCATTATGGCAAGAAGGCCCACATCAAGCGAATCTGTTTCACTTGGAAAAGAGAGACGAAGCATGACAAAGGGAAGCAGAGTAAGAATACAAGAGCAGTTGCCTCAGTACATAGAGGCAATATGATTATTGTGGGTGATAACGTGGTCATGAACCTCACTTGCGATGACAATACTTGGTGGACTCAGGGGAAGCCAAATGTGTCAAAAGCACGTATCTCACAACATGACATTATTTTCTACTTATATGATGTGAGACTATGGAGTATTGAAGATGGGCAACGCAGATGTGTCAAAAGCTATTGATATTAGAGATGGGCATTTGAGAAAAAAATCGATGTGACTCTTGTTATCAAAGGTGTTCGTCGTGTCCCCAATATCCATTTTAACTAGGTGTTATTTAGAAGGTTTGATGATGAGAGATTCTTTAACCTCTCTATGAACTCTCAATGGAAGCTTTCTAGAAGCTCGATGGTGATTGCCAGAGGAATCAAGAAGTCTGCTCTTTATTATATGAAAGGAAGAATACACGAGACATAGAAGGTAAACGAAGTCAGTAAATTAAGCATCTACCGACTTATGGCACATGCAGCCTAGCCATACCAACAAGAAAAGAATGAACTACTTATTAAAAAAAAATTGATTTCGTGAATAAAGTCTACAAAATTGGAGAAATGCATATAATTTTTGGCTGAAAAACAAAATAGGGTATCTTTCCAAAGTCACCATCTTCAAGGAAGATGGCTTTGCTCAAAAATAGATCATTTGAATGTCTTTGGTTCCGTAAAAGTAAAAATATATTGGTTGTGCTTCTTACCATGTATCTTTTATTGATGATTATTCCAGAAAAGTTGGGACTATGATAAAAAAGACCAAAGATCAAGTGATGTCTACTTTCAAAGGGTTTTATACCTTATTTGAAAAGGAGATAGTCAAGAAGTTAAATTCGGTTAATGGCAATACACCATTTGATGCTTAATACAAAGAGCAAGCAATTTGACACCAGTATACTCCGCCAATGATACATCATCTCAACGATGTAGCGAAGCATATGAATAAGACACTAATAGAAAGGGTACGGTGTTTGCTTTCAAAAACAAAATTATCGGACAATTATTAGGTTGAGGCTCTCAATGCTGCTTTTTATGTTACTAATTTATCTTTGAGTGATCCTTAGCAAGGAGATATGCCTGATAGAGTATGGTACTTCACCTGAAGAGGCTGACCTCAATATGCCTCCCAGTCTTGGACCTCCTGGTGCTGAGCAGTGTCCTGCTCCTTCCTCTTCCAAAAAAAGAAAACAAACAACATCAACGACACCAGGGACACACAAAGAACCTGTAGAGAGAAGTAGGTGTGGGCTCATATTAGCAGATGCGTTATCAAAGAAGCACAAAAAGTAGAAAAGAATGGAAAAAAGAGGTGGTAGAGGCATTGAAGGCTAAGTGTAAGTATTATGGGAAAATATTTGCTAGTGATACTAGGGTTGGTGGCACTAGTACCTAGAGTAAACACATTCTTAAAGTGTATAAGAAGTACAAGCCCACTGAAGACTAGCAACAAAAGGTGCTTGGTATTAGTATTGGAGGTGATGGTAATGTCAAGAGCTTACTTACTTGTAGAGGGTGGAGCCAAGAGGAAAGTATGAAAGCTATTGTGGAATTCATAGTCATTGATGAGCAGTCATTTAGTATTGTGAAAAAGAAGGAGTTTAAGTAAATGATGAGTATAGCGCACCTTAGGTTATGTGTTCCCATTCGAAGAACATTGTTAGGGAATTGTGGAGGATGTACGATGACATGAAAGAGAATTTGAAGAAGGATATATGCAACTATATGGTGACTTTGACCACCAATACATGGTCGAGTATGCAAAATATCAACTATATAGTGTTAACAGCTTATTTTCTGGATGATGATTGGAAGATGCACAAGTGGATTCTCAATTTCTGTTCAATTCCAAGTCATAAAGGCAAAAAAATTGGCAAAAGGATTGAGCAGTGCTTAGTTGAGTAGAAAATTGAGAAGATTATGTGTATATTAGTTAACAATGCTTCGACTAATAAGGTGGCAACAGAATGGGTTGTCGGAAAGTTGAAAAAATGGCTTAACTCATCCTTATCTTAGAGGAGAAGTATGTGTCACGCCCCAGAACCAGAATACTAGAGAGCGGGGGACAGACACAACCAGCTACGTACATTGAAGTGTAACCCATCTCGATATACGGTCACGACTGTCTAGATGCATGAGGGTTTAACTACAAGCCAACCGTCTCTTCTGGTCAAGCACAAGTCTAGTATCTCAATTTTAAGCAAGTAAGTAAATGTTACAAGATATTAGATCATCAGACATACAAGGTAAGGCGTCCCAAATATTACATATTCAAATGATCATGAAGCTAGTCGTACAACATGCAAAAACTACTAAGAGTTTAAGTCATACATGATCAACCCTAGGATTTGTCAATCATGTTACAGCCCATAGACAGACAAAAGTAAGTTTCAACACGAGCTAACACTTGCTCGGCGGCTAAACGCCTCAAAAGAATAATTTATAATAAAGCGAAGAATAAAAGAAGAAAACCTACTCGTTGTCAGGATTACGCCTGTTGTTCACTATTTGGCTAGAAGACAGGTAGATCCCCGGGTGCTACTCCAAAATTTGGCCATACAAAACCAGCTGGATCAGAACCCAGAAGAGCAAGTGCTACAAGGGAGACTTCACTTAAGGACTAAAACCAGCATATTAGCACATAAAGACATAAATGATAACGAAAGACATGAGTTAGAGAAAATCGGGTGATAAACGATAAGATAACTAAAAGAATATTTCGGTAACCAAGTTACAACCCACAAACCAAACAAGGATCGGGGTTGTAACCCTTCAACTGAACAGAGCTTAGTCTCCAATCATTTATCGACCAGTGTAAAGCATAACAGTAATGTACTAAATTAATCATAGATTGGCACCATCTCGACAAGACTATACTGGACTCCATCCATCAATCACGGCCAAACAATAAGTACGACTTGATACTTTAACTAACTAGGGTTATCACAAGCCTAGTTACTACAAGATGCAATAAGTTGTTCTAGCAGTCACAAGCCCTGCAGACTATCCAGTTATCCTTCCACAGGTTGAGAGTTTTGATTAGGTGACTTTGTGGTGCAACACATGACAGTGTGCTAAAAATGTGCCCTATTCGTCGGCAGGCTACAAGTCTACTTGAGGCGCCCAGATAACGGGATTACCTATGACTGGAAATTCTCTTTGTGATCTACATGATCAAACTAGTCATTTACATAGTCAGATTCAGTATGAATCCCTGACCGTGGAAATCAGGAATTCATGTCCTAGATATGATACAAGACGGGACATATAGTTTGTATAGACACAATCAACAGAAATCACCTATGGTGTATAATGAGAATTACTTGTTACTTGTCAAGATTACTTGTCAGGAGTATGCCACCACGGGCCACTATCAAGCTTGTACATGTCATGTTTACTTGTTACTTGTTAAGAGTGCGCCACATCGGGCCACTGTTAGAGTTATCATGTCAAGGGGCTTGTCAAGAGTGCGCCTCAACGGGCCACTATCAAGAGTTATCATGTTAAGCCATATTGCCATGTCGTGTTCATGTATACCAATAATTTACTGGTCAAGAGTACGCCACGACGGGCCACCGAAAGATTTATCAAGGAGTATACATGTCATGTTAAGATCGTGCTTAAAGTCCAGAGTACATAGGAAACACGGATAATACATTATACAAGGCGATCGTGGAAGATGCCCATCATGCTCAAAGGTTACAACTTATATTAAGGACCATGGGGTCAAGCATGGAGAAAGTAACATAAATTATCATGGTAAAAGGAAGCGGGCGAGGAACAACATGCGCCAAAGGGAAGCATGTGCCAGGGCTGCATGCGCCCAAAGCATCATGCGCCCATAAACAGGCATGCGCCCAAAGAAGCATGCGCCCGAAGGAAGCATGCACCTAAAGAGCATGCACCCGGGTGCATATACTATGGAAGGGCATGCGCCCAAGAGTTCATGCGTACTAGAGTGCATGCGCCCACATGATGGAGATATGGTGCACTAGAAGACAAGCCTGGTGACCAGCCTCCATGGCTATGTGGGCGCATACCAATAGCTATGTGCCCAAGCAGAATGAAACATAATGCCTCAGACACATATCAGAGACTATGCGTCCAGGTAGGAGGAAAAGCTTTGGGCGCATATCAAAAGCTATTTGCCAAAGCAGAAGAATGCAGGGTTCCTTGAGCGCATATATATGGCTATGCGCCCAAAGGAAAGTCTACAGTGGGCGCATAAAAAGTGCTATGCGTCCAACACCGTTCTTCTTCTCCATATCGAGAGCATGAATTCATAGAACCCATGAACTTTCCAAGTTTATAAATCCCTCAAATCAACTCAAAATCAGGATCTTTAAAGGTCTAAATTTGGTAGAACGAGATTCACTACAACATGGAACAATCAAAATTCAAAAATAATGAAGTTTGATAGATCAAAATCCAAGAAAACCAAGATTTGAGTAAACTTAGATATATAAGGTTTTATCCACCAAAACCAAAAATACCAAATACTAAAGAGTCATAAAATATGTAAGGAAGACATTAGAACAATAAAACATGAGATCTCTCATGAAGCAAGATTATACTTGCCTAAGGGTTTGGGAGAAAATAAATGAAGAAGAAAAGTAGATGAAGAAATAAATAAAAGTAAAAGAGGAGAGAGTAAGGGGTTGGGTTATATAGAGGGTTCAACATGATGAACCATCTTGACCCAAACCAAACCAAAATAAACCAAGCCAAGCTAAAGCAAGACCAAACCATGCTAGACAAGTCAAAATACTGGTCAAAAATCTATACACGCAAACTGAAAATACGTATAACGGAAAACGGAAGTGATTATTCTACCCACCTTAAAAGAATTCTATCCTCGGAATTTAATCAAGAGGCTAAAGATGTCGGGACAAGCTATACTAATCACAAGCAATCTACGACTAGCAGTCAATCAAGCAATCCTTCATACAAGCTAGGAATTAAAAGCATAAGGCATAAGAAAGACATGAGTGAAACATGTGTGGATATCGCGATCGGATATCATCCTCACACTCCCAAGTTGACTCACCCAAAGAGTGATGACCCCAAACAGCGCAGACTAGACTAATAGTCTTGTTCTTGAGGACCTTTTCTCTTCGGTCCAATATGGATACGGGCCTTTCCTCATACGAAAGGTTGGTACCAACAAACAATTCTGAATGATCAAGGACATAACTCGGATCCGGGATATACCGTTGCAATTGGGATACATGAAATACGTCATGTACCTCAATTAACGACGGCGGAAGAGCGTGATGATAGGACACATCATCTACTCGCTCAAGAATATCGAATGGCCCTATATACCTAGGACTAAGCTTTCTCCGTACGCCAAAACGAATAACGCCACGGGTAGGCAAGATCATAAGGAATACGTGGTCGCCGATAGAAAATTCAAGGGGACGTCGATGGGAACCGGCCCAATGACGCTGATAATCTTGTGCAATTTGAAGATGATCTCTGACTTGTCTGACCACCTCGATAGTCTGCGTAACCATCTCTGGACCAAGCATCTGCCGCTCGCCTATATCATTCCATACAAACGTGAATATGCACTTTCTACCATACAATGCCTCAAATGGTACCATCTGGATACTGGCCTGGAAACTGTTGTTATAGGAGAACTCTACTAGATGTAGGTGATACTCCTACAAATTATCGAAGTCAAGCGTACAAGACCGCAACATATCTATAAGGGTCTGGATCGTGCGTTCTGACTGACCATCTGTTTGTAGATGATAAGCTGAACTAAACTTGAGACGAGTCCCCAAGCTCTCTTGAAGACTCCGCCAAAAGTACAATGTATATCTTAAATCTCTTTCTGATACAATACTGACTGGTACTCATACAGTCTAACTATCTGCCTAAGGTACACCTCTGCTAGCTGATCCGTCGACTGGCCAATTCTGAAAGGGAGAAAATGAGCTACCTTGGTGAGTCTGTCAACTATAACCCATATAGTATCTCTTCCAGCTGGGGATTTAGGTAACCCAGTTACAAAATCTATGGTAATGTGCTCCTATTTCCATTCTGGAATGGATAAAGGCTGAAGAAATCCAGCTGGTCTCTGATGTTCAGCTTTAACTTGTTGGCAATACTAAAGAACGAGAGACAAACGGGGCTATCTCCCTCTTCATGCCATTCCACTAAAAATGCTGACGGATATCACGATATACCTTCGTGCCACCGGGATGAATTGAATACTACGAACTGTGAGCTTCTGCCAGGATCTCTCGCCTGATGTCTCCATTGGGTACACAAAGACGCCTTCCATGTTGAAGTGTACCATCCTCATGAATACATAACTCTGCTCTTTGTCCTACTATATATTTTATCCTAAGTCGTTGAAGCTTAGAATCCGTTGACTGAGCTAACTTAATCCTCTCAACTATACTGGACTGAACTTGCATACTAGCCATCAATGCCATATTAGTGGAAAAAACTATCTCTATACCCATTTTCTGAAGATCTGCTAACAACTCTAGCTGTATTGTTAGAAAATAAACTCCGGCTCTTCTGCTCAATGCATCTGCAACAACGTTGGTCTTCCCAGGATGATAATGCAGGTTGATGTCATAATCCACAAGTAGCTCTAGCCATTTTCTCTGATGCATGTTAAGATCCTTTTGAGTAAACACATACTTAAGAATCTTGTGCTCGTGAAAATCTCCACCCGATCTTCATACAAATAATGCCTCCATAACTTAAGTGCAAAAACCACCGTTGCTAATTCCAAGTCGTGAGTTGGATAATTCCTCTCATGATCACGAAGATGACGTGACGCATAAGCTACTACCTTACCATGCTGCATCAAGACGCATCCCAATCCTCTGCCGGAAGCATCACAATAAACCAAAAATCCTCCAGTCTCATCTGGAAGCGTGAGAATAGGGTCCGTCATCAATCCTTGCTTCAACTTCTCAAATGAACTCTGATACTCTACTGTCCAAGCAAACTGCACATCCTTACGGATCAAATGTGTCAATGGTGCTGAAATTCGAGCAAAGTCTGATACAAATCGCCGGTAATAGCCAGCCAATCCTAGGAAACTTCGAACTTCTGCGACGGTTCTGAAAACTGGCCATGTCTCTATAACCACTATCTTTTAGGTGTCCATCTCTACTAAACCTCTGGTGATGATATGACCTAAGTACGAAATACGATCCAGCCAAAATTTGCACATACTGAACTTTGCGTACAACTGGTGCTCCCTGAGAATTTGAAGAACTACACGGAGATGCTACTCATGCTCTGCCTTATTCTTGCTACAGACTAAGATGTCGTCTATAAACACTATCACGAACTGGTCCAAATAGGGCATGAAGATATGATTCATGAGGTCCATGAATATGGCTGGCGCATTGGTCGCTCCAAATGGCATAATAAGGAACTCCCAAGGTTTATATCTAGATCTGAACGCTGTCTTCAGGATATCTTGCTCTCTGACTCTGATCTGATGGTACCTTGACCGCAAGTCAATCTTCGAGAATACTACAGCTCCTCTAAGTTGATCAAATAAATCATCTATCCTTGGTAGGGGATATCTATTCTTGATTGTTACAGAGTTCAAGGTACGATAATCAACATATAATCTTGACATACCATCCTTTTTTCCACAAGAAGCATCGGGGCTCCCCAAGGTGATCTACTAACACAAATGAATCCCTTGGTTCAGAATTCTTCAATCATCTTGTACAGGATCTCTAATTCTGAAGGTTCCATTTTGTAGACTCTCTCTAACACTGGTATCATTCCTGGAAGTAAATCAATGGTGAAGTCTATCTATCTCTGGAGGCATATTTGGAAGCTCTTCGAGAAATAATCAGGAAACTCTTTTACTACTCTGGAAAACTGAACTGCTACTGCTACTGCCATCCGTAAGACTGGTGGAGAAGGTTCTACTTCGCCTCTGGAAAATAAAAACTCTGGTTTGTCTGGAATACCAAAAATAATCCTGCTAATATGGTAATCTATTCTTGCGTATTGATCCTTCAACCAATCCATTTCTAGGACCACATCATAGTCGGCGATCGAAAATTCTATCAATCTAGCAAAAAACTCTCTACAGCTAACTACGATTCAACACGAGAAAAAGACTCTATCTACCCCCACAAGACGGTTACCAGTAAGTATATTAAGCCTTACTGATAATGACTCAGAATCCAGTCCTATCCATGTAGCAAATCGTGTAGACATGAATGATTGCGATGTAACCGAACCAAAAAATACCGATACTGGAAAAGAGTTGACGAGAATGGTACCTGCTACCACCTTACCTGATGCCAATTCTTTTGCCACGATCACAGCCATAGCCTGACCTTGTCCTCTTGGTGCTGGTCCCCTCTGCTGGAAACCTCTCTGCCGGTTCTGAATCTGAGCTTGGGCATACTATTGAGCCTGAGGCGGCAATGGCCTCGGAGGCTGGTACAACTGCTGCACTAGTACTGGACCCCTAACCGATGGACTTGTTAAGGTTGATGACGATAAACTGGCTCTATGCGGACAGGACCCTATCTTGTGATCCGGTGCCCACAAGCCAAGTAAAATCATTATGCTCTACGATAATATGATACTACATGTCCTGGCTTTCCACAATGAGAGCAGCCCATTACGGAAGAATGCTTCTGCTTCTGCTGTTGAGGGTACGTCGGTGTCGAGTGCTGAACCGACAAAACTGTGGTCGTCCTCCTAGGAGCTCCAATAGTCAAAGCCCTAGCTACCGGGGCTGGTGCTGATAAATGAGATATCTGTCCATGGGACCTCTTCCTTCCTCCGGTTCGATCTACTATCCTCAAAGAAGTATACTCATGCTTCTTTGGTGCTCGTAAGACGACATCAAATGTCTGGTGCTCAAACTTCTACACTGATATAATGATCTCTAGGTGTAGTCCCTGCTGGAATCATTACGCTCGGTCCAATTCGATTGCCACCAAGGTGGGAGCAAACCGACTAAGCCTTAAAAACTTGACCACTTATCCATCGACCGTCCTTCCCATCTGCTTGAGATTAGCGAATCTCATCTGCAGATCATACCAAGCTAATGCATCAAAATATATAATCTGAAACTTGTTGCTTATTTGCTATTAAAATCTTTTGATTATAAATTTTAATTACAAACAGAATAGTGTTACAATGTAGGACTTAGACGTAGTCCTAGGAGTACACTTATATTTATCTGGATCCCTTGTGCCGATGGAGCGAGTGGTAATGCGTTGACTCCGTTGACGATCTCACGACGGTTCTCGCGGTTCTCTGAAGGTCTGAGTTGCTCTGGGTGCCGGAGCTTGCGGAGAGGAAGAAGACGTTGAGTGTCTATATCTGCCTCTCTGTGTGTGTTCATAGGTCTGTCTCTATATATGTAGGTCGGTATGGAAGAAGGAAATGATCCCTGTATATGTAGGTCGGTGTGCGCATATGTAGGATGCGCCTGTTTATGGGGATGCCACGTGGTGATTACTGATGGAGGCACATGGGCGATGCGCTCTGATTGAGGAGTTGAACCCTTTCTGTTGCCTTTGTGGGCTGCGACCGAGCTGACACGTAGCAATGGAGAGGATCTTTCGGTTGCTGAGATCTTGGGTGATTAGCACCCCTTCGTAGGCTGAATCGAGTCAAATGACACGTGTCGTAGGTCCATGGTTCAAAGATCTCGAATTTGGTGGAGAGTGATCAGATAGGATGTGCCTGGGATTGGGCGCATGAGGAGACTTTGGCTTGTAACCTTTAGGACTCACGAACCAGCCCGGGTGCACGACTTTTGAGGTGCCTGCGTGGCTTCAGTAGTGACTTGACTTCTGTCTTTAGGGATCAGAGAAAAGTCCGAGGCACACGGCTTTTGAGGCGTATACAGAGATTTGGCGTATAGCTGCGCAGGCGCATGCGAATGGTTGGGCGGCCACGTAGCTTGTAACCGCCGGAGGAAAGTAATGATGATGCTGACGTCGGCGACGCTTCGTCTTCTGAAAAAGATGTCAACTGTTCAGTCCTCGGGGGACGTACTGCCAACTCTGTCAGACTTCAGCATTTAATGTTCTTGACAGGTGATAGGCCTTTGAGTGGGCGTATCGATCTGCGTTCCACTAGGCACATGGGGACGCATGGGGGCGCATCCTCATAAGGCGCTTGGTGCTGATGGGCGCATCTGTATGATACACGGTCTGACCGACGCATCCGTTTTGCATGACACGTCTTTATTGGTCCGACTGTTACGTTCTTCGAGTGCTTTAAATAACTGTTTCTTGGCCGAATTCGAAGCGTTAGGTTCATCACCTATTTAATACAAATTCATTACACGGGATTCGGAGAGCCAGCCATTTGGCGCATGGGTTTGATTTGCCCGGCCTATAAATAGTGGCATGGTGAGAGTTTGCTTCTCGTTCTCTCACGTCCTTCCGAAATAAACTTATTTGCTCGAGGACATTCTGTTGACGAGATGCTCCCGAGGGTGAAGATGCGACGTATTGTCTTTATTGATGCACACGAAGGTGACTGTTACATCCAAAAGTCGGAGTCGAGGGCTTCTAATGCAGGTGGAAGGTGACTGTTGTATCCAAAGATCGGGATGCTCGAGCCTCATCTCAGTTATGCTGGAAGAGTCGCAGATCGGAAATACGGTGCTTCGATCATCTTCCTTGGGCTTTGGAAGAGCTGCTCCTCCCGCTAGAGTGGGTGTTGCCCATTCTGGTTAGGTTGAAAGCTGCTCCTTTAGCCGCGGGTCGATTGTGGTGCTCTCCTCTTCCTTGGTTTGGAGAGCTCTTCCTCCAGCTAGAGAGTTGATTGTCTACCCTCATTCTACTTAATAAATGCTTCATTAGTCGAAGCATTTGATGGCGCCTATACTGAGACTTCATGATGCGGCTAACTGAAAGAGCGGCACATAACTGAGCTGCTGAAGGGATGCACATAACTGAGCCGCTGAATGGATGCACATAACTGAGGATGCACATAACTGAGCTGTTGAAGGGATGCGCCTGGCTGAGAGCGCATGGCGAGATGTGCCTGTTTGAGAGCGCAGGGTGGTTGCTGCGCCTAGCTGTAGACTTAGGGTCTTTTTTTGTAGAAATTCTCCTTTATACAGCTCTCTTTTTTTAGACATGTAATAGACTTTTATATAAAAATTTTCTTTTAATGTCTATGATTTTGCTATTTGCTGTGCCAAGTACTTCATCTGAGGTCCCTGGCGGATGTAATGTTTGGCGCATAGGATTTTTGGTCCTAAAATTCTATGCTTCTACAAGACCCCCTTCAAAGTTTCAAAACTTTTTGTCAAGTTCTGGAATACTTTGAATAAGAAGCATGGTGGTCGGGGCGCATGACTGTTCGAGCGCATGGATACTCCGGGCATCAGTGATGGGGCGCATACTCCTCTCAGTTAATACAAATGATAACGTTTCGATAACCAAGAAGATTAATGATGATCTTTTTTGGATTTATTTGCAGTTATTTCCTCACAGAACCCGAGGCGGCGGCTGAGGTCACACTTTATCGGTTCATGCGTGCGACTAAGCCTATAAATAGGCACCTGATGGAGAGAGAGAGAGAGTTCTTCCTCTCTTTGCTTTCTCTTTTAGAGTTCTTCTTTTGAAAAAACCCTAACTTTCTTCTTTCACGAAATGGCTCCCAAGACTTCTCGCGACGGTGCTGGCAAGGAAAAGGAGCTTGCGGAGTTCGTCGAGGAGGACGCTCCTGTCACCATTGTGACTCCGGCCGACGTTCGGCCTGCGGTGACGGGTGGGTGTCATCTTTCAACTTATTTAGACGAGTTTGGAGCACATGGCTGAGTTGCATCATATTGTTGTGCCCTAACTCTTTGTCGCCGATGCGCATGGACTCCTGTCCTGATGATGCGCCGAGGCTATTCCGCCGACCCGCATGGGTTTAGGCCCCGATTATGTGCCGAGCTTTTACTGCTAACGCGCATGGGTTTACACCATGATGATGCGCCGAAGCTTCACTGCTGATGCGCATGGGTTTAGACCCTGATGATGTGCCGAAGGTTCACTACTGATGCGTATGGGTTTAGACCCTGATGATGCGCCGAAGCTTCACTACTGATGCGCATGGGTTTAGACCCTGATGATGCGCCGAAGCTTTACTGCTGATGCGCATGAGTTTAGACCCTGATGATGCGCAGAAGCTTCACTGCTGATGCGCATGGGTTTAGACCCTGATGATGCGCCGAAGCTTCACTGCTGACGCGCATGGATTTAGACCCTGATGATGTGCCAGGCTGTTTGACACACTTTGTCTTCTTAAAGATTCTTGCCTAAATTTTGTTTTTCTTGTGTCAGTATCGATGACTATCCCTTTGCTGAATGAAGTCCTTCTGGATGCTTCTCTTTGTCAAATAGGAGTTGATTTCAACAAAAAGGTTATTAACCCCGTGAAGGCTGCTATCCTACTGAATCAGCCTTCCGAGAGAATGCTACAAATACGGAATCAGTCGCCTATTTTCCTCCAGAGTATGAAGGAGAGGGGCTAACTGGAATCTGCTGAGTCCGAGGATGTGACCTTCTTGAAACCTGTATTTTTGTTTGGTGACCGACTGATCTCCACCGAGGCGAAGATACTGAAGATCAAAGAAGTATGGTTGTTCTCTGCGAAGGGCATGGTTCTATACATGCGACAACTTGAACGCCAATTGCCGCTGACGGCCTTCTACCGTTTAGCTTCCAAGAGAAGGATGTCATGGGAACTTACTCCTTCTCAAGGAGGGGCAGTGGGGGGTACTCTTTCGATTGATGTTACTTCGAATCCAAGGGATACCTTAGCCGCCTCGTGATCCGGTCCCTCGTTAAGTTGCCGAACTTTGCATCCTGGGAGCCTTTATAGTGAGGTCCCTAATGACACCTTTGCCTTTAGTGCTTCGACCTTTGCAAATCGCATGCTAACATCGAAGGTTATGTATCCGAAAGGTGGCTTTAGGGTTGAAGGTTGGTGTCACCACGTGCTGAAGTGGGACGAGTTGACCCTTTGGGTGTTATCGAAGTTCAAGGCTGAGCTTAAATAGATTGGGCTGATGGCCGCTATCCGTGCCACACAGGCCGGCGTGGATCTCAACAAGCATATGTTTCTTGCGCTCTTGGAAACGTTCAATACCCAGACTGGCACTTTCTTTATTCCAGTGGAGGAGTTGGAATTGGCTCTCCATGAGATATACGAGGTGTCCAAGCTTCCCTGGGGATCGGAACTGTACGAGGAATATTTTCCGTCAAACGAAGAGATCTTCGTTCTGGAAAAGAAGGACCCGGAGATGATGGCTATTTTCAAAGAGGTGGCGAGCCATCATTATCTGATGCAGCGGAAGGACAAAGGCAAGACTCAGCCTTATATAACTGCTTGGAGGGATTATGTTTCAAGCAGGATTTGGCGAACTCCTCGAAGATCCGGTTTACGACTCCACAGGGGCTGAAACCCGCGGAAGTAACTTCCAAATTAAGCCGACTAGACGAGAAGGCCCTCCGTTCAAATGAGAGTGGTGAAGACGTGTACAGCTGTTTCTAGCATTGTGTGCACCGGATGTCATCCAAGGCAGTATTAACTGCGTACTTAATGATATGGCTCCGGGATTGTGTGTTCTCGGCCAGATCTGGCTCTGTGGAGAGGGTAACCCAGAACCTCATTTTGCCAACGGTAAAATTGGTTTTTGGCCGCCACCTGGCTCTACTCCGCGTAATGGTGTGTAACCTATTGTGAGGTTTACGAGAATTTACTGGAAATATGGATCATGAACGAGGTAGGAATGACAACTTTCCCCGTGCCGAACTGTCGTTTCATTATTTGATAGGATGGTTAATTTTACAACATCCTAATGTGATAAGTCCGGGCTCGGAAGAAGACCACAGGGCCGGAGATGCATTCCTCTGCCGTTTCCACCAGAGAAGTTGGTTGCATACTGGTGTTCCTGTTTGCAGGAAAGTTTTATCCCTCCTTCATAGGTAGAAGATCACCAAAGTTGGTCCCATTTTTGGGGTTTTGAGGCCAACGAAGACCTAACGGATTCGGGTGAAGATGCCACCACTCTGCCTCTATGGGGATTTCGCTGGTTGCAAAGTATCCGGCTATCCCATATGGTGTACCAAAATAGGAACCACTGTTACCTAGAACCGTATTTGCCGAGCCGTTTTGTATGACAATTCAGCTATGCTTTGTTGATGTTGGAGAACCCCAGTATTAACCTGGGGTATACTGGAAGTTTGCTGGACGGTGCACGAGGTTGGCACTACTACAATGTCGGATGCACCGGAGCTCGTTTTACGTTGCCTGTCCAGAATCTACGGCCGCCAATTCTTTTTTCGGCCGCCAAATATTACTGTGTTATGAATGTCGTGCCCCCCGGATATGATAGGGAGACCAGTCTCATTTCTGGCACCCGGTTAGTGGCGACCGGGAACATATTGGCGAAGGCTCGATCGTACCGTTCGCCAGAGGTGGGTTATCGAGGTACCCCCGTCGTATCCACGGGGGGTCAGGCAGAGCCCTCGGCCGATCAACCGAAAAGATGTGCTGATACAGAGGCTGGCTCTTCTGAGCCAAAGAGGTAGAAGAAGGCATTGTCACCGACAGTGTCAACAGCCTCAGCTCCTACGGAGGTAAGGATGTCCCACGTAGTTTGGTTAGGTTGAACATTTCTGGTGACCTATGCTTTCTTTTTGTAGGAGCCGCTAAAAAGGAGACTCCGTACTCCAAAATCTGGTACCAGCATACCAAAGGAGGTGGCGGGCTCATCTGAAGAGCGTATTCCGCCAATTGTGATATCTCATATGGAGGAGAACCCGGACGGTGTCATTGTTGTGGAGATTCCAGCATCTCCAGATTATGTTGGAAGGGAAGCTGAGGTTGAAGCAGTTCCCGGGAGGGTTCAAGCCGCCGTGGGGGCCTCTGACATTGAGGACCCAGCCGATACGGGACTTCTAGATGATGTAGTGGGGTGGAGTTCGTCGTCTTCGGATGACGTTCCTACAGAGATGAGTGGGCCTGTTGCGGGAGCAACAGACATGATTGAAACAGAGGAGAGGGTTGATTCCCCTCATTGTCATGATGAGGGAAGGTCGGCCGTAGCATTGCCGAGCCCTACCCCAGACTCAGCAGCAGAGGCTGAGGTGGATGCCGACCGGGAGGTAGCGACATATTCTATCCCCGCAGAGGGATTTGATAATAAAAATGAGGCTCGTCCGTCGATCCTGACCCCAAGGGAGCTGAGTTAGAAAACAAGTGCCGATCTCGCTGCTCTGCTGGAGGGGGAATGTCCCGTACGGCCTGCTGATAGTGTATTGTGGACGAATGAGGTAGCCTGCGAGCTTGAGAAGGGTAAGGGTTTGTTGGAACCCTCTGTTGCTCCTTCTACTTGGGGTACGATATCGACGCCGCTCTCGGCTCTTTCTGTTCTTCTGCCTCCTCGGGCTAGTAGTGAAATTCAAGCCCCTATTGAGGAAGGGTCCGTTGATGCCGAGGTTTCAACCTCGCAGATTGAAGCCGACTGGCCTTTTTCCGGTCCGCCGTCTAGAGCAGCTCCTCCAACTCCTGCTATGACGCCGCAAGTGCTGGCAGATACGGATGAGTATGTGAAGTTTATTATTGAAACGGTGTATAAGATGCTGCAGAGGGGTATATCGGTAGTGATGGATGCCAATGGGAGTTTCACAACGACAAAAACCCTGGCACTCCCTCATATCAGTCTGATACGTTTCCACCAGGGCCATGATCATATGGCCGAGATTCTGAAGGCCTCGGTGGCCGAGTTGGACCAGCTGCTTTCCAAGTTTCAGTGTATCCAGCGAAATGATCTCTCCGCCCTGATAGACGTAGAAAAGGAGAAGTTGATCGCTGAGACTGAGTCCTCTTATCAGGCCACCGTGGGTGTCTGGGAACGCGAGGTGGCTGAAACTAAGGCTGCGATGGTGTGGCTATCTTAGTCCACGCAGGAGAAGGTGGAGTTGCAAGCTGTGTTGGACGCTAGTATAGCGGAGTTCGATACCAAGATTCGCCTCCTTGAAGACCAGTGGGCCCAACTCTTATTAGATGCTGAGCGAGTCCAGGCTGAACATGTAGCATCTTAGGAGGAGGAAGCGTCTTTCACCCGTCAGGCTCTTTCCTTGGCTCAGCAGCGACAACAGTTGGACGAGAAGCATGAGGATGACACTTCTCCTGAGGCCATAGAAATGATGCGTCAAGAAGCCGAACGCCGAGTCCTGGCGACCGTAGAGACTCGGGCGGCAGACTTGAAGCGTCGGATCGAAGAGCTTTCAGCCAATCCCGGTGATGCTTGGGGATTGTAGCCTCTCCTTTTTTTGTTATTTTGTGTAATTTGTAACTCTTGATGGGGATGTATTTCTTTACTTTTCAACAAAGAATAAAGAGTTTTGTGGTGTGTTCATTTTTATTGTAATGAACTTGATGATTTGTGTAGACCTATTATCTTTTGCACACCTTAGTTTTTAGGTACAGATAATAAGTTCGAGAGAACTGATATGTTTGCTCAGAGGTGATGTGGACGTGGCAAGTATAGGATTCAAATAATGGAATCTTCCTTCTCAGAGGTGTTATGGACGTGGTAGGAATGACTGTGGGGAGATACGCGAAACTACTCAGAGGTAATATGGACGTACAAGTTCTGCGATCAATGTACGGCAACGCAGGGGTTGTCTGTACGGGATTTTTACTCAGAGATAATGTGGACATGGAATTGTACATGAGCCCCGATGATTGGGTCCTTCTACTGGAGGATAGAATGCCACAAAACAGCTGGGTTCCGGAAGCATAAGATTTTGTGGAAGGGAATTGTACTTGAGCCCCGATGATTGGGTCCACAAACTCCCTTGTTTGGTGAAGATAGAAGTACATGTCTGAAGGATGTCAAGAGTAGTACTTCTTTAGGAACTTGTCGTTGATGGGCATCATGAACAAGTCCCCACTGGGTTTAGCGAGGCGGTAAGCACCGTTTCAGTATACCGTCTCTATGATGAAAGGTCCCTCCCACTTGGGCTCGAACTTTTCTGGTGTCTTGTGAGTCAACACCATCGGCCTTCTGACTGCCAGAACCAGGTCGCCTGCTTGGAAAGTCCTCTGCTTGACCTTCTTGTTGAAAGCCTGTGATATACGAGCTTGTTAGAGTTCGATGCGCTGTTGAGCTAGGAGACATTTTTCGTCAAGTGCCTCCAATTCTCGCAGACGGTGACGTTGATTGTCTTCCTCTGTTAATTGATTTATGATCGCTACACGGAGTGAGGGTATCTGGATCTCGAGAGACAATACCGCTTTGCTCTCGTAGACCAGGGAGAATGGTGTGTTGCCCGTCGGGGTCCGTACCGTTGTGCGGTAGGCCCAAAGGCATTCGCCAAGCTTTTCGTCCCAGTCGCATTTATTGGATGACACGACCTTTTTGAGTAGCCTGACGATAGTCTTGTTGAATGCCTCGGCCAATCCGTTTGCTGCCGGATTGTACGCAGTTGATGCCACGTTTTGATTGCGATTCTTGTCACAGAATCTGCTAAAAACATGGCTGATGAACTGAGGACCGTTATCGTGGATAATCCTCCGAGGTACCCCGAAACGGTAGATGACATGGTGCTTGATGAAGCTGACCACCCTGGTGCTCTTTACTTTCGCCAATAGAACTGCTTCTGCCCATTTGGAGAAGTAGTCGGTGATGGCTAGGATGAAGCGGTGTCCCCTTGATGAAGGAGGGGTGATCGGTCCTATAATGTCCATTCCCCAGGCTTCAAAGGGCCAGGAGGCGATCGTAGGATGTAGTGGTTCTGACGGTGTATGGATGAAGTCAGCGTGAAGCTGGCACGCATGGCACTTTTTAGCATAGTCGACAGCGTCGGCTGCCATAGTTGGCCAGTAGTAGCCCATGCGTCGCAGTCGATCCTTTAACTTAGGGCCAGGTTGATGGGCCCCGCAGGTTCCGTCGTGAGCTTCTCGAAGGGCTTCGGCTGCTTCTTCGTTGGATAAACATCGAAGGAGAAGTCTATAGTAGGAGCGTCGGTACAGCATTTTAGTAGCTGCATCGTAATAGAATCGAGGGGAACGCCTCCTGACCGAGACGGCTTCTTTCGGGTCCTCTGGAAGAATTCCGTAGACAGCGAAGTCGATAAACGGGAACCTCCAGTCTCGAACATTAACACTAGCACTTGTTGACATGGCATAGGCCATTTGTGGGTATAGGTTGTTTTTAGGACAGACCAAGTCTCGACCAACTACCGTGACGTAGTGTTGAGTCCCGAGGGGTGCTGCCAATGAGGCTGTGAGGCCAGCCAGAGCATCAGCCTCCAGATTTTGTAAATGAGATACATGTTCGATGAAGAACTTGGTGAAGGTTGAAATGATGTTCAATACAACTTCATGGTAAGGAATCAGATCTTCATGGCGAACTTCGTATTGCCCTCTGATCTGGTTAACAATGAGTTTTGAGTCACCGTAGGCTTCCAGATGATTCACCCCTAGCTATTGCGCCAGCTGGAGTCCCATGATGAGCGCGTTATACTCGACAACATTATTGGAGCATGGCTTCGAAAGGGAGTAGGCACGCTGGATGACCAGCTGATCGGAGGAGACTAAGACTACCCCCACTCTTGCGATGATTTGGCCTTTGGGGTCTGTTCTTGAAGCGCCATCGGAAAACATCCGCCAGACGGAGCTTTCATCGGTGATGTTTGATTCTTGGACCTCATCCGGGATGTCTTCATAGAGTCTGGAGGACTCTGGGATGGGGTGTACAGCTAAAAAGTCGGCCAGAGCCTGACCCTTGACGGCTTTTTATGGAACAAACACCATATTGTATGGCGTTAGCAGGATCGCCCATGTTGCTAGCCGGGAGTTCAATGAGCCTGGCTTCATCATGAGAGCTCTGAGTGGATTGACTCGGGAGATGACATGAATTGTCTGGCCCGAGACATAATGGCGAGTCTTCTGGATGGCAAATACCAAAGCCAAACACTCTTTTTCAATGGGGTTGTACTGGTGTTTGGCCCCGATCAGTGTTCTACTGAGGTAGTAGATAGCTTGCTCATAGCCTGCATCGCTGTTCTGAGCCAGCAGAGCGCCGAGGGAATAATCCATGGCACAGACGTAGAGAAGAAATAGTTTGCCGGCGACGGATGCCACCAGGACTGGCGGGCTCGTCAAGTAAGCCTTGATATCATCGAAAGCTTTTTGGCATTCCTCTGTCCAGACGTAGGAGACTCCCTTCTTCATGAGATGGGTGAAGGGTTGACATTTTCCGGAAAGGTTTGCTATAAACCTCCAGATGTATGCCAGACGCCCCTGCCAGCCTCGAAGTTCTCAGAGGTTCTTTGGAGGTCCATGTCAAGGATGGCTTTGGTCTTCTCGGGATCGACATGAATGCCTTTCATCGTGATAATGAAGCCCAAGAACTTTTTGCTAGAAACCCCTAGGAAGGATTTAGCGGGGTTCATCTTGAGTTGATGCGCTCGCATGAGATTGAAGACTGTCTTCAGGTCTTGTAGGTGATCTCCTTTGAGACGGCTCTTGACTGCGATGTCATCAATATAGCATTCGACTGTCTTGTGAAGATGCTGACGGAAGATGGTGCTCATAGCTCGTTGGTATGTCGCACCAGTGTTCTTCAAGCCGAAGGGCATCACTGTATAGCAGAAAACCCCCTTCGGAGTCCTAAATGACGTGTGTTTTGCGTCATCGGGGAACATCTTGATCTGGTTGTAGCCCGAATACCCGTCCATGAAAGACATGCGTTCGAAGCCACATGTGTTGTCGATCATCACGTCGATGATTGGAAGCAGAAATTTATCCTTCGGGCAAGCAGTGTTGAGATCCCTGTAGTCGATACAGACTCGTATCTTCCCATTCTTCTTGGTGACTGGGACGACGTTGGCTACCCAATCCGGGTGTTGTTCTTCATGAATAAATCTGCTGGTCAGGAGTTTGTCTATTTCCTGATCTATAGCGTTCATGATGTCAGGACGAAAATGTCGCTGTTGTTGTTTTATAGGCTTGGCATCAGGTAAGATGTTAAGCCTATGCATCACGATCTGGAGATCAAGTCCCGATATATCTTCGTAGCTCCAGGCGAAGACATCGATATATTCTTTAGCCAGTTGGATTAAAGATTTTCGATCTTCTCCTTTTAGACTTTTGCTGATGAAGATGGGTTTCGAAGAAGATTCATCCCCAAGGTTGGTCTGCTCGACTTCGTCTTCGGTAGGGGGTTCACGTAATTCAAAATGAGACTCCTACTGTTCTTCTAGGCATTGAGCCCAGGGTTCTTCCTCGAAGAATTCTGGCGTTTGGTCTTCGCCTTCATCTTCTTGAGATTGTGCAGATGTCATGTTGGCTGAATACACTTTCTTGAAGACTGATCCGATACTGGTATTGGAATCCCAAGTTAATGCTTCGGATGAATGAGAATGTTCTAGTCTTCTACCTCCGAACTCTCTGGAGTTGACAGCGGCGTGACATAGCCCACCCCCCATCGAGTTCGATGATAGTAGTCCTGCGGTTTTCCTTTAGGTGTTGGAAGCCGAAGAGGAAGACGTCGACCCTTGCCGTAGTTCAGGCCTTTGTTGCTTTTTTGATCGTACCCCATCTTTTGAATGAGGTACTTTGCCTTGTCCGTGTACTGATAGACTTGTATTCTGCCGGTATCTGGTTCTTGCTCGAGTGGCGGGAGGTCTTGATGATGCTCGACTTTGCCGAAGATGATGGATTCTTCGTCTCGATTCCGCGTTGGGACTACAAAGTAGACCCCTTGGGACGGGACTACTCGATTTACATGATTGACGATCGTTATTTGTGTTTGCAACGACCGTAGAGCGTTATCTATTGTACACATGGCATTCCAATGTGGAAGACTAGAATAATTAAAAGATACTTTATTATTGATGAAACACAACATTTTGTCCCGCGGGATTACATTATCCAGAGAGGGTGCATCTACATCAGCAGAGATATATTCTACTAGCTCTTCATCTGTGAGTACTGGGGTTGGATCAGGAGAATCCACCTCAGCCATGATCTTGGGGTCCGAGAGGGCTATGTGGGCTTTCTCTGGCAGCTTGGATGAGATGGATGATTGCGGAGGCTTGCCTTTAAGACGTACCTTCAGAGGTGCCTCAACTGCGCCTTCAGTGGCTGGTGCCTTCCCTTGTAGTTTTTCCACAAGGGGAGCCGATGTCTGAGACGGCTTTCCCTTGAGCCGTATCTTCAAGGGAGCTTCAGTAGGTGTTCTACCTAGAGCAGTTGGTGCTTTTCCAGGTAGCTTGATAGTCATAGGAGGCAGTATCTGAGGTAATTTCTCCTTGAGTCGGATCTTCAAAGGAGCGTTGGGAATCATCTCTGGCTCCATGTCCGGCTCTGCCACTGTTTTTGCTTCATCATCAGCATCGTTGGCTTCCCCTACGTCGAGTGACTTGTATAGGATAGCATCAGTAAAGTAGGCTTCGACCCCTTTGAAAGGGTCAATGTATGCGAACTCCGTCCGGATGATGTCGTTGGTGGACACGTACTTCATACATTGGTGGAGTGTAGATGGCACCACCATGTACTCATGTAGCCAAGGATGACCCAGTAGGAGATTGTAGTTGACGTCAGTATCTACGACATAAAAAGTCACCTCGGTTCTGAGGTTACCAATATGACACTTCAGCCGTATTTTGCCCAGCGGCTCGCTTTTGCTAGCATTGAAGCCACTGATTGTTGTATTGGAAGGTGCCAATCGGTATATTGGGATCCCCAGTGTTGAGAGCAGCGTCTTCGAGATGATGCTTAGGGAAGACCCCGGATCGATCTGAATTCGCTTCAACTTGACGGAACCGACATACCCTGTATAATATAGTGGCCTGTTGTGTCGGTTGTGTTTGAGCAGCATGTCTTGTTAGGTGAAGGTTATGTTGGAGATAACTTCATCCGTACAATGACAGTGCACACATGTAGTTGGAGTATCCCCAGGCTACTTGACCTGACTGATGAAGGACTCAGCATCCTTCAGGGCTTTACAGAGAGCTTCACGAGTGTCCTTGGAAAGACGAAAGAGCTCAAACAGAGATAGACGGGCAGGAGTACTGGCAAGTTGTGCCAGTATGTCGAAGTTGTGGGGCTTGGCTAGCCCCGAAGCATTCAACTTTCGCAGAGGCTTGTCGAAATGGGCCTTTACATGCTTCTGCTTATTGAGGCCTAGATGAGCCCTCTTCCTGGGGAGCAGGGACTGTGCAAGGAGGCACCACCTCGACGGCAGCTTCGTTAGGTTGGGTGTTCTGATGTGAACGCGTCTGTACAGGAAGTACCTCTTCCGTAGAGGAAGAGACCATACGGCAAGACTTAATCTTTTTGCCCTTAGTTTTGGAGGCAAAGCGTACCTTCGGTTGAGTAACCTTGGAGACGAGATCAGGGTGAAACCATAAGACCTCTCTCCAAGATGTGGTGAGTGGGATAAGTCCACTCACGTTGTCACGAGTAGGTGGTAGATTGACCACCTCTATTGTCGCCTTATGGATGGGGACGACGCCATCTTGTGTTGTGGTTGGCGGTAAGATACCAAATTGGAGTGACACCAGGTTGGCCAAGACCGTTTTCTCCTCGTAGTCGACGGAGATAACATCCGCATTGATCATGCGCTGAATGTAGTTTTTGAGGACGTAGCAGTCCTTAGTTGGATGTCCAACAAACCGATAGTAGTGACAATACCTCGAATTATCCACTTTCCCAACCTCGTTGGGACACTTCGGGTCCGGCAACTTGATCTTGTCACACTGCTTCAGTATCTCGAAGAGGTGCAGGGTGTCTTCATCGTTGAAAGAATAAACCTTCTTTGGCCTTGGTGTAAGTGGAGGCTTCTAAGTAGGTGCTGATGCACCTTTGGAGGCATTGATAGTCAACGTATGTTTCCCGTTCGTCTCTCGTCCAAGGTTGTTGGCTGCAAGCCGTTTCCCCTTGTCCTCAAAGGCAGGGAAACTAACACCCAGAAGGCGAGCATTGGACGCCTTCTTTTCTGCTGCTTCGGCTTCGATGATCAAGGAACTACAGTCGGGAGGAGGAGTAGAGTTGAGCCAGAGTTTGATCGCAGGCAGCATGTTCATGTTGCAGGAGGAGAGGAGTGCATGTTCTAGCATGCCCGGGGGCAGTCTGAAGCAGGCCTGTCGGAAGCATTCGATGAATACTCGAATTGTTTCCTTCTCCTTCTGACGTATCTCTATGAGGGACGCCATTGTCATGTCCTTCCCGCCGTCATAGAAATGGTCGAGGAAGAGACGCGTCAAGTCGTCGAAGGAAGATATGGAGTTATCGGGGAGACTGCAGTACCAGTCGTACGCCACTCCCTTCAGTGCCCCGATAAATATGCTGGTGAGTAGTGCATCCTCCTTCGTGATATGTCCCGTTTGAGACTGGAAGTACGTTAGATAGCGACGCGGAGAGTTCTTTCCGTCGTATGGCGTCAATGTTTGTGGTTTATACTTAGAAGGATAAACCACTTTGTTCCATTCGAGGAGATATGGTTGGAGGATCCCCATCTTTTGGCACTCCTCTTGTCTATTCTTGGACTCAAAGCGCTCGCGCAAGTCCCTGGTCATTTCGACCACGTCTTCCGTGGAGCTGGGAGTCGGGGAAGGTGGCACCGCCTGGAGTTGAGCATTTGAAGGCTCCGACATCCATGGTGCTTCGCGGCTATCGGTATCCAAGGTTACCCGTTGAAGGGGTACACTTGATTCTCCATTGGCCCCTGGGTCAGGACCGGTAGTAGGCGCTCTGGCTAAAGCGGACCGTATTTCAAATACTGCTTGAGTTAGTGTTCGTATGGAGGCAGAGAGGGTTTTGAGTCCTCCCTCCAGGGTATCCATGCGCTGGACGAGGTCTGCTGGCGGCGCATCTGGCTCGGTATCACCCCCAATCATGTATATTGTCATGACATGGCTGGAGTCGGATGGATCAGTTGAGGCTTTGCTTTCGGCCTTGCTCTCTTGTAGAAGATAAACTTCCCCCGGAGCCTCGTCTTGGCTATCCCCAGCTATATTCTGGAGGACATCTTCGTCTTCAGGAGCATCCGCAAGGGCCTGATTATCCCCAGTTCTGTCTTGGAGGACATCTTTGTCTTCGAGACGCAGATCCACAGGGGCCAGACTACCCCCAGCTACGTCCGGGAGGCTGACTTCGTCTCCAAGATGAAGATCCACACCAGCTATGCTCTAGAGGACATCTACGTCTTCAAAAGGAGGATCAACAAGGGCTTGACTACCCCCAGCTTCCTCCAAGATCTTATTTCTTCCCCGAGTGCCTTCAAACACTCCGGAAGACGGGACAGTTGTCTTGGTTTTCCTCAGCTGGCTCTTGGACGAGGACGAGGAATTGCCAGTCGTCTTTCGAATTAACGAGGAGTTAGAGATTACGTTGCAAGAAGCAACCTTTAGTTCTGGCTTCTCTTTTATTGACACCTTCTTTCCGAGGCGACGTCGGAGGGGTGTTGATGATTGCTGCCGCTGGAACACCGACTGTCTTGGTGGGACTGCTGTCTTGCAACAGCAGTTGATGCTGACTACAGCACAGGTGTGCCCTATGAGGGGCACATTGTGCTTGTCAATCGACTCTCCTGATCGGCGTTTGTGAGTGATCATGTTACGCAGATCGTTGGAGGAGAGTGCCACCTTCGTACCCCCATCAGGTGCATGGCAAGGCCAAGCGCCGGGGTGGTCAAGTGAATGTTGTGCCCCTGATCAAACACCAAACATGCGCTCATATCAGTAGTGGTGGGGACAATATTTACAGTGACTTGAACGAACCTCAGATGCACAACCAGTGGAGGCGTAGGAGTTCAAGACTACAGGATTTGCCTTGCTCGACTTGGTTGTGAACGTAACAGATGCACCCAAGTAAGACAAGGACTTTGAAGGTCGACTCATTTCCGACACAGAAGCACCCGAGTCGAACTTATACAGCTTACCATCAGCAGCACGCATGATTGTGAGCGCATGCTTCTGGTTTGCTGCCGGCATAGCATGTTTGAGGCGCATGGCCTGTGTTGCCTTGGACTTCTTCGTGCCAGCCCGCTGGGGTGCATAGTACTCAGAGTCCAAATTCTCCTCGCCACTACAGCGAGTGAGTCTGTCAGAGACAAAGACCTTTTGTGGGCATCAGAGGTGATGCACAGGGCATTAGCTGCGCCCCTGCTCCATCGACGCATCTTCCTCGCCTGAGAGGGAGATGGCTGGGGAATATGGTCAGCTGCATGTTTCTCCGAGAGATGCGCTGCACCGGTAGGCTCATCTTGGTCGTTGTGGACGTCAGCAGGAAGGGAAGGTTGTATTGGAGCATGCCCTTCGGTAGTGGTGCTAGAAGCGTCGACCTTGTGCACCCAGACTTGGCGAGTCTTCTTCGGCTTCGGCAGCCGCTTCGAAGGACTCGTACTGCCTTCAGAGATGAACTCCTCATACGCCTATTGATTGAGGTGTACGACCATCGTCTTATGGAAGGAGCCTATATTCACGTCGTCGGATTACGACATAGCTTTCTCGGTGGAGGAAAAAGAGGTCCCCAGCAGAGTCGCCAGCTTGTTTGCCATTAAAATCTTTTGATTGCAAATTTCAATTACAAACAGAACAGTGTTACAATGTAGGACTTAGACATAGTCCTAAGAGTACACTTTTGTTTATCTGGGTCCCTTGTGTCGTTGGAGCGAGTGGTAATGCATTGACTCCGTTGACGATCTGACGATGGTTCTCGGTTCTCTGAAGGTCTGAGTTGCTCTGGGTGCCGGAGCTTGTGGAGAGGAAGAAGATGTTGAGTGTCTGTATCTGCCTCTCTGTGTGTGTTCGTAGGTCTGTCTCTGTATATGTAGGTCGGTGTGGAAGAAGAAAATGATCCCTCTATTTATATCTTGCAGGATGGCTGCTTATGCGCACATATATAGGATGCGCCTGTTTATGGGGATTCCACGTAGTGATTGTTGATGGAGGCACATGGGCGATACGCTCTGATTGAGGAGTTGAACCCTTCCTGTTGCCTTTGTGGGATGCGACCGAGCTAACACGTAGCAATGGAGAGGATCTTTCAGTTGCTGAGATCTTGGATGATTAGCACCCCTTCGTAGGTTGAATCGAGTCAAAGGACACGTGTCGTAGGTCCATGGCACAAAGATCTCGGATTCGGTGGAGAGTAATCAGATAGGATGCGCCTGGGATTCGGCGCATGAGGAGACTTTGGCTTGTAACCTTTAGGAGTCACGAACCAGTCTAGGCGCACGGCTTTTGAGGCACATGCGAGGCTTTAGTAGTGACTTGACTTCTGTCTGTAGGGATCAGAGAAAAGTCCGAGGCGCACAGCTTTTGAGGCACATATAGAGATTTGGGAGCATAGCTGCGGAGGCGCATGCGAATGGTTGGGCGGACACGTGGCTTGTAACCGCCGGAGGAAAGTAATGATGATGCTGACGTCGGCGACGCTTCGTCTTCTGAAAAAGCTATCAACTGTTCAGTCCTCGGGGGACGTGCTGCCAACTCTTTCAGACTTCAGCATTTAATGTTCTTAACAGGTGATGGGCCTTTGAGTGGGCGCATCGATCTGTATTCCACTAGGCGTATGGGGATGCATGTGGGCGCATCCTCATAAGGCGCTTGGTGCTAATGGGCGCATCTGTATGATGCGCGGTCTGACCGGCGCATCCGCTTTGCATGACACATCTTTATTGGTCCGACTGTTACGTTCTTCGAGTGCTTTAAAGCCGTTTCTTGGCCGAATTCGAAGCGTTAGGTTCATCACCTATTTAATGCAAATTCATTGCACGGGATTCAGAGAGCCAGCCACTTGGCGCATGATTTTGATTTGCCCGACCTATAAATAGTGGCATGGAGAGAGTTTGCTTCTCGTTCTCTCACGTCCTTCCGAAATGAACTTGTTTGCTTGAGGACATTCTGTTGACGAGATGCTCCCGAGGGTGAAGGTGCTACGTATTGTCTTCATTGATGCACTTGAAGGTGACTATTACATCCAAAAGTCAGAGTCGAGGGCTTCTAAGGCAGGCGAAAGGTGCCTATTGTATCCAAAGATCGGGATGCTCGAGCCACATCTCCGTTATGCTGGAAGAGCCGCAGATCAAAATTGTGGTGCTCCGATCATCTTCCTTGGGCTTTGGGAGAGCTCCTCCTCCCGCTAGAGTGGGTGTTGAATTCTGGTTGGCTTGAAAGCTGCTCCTTTAGCCGCGGTTCGATTGTGGCGCTCTCTTCTTTCTTGGTTTAGAGAGCTCTTCCTCCAGCTAGAGGGTTGATTGTCCACCCTCGTTCTGCTCAATAAATGCTTCATTAGTCGAAGCATTTGATGGCGCATATGCTGAGACTTCATGATGCGCCTGACTGAAAGGGCGGCACATAACTTAGCTGCTGAAGGGATGCACATAACTGAGCCGCTGAAGGAATTCACATAACTGAGGATGCACATAACTGAGCTGCTGAAGGGATGGACCTGGCTGAGAGCGCATGGCGAGATGCGCCTGTTTAAGAGCGCAGGGTGGTTGATGCACCTAGCTGTAGACTTGTGGTCTTTTCTTTGTAGAAATTCTCCTTTGTACAGCTCTTTTTTTAGACATGTAATAGACTTTTATATAAAAATCTTCTTTTAATGTCTATGCTTTTGCTATTTGTTGTGCCAAGTACTTCATCTGAGCTCCCTGGCGCATGTAATGTTTGGCGCATAGGATTTCTGGTCCTGAAATTCTATGCTTCTACATCGCTGAATACCGCCCATAAGATATGCGTCACCAAACCAACTGCTAGCATCGCTCACCAGCTGCGAGCTAAGTCCAATAACTGTAGGCGTACTAC
Source organism: Iris pallida (assembly GCA_029216955.1). NCBI lineage: Eukaryota > Viridiplantae > Streptophyta > Magnoliopsida > Asparagales > Iridaceae > Iris > Iris pallida. Next base: position 4,317,584 of record JANAVB010016195.1, read on the forward strand.
GGCTACCTTCTCATCGTCTAGAATTCTAGCGGCCTCCAGTATAACCTATATGTCCTGAAGCCAAGCATCGGCAGCAATAACATCTTCATTGCCATCAAATAAGGGAGGGTTCAGACGCTTGAAGCTGTTGGCCGCATTGTTCCCTTAATAACCAACTCTGCCCATGGCATCTTGTACTGTCTGGTACAGGGCATCGTCCCGATGATCTTATGACATAAGCAATTCCCTAATGAGTCCCACCAGGGTTCTATTGTTAGGGTCTGTAGGCTGGACTGGCTGAATCGGGGGCTCTGGGTTCCCAGAATACATGACTCAGGAAGCTGCTCCAGAGTGTTGGGCTTGGTCCCCAGGTTGCTGCTGGTTCACTGGAGGTGCTCCACCTTGCTGATCGGTAGGACCAGGAGCAATGCCACTGAAGAAATGACATGGAGAACAATAAGAAAGGACCAAGACAGATCGAGGATATAAGCATATGATCATGTCAAGATTTCAGAAAGATTATAAGACACAAGTAGAGATCAAGGGCGAGTGCTGATTGAGATATCTATTTAGTGAAACCCTCACACATCTTGATTTACAATACCTGTATTGGCCACCACTTAAATCGTATCACGCCCCAAAACCAGAATATTGGAGAGCGGGGGACAGACACAACCAGCTACGTATATTGAAGTGTAACCCACCTCGATATACGGTTATGGCTGTCTAAATGCATGAGGGTTTAACTACGAGCCAACCGTCTCTTATGGTAAAAAACAAGCCTAGTGTCTCAATCTCAAGTAAGCAAGTAAATGTTACATGATATTAGATCATCAAACATACAAGGTAAGGCGTCCCAAACATTACATATTCAGATGATCATGAAGCTAGTCATACAAAATGCGAAGACTAGCAAGAGTTTAAGTTATACTTGATCAACCCTAGGATTTGTTAATCATGTTACAGCCCTTAGGCAGACAAAAGTAAGTTTCAATATGAGCTAACACTTGCTCGGCGGCTAAACGCCTCAAAAGCATAATTTACAATAGAGCGGGGAACAAAAGAAGAAAACCCACTCGTTGCTAGAATTATGCCTGGTGTTCACCATTTGGCTGGAAGATAGGTAGATTCTCGGGTGCTACTCCAAAATCTGGCCATACAAAACCAACTGGGTCAGAACCTAGAAGAGCAAGTGCCACAAGGGAGGCTTCACTTAAGGACTAAAACCAGCATATTAGCACATAAAGACATAAATGATAGCGAAAGACATGGGTTAGAGAAAATAGGGTGATAAACGATAAGATAACTAAAGGACTATTCCAGTAACTAAGTTACAACCCGTAAACTAATCAAGGATCGGGGTTTTAACCCTTCACCTAAACAAAGCTTAGTCTCCAATTATTTATCGACCAGAGTAAAGCATAACAGTAATGTACTGAAGTAATTAAAGATGGGCACCGTCTAGACAAGACGATTGGACTCCATCCATCAATCACGGTCAAGTAATAAGTACGGCTTGATACTTTAACTAACTAGGGTTATCACAAGCCTAGTTACTACAAGATGCAATGAGGTGTTCCATCAGTCGCAAGCCCTGCAGACTATCCAGTTATCCTTCCGCAGGTTGAGAGAGTTGATTAGGTGACTTTGTGGTGCAACACATGACAGTGTGCTGGAAATGTGCCCTACTCGTTGCCACGCAACAAGTCCAATTGAGGCGTCCGGATAAAGGGATTGCTTGTGACTGGGAATTCTATTTATGATCTACATGATCAAACTAGTCATTAACTTAGTCAGATTCAGTATGAATTCCTGACCATGGAAATCAGAAATTCATGTCCTAGACATGATGCAAGATGGGACATATAGTTTGTACAGACACAATCAAGAGAAATCACCCACAGTGTCAAGACGAGAGTTACTTGTTACTTGTCAGGATTACTTGTCAGGAGTGCGCCACCGTGGGCCACTATCAAGCTTGTACATGTCATGTTTACTTATTACTTGTTAAGAGTATGCCACAACGGGCTACTGTTAGAGTTATCTTGTCAAGGTGCTTGTCAAGAGTGCACCTCAACGGGCCACTATCAAGAGTTATCATGTTAAGCCATATTGCCATATCGTGTTCATGTATGCCAAGAATTTACTCGTCAAGAGTGCTCCACAACGGGCCACCGAAAGAGTTATCAAGGAGTATACATGTCATGTTAAGATCGTGCTTAAGGCCCAGAGTACATACGAAACACAAATAATACATTATACAAGGCCATCATGGAAGATGCCCATCATGCTCAAAGGTCACAACTTACACTAAGGACCATAGGGTCAAGCATGGAGAAAGTAACATAAATTATTATGGCAAAAGGAAGGGGGCCAGGGATAACATGCGCCCAAGGGCAGCATACGCCAGGGTAGGATGCGCCTAAAGCATCTTGCGCCCATAAGCAGGCATGCGCCCAGGGTGCATGTACTATGGAAGGGCATACGGCCAAGATTACATATGCCCACATGATGGAGATAGGGTACACTAGAAGACAAGCCTGGAGACTAGCCTCCATGGCTAAGTGGGCGCATACCAAGAGCTATGCGCCCAAGCAGAATGAAACATAATGCCTCAGACACATATCGGAGACTAAGTGCCCAGGCATGGGAAAAAGCTTTGGACACATATCAAGAGTTATGCGCCCAACCAGAAGAAAGTAGGGTACCTTGGGCGCATATATAGGGCTATGCGCCCAAAGAAAAGGCTGCAGTAGGCGCATAAAAAGAGTTATGCACCCAACACTGTTCTTCTTCTCCATGCCGAGAGCATGAGTTCGTGGAACGCATGAACTTCCCAAGTTCATAAATCCCTCAAACAACTCGAAATTGGGAATTTCAAAGGTGTTAATTGGATAGAACGAAATTCTCTACAACGTGAAACAATCAAAACTCAAAAATAATGAAGTTTGATAGATCAAAACCCAAGAAAACCAAAATTTGAGCTTAGATCTACAAGATTTTATCCACCAAAACCAAAAACACCAGTACTAAAGAGTCATAAAACTATGTAAGGAAGACATTGGAACAATAAAACATAAGATCTCTTATGAAGCAAGATTACACTTGCCTATGGGGTTAGGGGAAAATAAATGAAGAAGAAAAGTAGATGAAGAAATAAATGAAAGTAAAGGAGGAGAGAGAAAGGGGTTGTATTATATAGAGGGTTCAACATGATGAACCATCTTGACCCAAACCAAACCAAAATAAACCAAGCCATGTTAAACCAAGACCAAACCATGCTAGACAAGTCAAAATATGGGTCAAAAATCTGTACACGTATACTACAAATACGTATAATAAAAAATAGGAGTGACAGTATTTGCATGTGTGATGTTTATCTCACATCATAAACTGGATAGTAAAAGATGGTTTGAAGAGGTTGGATCGGGGTGTGCGTGGCAGCAATCAGGCAAGCTGTGGAGTTTGTGAGATCAAGTCCATCGAGGTTAGCATATTTCAAAAGATGAATTGAGGCCAAAAAGTTAGATAAAAATTTTTCTTGTTGTTATGGATGTGGCTACGAGGTGGAATATCACATATTTGATTTTGGAGTACATTTTGAAGTATCAAAATGCATTTGATAGAATATGTCTAGATGAAGATAATTCATACTTAGGTTATTTCACTAAAAAGGATGAACCAAAAAGGATGAAGTGTGTTAGTAAAGATGATGCAACATTGGAAGATAAAGTAAAGGTTGGGCCATTGACTGAGAAGGATTGGGAGAGTGCATGTGTTTTGAAATTTTTTGAAGGTGTTCTACTTAGAGACGATAAAGGTGAGTTCCCACAAGTGTCCCACATCTCACACGACAGTCTATGATGTCATTGATGTAGAATCCGAGAACCATAAGCTCTTTATGCCTGAGTATAACCAATATTTTCAAGCTAGAGGTGGTATGGAGGCAGTGCTTACGGGCATGGCAATGAGCATGAGAGCAAAATATTAAAAATATTTTAGTTCCATTGGGAAGATGAACCAACTATTTATAGTGTCACTTGTCCTAGACCCAAGATTCAAGTTGAGACATTATTTGCACTTGTGTAAAATGAAGATAGGATATACGGATGAAGATGTTGAACTACAAGATCATTGTGTGAAGGTAATGATGAAGGAATTGTGTAATGCATATGCAACAATTCACGATGGTTCTTAGGGTCGTGACAAGGCTACACAAGTATAAATATTTATTTATAGATTAATATATGTTGTTTCCATATTGAAAATTGTTAATTCGAAAGGGATTGACTGTTTTTAGATGTTCAAGTGATTAGTTGCATTGATCCCAAATTTCCTTTACAATTTGCAACTTGATCCTTAGTTACACCATATTTAGTGTTTATCTAGATGTTATCAACCATGTTTAGTGTTCATTTTCATATATGTTATCAACAAGTATGCATTGTATTTATCTTCACACATGGATACAGAGCAAATTTAGTAACTGACATCAAATTATATTGCAAAAAAAACTTTTTTGGCTGAAGTTAAACATGGATACAGTGACTGACATCAAATTATATTACAAATTCAGTGACTGACATTCCACAAGGATTAAATAAATAGGTTGACATCAAATTATATTACAATTTTAGTATCCATTGCATAATTTGCATTACAATCTTCATGTGATTCAATGAGTATTAGTAGCTCCTCATTTGGAAGACAAGTTGCACATCCTATATTATCGACAGAAACTCCAGTAATATTTGATGTGATGATGATGGATTGGGAGAAGAAACTAGAATGTTTTTCTTTCACATGAGGTGGATAGTTACCTCATATACAAAATAGAGTCAAATAGCAAGAATGACCTTGTTTGACATTTTCAATTGGTTGAAGGTAAATGGTAAAAATTCATACCCAAATGCTAGTCTTGGTAGCAAAAGATGTGTTGGCTATTCAAGTATCGACGGTTGCTAGTGGAAGTTCTTTTAGCACTAGTGGGAGAGTCATTGATCCATTTAGATCATCTCTCACTCCCCAATAAGTGGATGAGAAGTGAAGATGTTAAATTAAACAAATTGAGGTTGAATTCTATTAAGACTATGAAAGCGGTAAGACACTTGCTATTTAATTACTTTCTATTCTTCTACTTTTATGACACTTGCCATGTATTTGTTAATTTACTTGTTTTCAAAATTTTCTTGTCTTTGTTGTAGATTACCAAAGAGGCAAAGAGGAGAGAATAAGCTCAAATGCACAAATGGAAACAACTCAAGCTTATAAGAAAAAAAGGAGTTGCGAACTTGTGATTCTCAAGATGTTTTTAATATTATGTTATAGGAGTTAGAGTAGTTATTCCTCTGCACTATTTGTGAGACTCGTCTCACAGTATCGGTATTTATATACGGATACGTATTTTGTATTGTATTTCATATTTTCTTGGTTTTGGAACGCTTTAAAATATTTTCCAAAATTGTTGATTTTCTCCTTGGCCGGCATACCGCCAGTATACCGGTATATACCGACAGCATACCGTCCAGACAAATTTTCCATAATTTAGATATTTTAGATTTCAGATATTTTCGTAAATAGTATTTTTGATATTTTTGTGAATAATATTTTGGATATTTTGATGAATAGTATTTAGATATTTTGGTGAATAGTATAGATGCATCCTATTATACATTGGACATTTGATTTTCTTTCAATGGATGAGATTGACTTAGAATGTGACATGGATCACGATCCAATGGTCACGATTAATTCACCCATTCTATATATATCCATTGACTTTCTCTCTCCTCTCTCTTTTCATTCCTTCTTCATTTCCTCTTCACTCTCCTTCCTTTTCCTCAAGATTAGGAAAGCTTAGCCTTGAGGCCTAGAGTGTGGTATCGGAACCCCTCTTGGTGGTGGAGTAGAAGATTAGGGTTGGTTGCTAAAACCTAGGCAAGTATATCTTGCTCAAATATGATATGACTATACTTTATTTTTATTTTCCATAGAAACTAAAGTTTTATTGTTCTATAATATGTTTCTCTAAATTGTTAACATGTTTAGTATATAGCACTTTTGGCTTTGATCGGTGGTATTACATAGATATGAGTTTATAAATGTGATTTTCAAGTATTTTGAGGTATTCATCTACCAAATGTTTTAATTTATGAAAACTAATACGTCTATGTTGTAGGAAATTCAATTCAATGTAATTCTGACTTTTGAAAATCTAAATTTCGATTTAAAATGAGATTTTTATGGCCGAAACAAGTTTTGTCATTTTCATGTTTTTGTTGCTATTTAGATAAATGAAATTTCGACGGAATACTGTTGTATACTAATGGAATACCGATTTTCTGTATAGAAACTTACTGTCTTCTGGCCGGAATACCGTCGGTATGCCGAATTTGACTGTTTTTGGCTGATTTGAGCTGTTTTTGCCTATTTTAGCCTATTGTTGACCTTTTTGATATTTTCTTCGATTGTAATGAACTCTTAAGATGATTAGATGACCTTGTATAGTTAGAGATTGATTGTACACCCTATATGTACTTGATTCTCATAGATGTGCACAAATTATTTTATGCTATGTACTTATCTTAAATAATTTTTCCTACATACCATGATATAGTTTCTATTTGATTTTCTGACATGCCATGATATGTTTTTATTGATTTCCCCTAAATGCCATGATATGGAATGCCATGCCTTTTGTCACGACCCGCACCCAATGTAGGACACGAGAAGCGGGTACGTCCAGCCTACGCCGCAGTATCGGCGGTAGAACGCTGTTCTAGGTCACAATTAAAATTAAATACAATATGATATACTCTCCGTACGGAGGGCAATCACAGCAGGATACAACTCAATCACGAAAACTAGAAGTTGCACGATAAAATAACTATGAATTCATAAGAGAATTGCAACAGAGAAATAAATCTCGTTGTTATCAATACCAACACAAACATGCATAAAATAAATAAAATTCAAGACAACTGAAAATAAAATAAGAAAAACTGTAGCCATCTACTCCAACCTCTACTGTGTCTCCTCTAGGCTAGCAGGTAACCTCCAAGCTATTTGTAAAATTTATCAACAGGTCCAGTCAGAACGGGAGTGAGCATAATTCATCTCACGCAGTTCATAATATGACAGGATGTAAAATCCCTAAATTTCTACTTTAATTTTTTCATATAAATTGAGTATTTAAAATTTTTACTTGGTATTTGTACGTCGCATTATACGTCGCGTACGAAATTGTCATATTGGACGTCGCGGATGAGTTCGTAAATTTCGTATGTCTCGTCGAGTACGAATATGTGCGAGGTACATACTTTATAAAATATATTTATTTGAGATTTTTTTATATAAAAGCAATATGGATTCAAAATAATATATATGATAAATATTTCCATTTCTTTTATTTTGCTAAAAAGTTGTGAAGAACGTCGCATCGAGAATTGCCAAAATTTTATTTCTTCCTTTATTATAAAAGGGGCTATTTTACTTTATTGGTAACTTAGAAAAACTATATCCTATATAAATATTCTAATTGTGAGATACATAAAATTAATTTCACATATATTTTGGGTTTCAAAAATTTATCGAAATAGTTTATTCATTGCAAAGTGTATCTCAAATATCTAAATAATTATTATGAATTTCAAAATTATTTTATTTATTATGTAAAGATAATTTGAAATTTAGATTTAAAGCTAACTTACTTATGGTAAATAATTTTTGATTTTTGAATAATTTTAAATAAAGGATTGAATCTATATAAATTCAATTTGGAATTTGATTTGATTTAAATGATTTTTGAATCGATCTAAGTTAAATATAGAATTATCTAGTCAAATTTAAACTACTAGCAATCCTTATCCAACTGGGAATTCCCACCTCCTATATAAGGAGAGCTACTCATCCATATTTCCACCACAACAATATTGTGTATCGTGTCTGTGCCTCTGCATCCATTATAATTTCCATTACAAATACATTGTCCCCATGTCCGACAATCCCGGACACCTCTCCCCGTCACCCTCACCATGTCGGGCATTCCCCGACACGATACGAGTCCTAATCCCTATTATGTTCCCCTCCATGCACCATCGTCGCTCCTCCCTGTATCCTCCCCATCGTTCGGCTGTCATACCGTCACCCTCATCACCATCATCGCCTTCGACTCGTCCCGGTGACCCCAGCCATCATCACCGCCCCGTCTCCGTCATCGCCACCACCACTACAAACAACACTACAGCCATCTAATCACCCGACCCCGACTTTCCATCTTCGATCAAGCCCCCTCCTCGTCCACACACCACATCATCACCACAGCCATTACCCCCATAATCACCGCCACTACCACACCAGCATCAACCATGTAATCAGCACCACCGCCTGGATCTCCAAAATACTATCGCCCAAAATCATATATAAACCCATACCTCATCGTGCCAAGCCTCCATCTGCGAAGTCCCCTCTCTGTCGTGCATCTTCGATGATGAGCCCCTCCGCCCGTTGAGTCTTCAGATGCTGAGTCCCTCTCCGGTTTGCCTCCGTGTCGACCAGATCTTGGCAAAAATAACCGCCAACGCGAGCTAACCTCTGCGTCTCTGACTTTTCCACTCGCCGCCCTTCCAGTGCCTCCACCAGAGCATGAGGACACCGTCGCCTACAAATCCTTCACCTCCGGCAGCCCCATCTGTCTCAACCACGCCTGGCGATCACCACCGTCCCCTATCCAGATGCCCTGCCTCTGTGCCCTCTCGATCCCTCCGCCGGCTGTACGGGTGACCCCGCCAAACACCGCCAATCGTGCCGACACCGACAACCGGGCACCGCCGCATAGATCGGCCAACGATCGCCCGCACTCGCCACCCCGCTCGACTTCCAGCCGAGCACCGCACCAGCTCCGCTCCGCCTCCGCCATGTCGAAGGTGGTCGTGCCGCCGGAGAGGCGAGATCCTCACGCCATCACCGGCGCAGCCCTCCGGCATCTCCGACTAGCCGCCCCCGCCCTCTCCTTCCCGAGCGTCGCCGTCGGTGAGTCCCCACCGTCCCTTTCCCCTCTCCTCACTCTTTTCCTCTCTCTCTATTTCTCACTCTCTCTCTCTCTATATATTTTTTTCTTCTTCCTTTTAAAGAGAAATTAGCAGCTGAGTAAGTATTAATATTATTTATTATTATTATTATTATTATTATTATTATTATTATTATACTTTACTTAATTGATATCTGTAATAGTAATAGTATTATTATTGGAATTATATTATTAGGATGGATTTTGGGAATTATATAGTAATATAATATATTGTGAAAAATATATAACAGATTTGGCCATATATTTAATATTTCAAACATAGTTTAAGCCCTAAAATAAATACCTAGAATGATTAATATTTACATAATAATTTTTTGACTAAATATAGTTTTCAAATTATTATGTATACATTATTTTCTAGTGTTTACGTAAAAATTACTTTAAATATATTTTTAAGTAATATTGATGATTTCTAAGATAGTATAGGTATGTATTCTCCACAAAACTCCCACATTGATATTTCTATTGATCATGACTAATTCCATAATCATATTTCTTCACAAATTCGAACCTCTACGTATCAAACATGGCTATTGGACAATCAGGACTTGTCGGATCGTCGCACCACACCAGGCGTAACACCAGGCAAGATACCTTGCCTTTACTGTTTAAATTTCCTACTCAATATCATGCATGTTTTATTTATTTTTAAGTTGTTTCTTTTTAAATTATATTTAGATGCAAATTACTATATTTTATGCAATTGTCTTAGAGTTAAGAGACTACCGTCAAATTTAGTGTGTCTCATTGACTTGTCACGATTGTACACGAGTTGTGTGTGAGAGTTGTGAGTATCATAAAGAGGTCACTTGCGTGTGGGCTGATCCCCCGTGTGCATGCGTAGGAATAACTGTCAATAGATGCATGTTAGAAGACTTGACAGCTATCAACTATAAAACAGTATGGTGGAAATAACACGTGTTTGTGTGTCGTGGTTACGACACATGTATAGTATCATTGGGGGGAGGGGACAACTACTAGCGTAGGGGCTACATTTATTTTTACACACATTTGAGAGATAGTATCTCGGATGAGCGCTACGTGTTACCTGACCGATAGTGTCTCGGATGAGCGGTACTTGTTGGCCACTCTTTATTACTTGCTTGCGTGAATCCGTTACAGCCCATGCATAGAACATTATCCTCTAAACTGCATTCCACATAGAATGGTTAGGAACCTTTACTCATGCATACTTTTCTGTTGAGCTTTATTATTCAGTTTATTGGCATGATATTATGTGTCTTGTTAGGTTCCTATGAGGACATGGTAATTTCTTCAGGTGCATGTTCCGTGGTTTCTTGCAGGTGCTCTAGCTAAGGCCATTCCTTCCTTCGTGATGATTGTGCTTGGACTCGTCATTAGCTTCGCTCGACCAAATCATTTATTTGTACATTTCTTCTTATTTAAATTTGTTGGTAGCGGATATGTCTCCGTCCAACATTTGTACAAATGACTATTTGATCATATAATTAAACCTTAGTAATTGAGGATGAGGTTTATTTAGTTTTTTACGGCTTTCTACATTTCACAGCTTATGTATACATACGAACATCTCTTATACTCGTATATATACAGCTGGCATGGTACGTATCTAGTCCCAAGTATTTTGGGACTGGGACGTTACATATTTTTGTGGTGGCCCATACAGGTCGAGTTTGTCACCTCGGTTACGTAATTGTACCGATGTGAGCCTGTAATATAGGATTAGAGTCTAGAATCTCATCTACCTACTTGACATCCCTTCTCGACTTCAAATTTCGAACTCTCGTTCGACCTCCTTGATTTGCATCTTGCTTGACTCCTTCTACCGTAAATTCTTAGTTTCGTGCTCAGTAAAATGACTACCCTAGTATATGCTCATAGGTTAAACACATGGCTAGAAGGTTACATTAAGAATTAATATGCATTGAGATTTTATTTGAGTTATAAAGGCATTTATTTTCTTAGAAATATGAACTTAAGGATTAGTTAATTCCAAGTTGGGTAGTAGCATATTATCACTTTCAAAAGATAGTTGGAATTTAATTTTGATATTACAAGGTGGTCTACAAAAGAGAATAGCTAGATCGAGAAAACAAATTGATTTGATTTTGCGTTTTGATTTATTGAGTTATAACTATACATCTTTTGGAGGGATATAAATTTGATTTGAAAATGATCATAAAATTTTTAGATGTGGAAGTATGATTTACGGTTAACCAAAATTTGAGGATGATTGATAAATTTTTGGTTAAATATTTTTGAATTAAATTATGTCATAAGATCTATGATTTAAAAGGTTAATTGATTTCGAGTTTAAAGCCTTGATTATGGATATTTAAATTTTGGTGAAAAAAATACTTTTGAAGAGTAGTTGTGACTTATTGGAAGCTAGATATACACATTTGAAGGACATCTAATTAAATTCGGGAGTTATTTAAATGTTCTATTTTGTAGTATGAAATTCGGCTGATAAACTTATTTAAATGTTGAGTTTAAGATTTGGAAAAAAATATATATATATATAATAATAATAATAATAATAATAATAATAATAATTCGATTTGCGATATACAAGGATTGTTTCGAGATTGACTAGAGATTTAAAATTCTAAGATGATTGGAAATTTTGGTGGAGTATCTTGGGAATTTTATTGAGAAACTTCGAGGAACTTGAAATTTTAGATTAGATCCTATATTAGTAGAGGACCAAGAAGCAATTAAGGTCATCATAGTGAGATAGAAGTATTCCACATTAGATTGTCATACCACCTATGATTATGATATTGCATATAGACAAGTATATTTACTTATCGACTACACCGATGAACATATCTTTGACTTACTCGACCTTCCCTCAAATCTAGATCTTTAATCGTGACCATCTAGTTGTTGAAACTTAGAAATGATAGAATCGTCCCCGTGACCGTACCCTTACCTATGAGACTATTTTCTCTCTAGAAACAGTGTCACTAACTTATCTTAACTTGATCTACAAGATTTCCTAAATTATCTTTATTTCGTGCTTTATCCTTTTATTTTAATTAGTACCTTATGAAAACTCACTTTCTATTTTGATCATTTGGCGTTCCCTATCGTGACTTTGATATTTGGATCACCACACTAGACTTTTCCTTCCAACAAATTTTACATGCAAGACCTAGACGAGCCTACCTTCATGTCGGTATATCATGTCCCATTAAAACACGTCCCCTTGTACTCTATTTTTATGATGCGACTTTCAAGTTAAAATATTTAGCTATAAACCCCTACCATAATACCATTATCCTTTCTGTCTTCAGTTTGAGACCAAATCTTGACTAAATTCTCTCGACCCCATATATGAATGTGATCTACTTAACTCCTTAATTGTTTAGCTTGTGCTTATTATTGGTTGCTAACCCATGTCTTTTATCTTCATATCATATCTTTATTTGCTTATACCCTTAAAATTTATTTTCGCACAATCATCCGTAATTATTATCCAAACCCTTACCAAGACCATTGGAGCCTGGCCATATTCTTCACCCAAATATTTACTTTATTTGACTTCCCGTAAATCATGCAAACCGTGTTATTATGGTTTCCTTGTGTGTAGATGAAATGTCTATGGCACCCTTCAATTCTACGACTAGATTAGAGAATCCCACGTGGGAGATTAAAGGAATATGAGGAATATGCTATGACGAAAAAAATAAAATAAATAAATAAATTTGATGATTAAAGGTACGATTAAATGTGAAAGAATTATAAAGTGACAAATTGTCTCCGAGGAATAAGAAAAAATTTGAGAATGAGGAATTGTGATGCTTAAAGGATTGATCATATATCAGTAGACACGGAACTCCTAGTAGGAAGAATTGATTTGAGAAGTATATAGGTTTGGAAAAAAAAATGATGATTGAGGAATTTATTAAATTCCAAAAGTTGAGACTTATTATGAGGTATGTGATTTTCCAAAAATGTTATAATCAAGATTAGAACTAAGGTTACGAGATTTATGATTTTAGAATATGTTTTGAGGAACCTAAAAATTTTTGTGAGTTAAAATTTGAGGAGAAGCCCCAATTTGAGGAAAAAAATATTTTATGAAAAAAAATTGATTCTTGTGGATTATGAAATTTGAAGAGAGTGTATAAAGTTACTATTGATAAGATGATTCGAGACATGACAATGAAATTTTGAATCAAGAGTATCGAGCTAGTAAATTTTTGAGATGGGAAAATTGTTGCATTTTGTGAGCTTGCACGTCTTGGATAAATGATAGTCATTTTTAATTTAGACATTGATTGGGATGCCATGAGATATTTCATAAACTATACAAAATTTTTTATCTGGATTATTGTTGTTCAAATTACTTGCTGGATTCCATTTTCAAATCGTCGCTTAAACTTCTTATCGATAAACTCTCGTGCCTATGGTTTTACCATCTTGACTAATAGTGCTGTTATAAGCTAGTTTTGCAAGCTCATTGATTTATCGAGCTTGTTTATGACTTATGTTATTGAGCGCTCTCACTAACATATTGTCTAATCAGAACTAGTGCATAATGGTCTGATCAACCGAGTGCATTTTGTTTCGCTTACATCAATCATTCTACGCAGATGGAGACGTAGCTAAATTTGCCCCCTAGAGTCTCCTTCGCGACTACCTTGGCAATTCTCTTAGCATTTTACAACCGCCCTCGAAGCATATATTGGCATTCGAAAACATCTCCTTTGGACTCTTGTCAGCTTTCTCCTTTTAACAATTCTAGACAAAGCTCGTGATTGATAGATAGACCAAACAATTCTCTTATATTTGTATGTACTTGGGGATAGTTAACCACTGACCGACCAATGGGACTATATCCACGCCTTGAGTTACTCGATGTTTTCTTCGACCCTAGATTCATTTTTATGACCTACTTGAAACTTGAGAATGATTCAAATCTAACCCTAGACGACTATGTTCACTCAAATTACTTGCCACTAATCTAGTCGATCCCTTACCTCTCTATTGTATGTCTTATCATGATTAACTTTAACCTATAATCTTCCTCATTTCATTAGGGTAACTAGCAAACCTTATGCAATCCCTTGACCATGATGTACTTTCGTATATAACAAATTCACAACTTTCTAATGCATGTTTGTATTGAACATCGCTTCTTCGCCTTAGTCAAGAATCTAAATCATATTCGGTATCGATGAACTTTTCCTAACTTCTAAATTTTTCTACCATACCTATTCCTTAATTTCAAGGACGAAATTCTTTTAAGTTGGGTAGGATGTAAACTCCCAAAATTTCTACTTTAATTTTTTATATAAATTGTGTATTTAAAATTTTTACTTGGTATTTGTATGTCGCATAGTCGCATTATACGTCGCGTACGAAATTGTCATATTGGACGTTGCGGATGAGTTTACAAATTTCGTATGTCTCATCGAGTGCGAATATGTGCGAGGTACATACTTTATAAAATATTTTTATTTGAGATTTTATTTATATAAAAGCAATATAGGTTCAAAATAATATATATGATAAATATTTCCATTTCTTTTATTTTGCTAAAAAGTTGCGAAGAACGTTGCATCGAGAATTGCCAAAATTTTATTTCTTCCTTTATTATAAAAGGGGCTATTTTACTTTATTGGTAATTTAGAAAAACTATGTCCTATATAAATACTCTAATTGTGAGGTACATGAAATTAATTTCACATATATTTTGGGTTTCAAAAATTTATCGAAATAGTTTATTCATTGCAAAGTGTATCTCAAATATCTAAATAATTATTATGAATTTCGAAATTATTTATTTATTATTTTATTTATTATGTGAAGATAATTTGAAATTTAGATTTAAAGCTAACTTACTTATGGTAACTGATTTTTGATTTTTGAATAGTTTTAAATAAAGGATTGAATCTATATAAATTCAATTTGGAATTTGATTTGATTTAAATGATTTTTGAATCGATCTAAATTAAATATAGAATTATCTAGTCGGATTTAAACTACTAGCAATCCTTATCCAACTGAGAATTGCCACCTCCTATATAAGGAGACGTACTCATCCATATTTCCACCACAACAATATTGGGCATCGTGTCTGTGCCTCTGTGTCCATTATAATTTCCATTACAAATACATTGTCCCCATGTCCGACAATCCCGGACACCTCTCTCCGTCACCTTCACCGTGTCGGACATTTCCCGACACGACATGAGTCCTAATCCCTATTATGTTCCCCGTCATGCACCATCGTCGTTCCTTCCTGTATCCTCCCCATCGTTCGGCTGTCACCACCGTCACCCACATCACCATCATCGCATTCGACTCGTCCCGGTAACCCCAGCCATCATCACCGCCCCGTCTCCGTCATCGCCACCACCACTACAGACAACACCACCGCCATCTCATCACCCGACCCCGACTTTCCATCTCCGATCAAGCCCCTTCCTCGTCGACACACAACATCATCACCACAGCCATTACCCCCATAATCACCGCAACCACCAAACAAGGATCAACCATGTAATCACCACCACCGCCCGGATCTCCAAAACACCACCGCCCAAAATCAGAGATAAACCCATACATCGTCGTGCCAAGCCTACATCTGCGAAGTCCCCTCTCCGCCGCGCGTCTTCGATGATGAGCCCCTCCGCCCGTTGAGTCTTCAGACGCTGAGTCCCTCTTCGGCTTGCCTCCGCATCGACCAGATCTTGGCGAAGACGATCGCCAATGCGAGCTAACCTCTGCGCCTCTGACTTTTCCCCTCGCCGCCCATCCAGTGCCACCACCAGCGCTTGAGGACCACCGTCGCCTACAAATCCCTTACCTCCGGCAGCCCCATCTATCTCAGCCACGCCTGGCGATTGCCGCCGTCCCCTATCCAGATGCCCTGCCTCTGCGCCCTCTCGATCCCTCCGTCGGCCGTACGGGTGACCCCTCCAACCACCGCCGATCGCGCCGGCACCGATAATCGGGCACCGCCGCTTAGATCGGCCAGCGACCGCCTGCACGCGCTATCCCGCTCGACTTCCAGCCGAGCACCGCACCAGCTCTGCTCCGCCGCTGCCATGTCGAAGGTGGTCGTGCCGCCGGAGCGGCGAGATCCTCACGCCATAACCGGCACAGCCCTCCGGCGTCTCCGGCGAGCTGCCCCTACCCTCTCCTTCCCGAGCGCCGCCGCCGGTGAGTCCCCACCGTCCCTTCCCCCTCTCCTCACTCTTCCCCTCTCTCTCGATTTCTCACTCTCTCTCCACATTTTTTCTTCTTCCTTTTGATGAGAAACAACAGTTGATTAAGTATTAATATTATTATTTATTTATTTATTTATTTATTATTATTATTATTATTATTATTATTATACTTTACTTAATTAATATCTGTATTAGTAATAGTATTATTAATGGAATTATATTATTAGGATGGATTTTGGGAATTATATACTAATATAATATATTATGAAAAACATATAACAGATTTGGCCATATATATATAATATTTCAAACATAGTTTAAGCCCTAAAATAAATACCTAGAGTGATTAATATTTACATAAAAATGTTTTGACTAAATACAGTTTTCAAATTATTATGTATACATTATTTTCTAGTGTTTTCGTAAAAATTACTTTAAATATATTTTTAAGTAATATTGATGATTTCTAAGATAGTATAAGTATGTATTCTCCACAAAACTCTCACCTTGATATCCCCATTGAACATGACTAATTCCATAATCATATTTCTTCGCAAATTCGGACCTCTACATATTAAACATGGCTATTGGACAATCAGGACTTGTCGGATCATCGCACCACACCAGGCGTAACACCAGACAACACCTTGCCTTTACTGTTTAAATTTCATGTTCAATATCATGCATGTTTTATTTATTTTCAAATTGTTTCTTTTTAAATTATATGTAGATGCAAATTACTATATTTTATGCAATTGGCTTAGAGTTAAGAGACTACCGTCAAATTTAATGTGTCTCATTGACT
This sequence comes from Iris pallida, assembly GCA_029216955.1. Taxonomy (NCBI): domain Eukaryota; kingdom Viridiplantae; phylum Streptophyta; class Magnoliopsida; order Asparagales; family Iridaceae; genus Iris; species Iris pallida. The sequence goes on from JANAVB010016195.1 coordinate 4,334,622, forward strand.
TGTCACGATTGTACACGAGTTGTGTGTGAGAGTTGTGAGTATCATATAGAGGTCACTTGTGTGTGGGCTGATCCCTCGTGCGCATGCGTAGGAATAACTGTCAATAGATGCATGTTAGAAGACTTGACAGCTATCTACTATAAAACATTATGGTGGAAACGACACGTGTTTGTGTGTCGTGGTTACGACACATGTATAGTATCATTAGGGGGAGGGGAAAGCTACTAGCGTAGGGGCTACATTTATTTTTACACACATTTGGAAGATAGTGTCTCGGATGAGCGCTATGTGTTACCCGGCCGATAGTGTCTCGAATGAGCGCTACTTGTTGGTCACTCTTTATTACTTGCTTGTGTGAATATGTTACAGCCCCTGCATAGAACGTTGTCCTCTAAAGTGCATTTCGCATAGAATGGTTAGGAACCTTCACTCATGCATACTTTTCTGTTGAGCTTTATTATTCAGTTTATTGTCATGATATTATGTGTCTTGTTACGTCCCTCTGAGGACCTGGTGATTTCTCCAGGTGTGTGTTTAATGGTTTCTTGCAGGTGCTCTAGCTAAGGCCATTCCTTCCTTCGTGATGATTGCTCTTGGACTCGTCTTTTGCTTCGCTCGACCAAATCATTTATTTGTACATTTTTTTATTTAAATTTGTTGGTAGCAGATATGTCTCCGTCCAATATTTGTACAAATGACTATTTGATCATATCATCAAACCTTAGTAATTGTGGATGAGGTTTATTTAGTTTTTTATGGCTTTCTACATTTCACAGCTTAAGTATACATACGAACATCTCTTATACTCGTATGTATACAGCAGGCATGGTACGTATCTAGTCCCAAGTATTTTGGGACTGGGGCGTTACACAGGATATATAAATATGCTATAGAGTAAGATACTTGAAACATTGGGAATATATGAAGTAATAGAGATAACTTTAAGAAATATCTACTATAAGTAAAGAGCTAACAGTGACTAGTGATGTAAAGTACAATATAGACATGTGAATGGCTTGATAATAAACATGAACGTTTGCACATGACTACACTACTTTGGAATTGTTCACATGACCATTTATACTCCCACGTACCCCAATAAATACACAAGGAACCAAATAGGTTATGTTATGGCACATGATATCACATGGGGGCCCATAAATGGGTGCACATGAATGTAAACAGGGGGCTCCGTGAATATGAGAGTACATGAATCACGAGAGTGCACATGAATGGTGAAAGGACATAAATACATGATGAAAGTGAAACGCACATGACATGATGTATCCGATGCTCCCGAGGGGGATAACATCTCATGAAGGAATCCATATAGTACCAATTCGTGTTAACAACGTGACAACATCAAGTAAAGTAATCTAGAGCGTAAATGTAAATCCTATCAAGTATGAAACGGTCAGAGAATGTACTCGCCTGATATCCTGAGTATCCGAAGTAAATATACTATCTGAGGAGGGGTGTCTGACTCCTATTTAGAACAGCAAAAGTCACAACATGTCCAAAATGGTAATATATAACATTACAATGCATTATACATGATGTTTAGGTCAATCTAGACTAAAGTCAACTTTTGGTCAACTCTAGTCAACTACACTAGTCAAACTAGGTCAACTAGGTCAAGCCCTAACCCAGACAAGTCTCACTAAGCCTAACCAAGCCTAGGCTAGCACTCACACAATTCACAAGGCTACACAAGCTATCAAACATGCACAATTACATATATACATACATATTTATATACATTACATGTATACATGTATACTTACATTAAATACATACCGTTCACTCATTCATTTTTGCTTATTTTACATAGATGTCATATTTTCATGCATTGCATACATTATGTATTGCATATATTGCATTCCTTTCATACATTCATTTTATAGGCATATCTCACTTATATCATCACTATTCATATATTGCCTACATTATTATATACATATATACATTTATGCATTTACCTACATGTCAATGCATTCACATATTTAATCATTCATTCATGCATTTCATTTCTATATAAAGCATAACATAGGGTTTCTATATAATTATACAACACAATGTAAATATAGATATAGGAAGGAGAGGAAACGAACAAGTATGCATACAAGTTTAGTCAAAGGTGCAGGTTTATGTAGGTTATAAACAGTATAATAGTGTCACATGTGTTCAGTGAACATAGGGTATATAGGTTCTGATTTTGTGTGTGCAGTGAAAGGTTTAAAGGGAAAGGGGTTTCGGGTAATGCCAAGGTGTCAAGGTGTTCAGTTTAGTAGCTAATCAAGTAGGTATCGATGTGTATGTGACAATACAAGATAAGGTTAAGTAATGTGTACAGAGTTCAGATTTACAAGGAATGGGTTTACAGCAATGCAATGTTGTAATGTGAATGTCAGTTATCAAGCAAGTAACTATCAAAGTTCACTTGCTCGAAACCCATTATCAAATAAACAATGCATCAAATTGGTCCCACATGCAATAACCCAAATTCTCAGGCATGTTCGAATGTTAACAACATTAACTTAAACATTGATTGACAATTTAAAACCTGTTAAATCTTATAAAATAGGATGAACAACATGGTTAATGCAATGTGTCAAGGTTAGCTATCAATGTATAATCTATCTCAGGAAAAAATGAAATAGAGATCAACTAAATCCTAACTAAACAGCAAATACTATTGATCCCAGGTTGTACCCATACACACAAACATGTGTACATATACAAAAACATCTAATTAATCATATTAAATCAATTAATTCCATTTAAAACTCGAAATATATGAAGAACTGTACAGTATCAGTGAATGAGGGGAAATGCCCTAAATTTGAATCAAAACCCAAACAAACTTCAAATTAAGAGTTGGTAAACATTAGTGCACATGTTGTCACGACCCGCATCCGTTTTTCAGATACGAAACGTGTCCAAGCCCAGCCTACGCCGCAGTGTCGGTGGTAGTACGCTGTCTATATTCAAGTCACGGCAATCTAGTATCACGGGAAAACTATATCTCATCCACAGAAATAATCATGTCACAGTCAAGATCAATGAAAAGACATGAACTGAATAAAAATGAATAAACTGAATATCAAGAATCACTGTCACGTCCGGTGGACACAAATCTACTACCAATAGACGGAAGAAAATAAAAGAATACATGGAGTAACTAACTGAATAAAAACTGCTAATCTAGACCACCTCAAGTGTAAGCGATGCGATCTGATGCTGGCTCAAATCCACTCGACTGCTTCTGGCTCAAACTCGGCTAACCTGAAGAAATCATCAGGTCCTCAGAGGACTAGCAAGATACATAAAAATGAGCCTTTCTAACAGTTTATTATGTATGGAGAAAAGTACAAAATAAACAAGTAAAACGGTGCAATGAATAAAACACGAAACTATACACTGTCTACACATAGGTGAACTGTTGAACAAGAACTAGAGAACTCATGTCAAGACGGATAACCAAATCGAATACTCAAACCCTCGTCCCTAGTGTGGACTCGCAGGTTTGAACTACTAACCCTCGTCCCTAGTGTGGACTCGCAGGCTAGCCTCTACTACTAACCCTCGTCCCTAGTATGGACTCGCAGGCTAGCATCACCCTCGTCCCTAGTGTGGACTCGCAGGCTAGCATCTACTACTAATCCTCGTCCCTAGTGTGGACTCGCAGATTAGCATCACCCTCGTCCCTAGTGTGGACTCACAGGCGTAACCCTATACCACTAACCCTCGTCCCTATCGTGGACTCGCAGGTTAGCATCTACTACTAATCCTCGTCCCTAGTGTGGACTCATAGATTAGCATCACCCTCGTCCCTAGTGTGGACTCGCAGGCGTAACCCTATACCACTAACCCTCGTCCCTATCGTGGACTCGCAGGTTAGCATCTACTACTAATCCTCGTCCCTAGTGTGGACTCGCAGTTTAGCATCACCCTCGTCCCTAGTGTGGACTCGCAGGTATGGACCAATAACTACTAACCCTCGTCCCTATCGTGGACTCGCAGGTTAGCTTCAAAGTTTAAGACACGGAGGCACGACTCAATCAAGGCACGATCAATAAGATACAAGGCAAACTATGAATACTGTCTAAAGCAATGATAAAATATACAAGCTTGATAGAAAAGATACATGGCAACAATATGAGAAAAACTGGATAAAATAATAGACAGCGCATGTAAATAAAGCTGTGTAGAAAGGCAAGGTATACTTGCCTTTGGTCCTGAGCTGAGGATACGGGTCAAGGATCCGTATCGAGGTCCAAGTAGCCTGTTAATGATTTACCCTGTCAATATACAAGTTGAAATCAAATTTATAATCTACTTAAAATTAGTCTTTTAGGTTCACCAATTATTCGCTTATCCTATCTTTGACCTATAACCCATATATGACATTATGCCTCAGGCCCCTTGATCTCTGATACTATTCCTAACTTTACTTGACATAGCAGAGAATATGACATCATGGTAATATAGGATAAACAATACATCAAAATATAATGGAATCAGTCCTTAGTTTCTAATACAATTTAGGCCAAGGCTCTATCCACATTACAACACTCCAAGGACATGGAACCAAAGCATGGACATATAAGTTGTACCAGTGTTTCCAGTGTTTTCTGGTGATCAGAATTTATCCATACTAGAAAAGTTACTCTATACTTATATCAGTCAAGCTAGTCCAGAGACTATATATAGGTCCTGTACATCTAGATTTATATGGTGCCTGAAGTACCTACTGTTCCAGTGTTACCTGTACACTTCAACCCTTAATGTGTACAGATTTTCCTATGTTCACTTGCTTACATGCCACTCTATCCTTCTTTCCTGTCACGTTGTGAACTTATAAATGAAGTGTCCCTATAGACTTAGGGTCATGTACCCTTATCTAGTATATAGGTCTGATACATCAACTCTTCCCTGTCCTCCAATATCCTGTTAGTAGATCCTAGTCTGGTACTCTTCTGAAATGTTCATGGGCATGCATTGCCTCATGTCCCTGCTTAATCTGGTTCATCATTAAGGTGTGGGCTCGACCATATATAGGAGTGGCAATTGTGCACCTTATCTATTTCTAAGAAAACACAAGTTACAAACTCCAGCTTATAACTTGTATCATAGACATCATACCAGCTCCTGGATAAGTTGGTGCAAATCTATTCCCTTCTCAACTCTGATTCTCTACAGGTTTGAACCCAAGTCTACTACTCAGTTTTTCTAATGCTCTAGGACCCTGTCCAGATTTGACTATTGGTGTCCCAACCTCTCAACAGAGTACTTGTCCATCTGTATCTTAAGGATACAGGAGGAGTTCGTATGCCTGTATCACTGATTCAAGATGGGAACACCTAGGAAATCTCTAGTGAATCCAGTGGGCACATCCCTTGTTTCCTATTATAGATTGGGTAACAGTACATAAGCCTTTAGCCCTCTGGATAAGGAAGATTCACCAGTCATGGTCTCTAACTCAAACCTCCTGTGTCAATGGTTGAAGTTGAGCCTTAGTACTAGGGTTTAATAGTTTTCTAACATGTAATAACTGCTCCCAAATGCTTTGAACATTGGTACCTGGCATGGTACAGTGTCCTACTAAACTTGGGTACATGGGACACCCTTTTTTCCTGCTGATAGTCTTACAAAATTTGTTTATGGAGGCAACCCATACAGTAGCAGCAATACAAGGCTGAGTGATCTAAAGTGCCAGATCAGAGTTCTGATCTTAGTAAGTGTATGGTTCCAGTGTTACCACCCATAGGTGCCTAATTGACACAAGGGACAGTCCACATAGAGGGTGCCTATAAACATGACAACAAAAACAATAATGCATCCATTATCCCAAATAAGTTCAATGACTAAAATGAAAGTACAGGTTAGCACCATCAAACAGGGGATGGGACTCCTGTAGAATCAAACAATGGATGCCCATCTGTCAGCTGGATAAGAGAAATATTTAAACCTTATGGTATGTCCCTGTCTAAACACTATATATAGGACTGATATACATTTAACAGAGCCTTAAGTCTAGAAGAGGACTAAAATTGATATCTATAAATATGACTGTAAAATGGATGCAGGGAAACTGATGTAACATGGTCCTGGATTGTAATATGCACAGTGAACTTAACAGAGAGTTCAGGATCTGAGCTTAACTATAATAGATGCCTCGAGTCCTTCTTTAGGGTAACCAATAGAGTTCACCCAAAGTCTGAATCATGATGATGTTAGGCTTAACATGGTGATTGTTCAATTAGGGAGAACTGGATATTACCTTCAGTGCATACCTGGTATATCAGAGATTGCTATCATGTGCAGGACAGCCATCCCCTTGATCTGGACATCCTTCCTGCTGTATTAAACCCAGAGGTAGCTAGGAAGTCTCAGGTTCCAAATCTTAGGCAGTGCTGTAGGTGGTGGATGGTGTCCCTACCAATCTAGATTAGGAGCTGCACTTAGGAATTACAGGGTGTAGTGTACCATCCTACAGGCCTGGCACTAACCAACTATATGTAAGCTTATGCAAATATTGTTGATACCCATCCTCTTAGCCTGCAGAAAAGATATGCAGTATGAGGTTTTATGAATGCAGTGCAACATGTGCAGTTGGCTGATTGATAATACAGGGCATGTATGCAGGGAATGATAGAGGGCAATGTACCTATGTCCACAGGGATCAACTCCCCCTTTATCTCCATGTACTCATAACCCTTTCCTACAACCTGAGCTGACATATTGACAACTAATTCCTGTGTTTAACTTTGGAAACATGATGCCAATTTACAAGTGGTTACATGTGTACCTGTCAAGGTTATGCAAATAATGTTGTACAAGTGAGTACATGTGTCCATGCCTGTGGTTCATACTCCAGTCTCTATCCTGCCCAAAGTTCCATAAACTCCTATTCACATGACTCTTCCCTTGCCCAAGTATGTTGCTACTGGCTCATGTGCACTGTACTCGATTGTATCCAGTGGTTTCAAGGGTTGCATCTCGGCCTGGGTACTGCTGCAGGAAGCCACATAATAAGTCAACCAAAACCTAGTGTACAGGCCCTGGTCACGATCAGATTATGATACCAGGAGGGTTCTCTTAGGTATAATCCCAAACACCCGCAGGATATAACAATTGTTAAGGAATGACTGTCACGATTAAATAAAAAAGAAAATACCTGTTTCGAAGAATTGATGGTTTACTCGATGATTCCCCAAAGAGTTCCCTGGCTTGAAACAGGAAGACTTGTGGCAGCAATTGAAGTTGGGAAACTAGGGTTTTCTAAGAAGAGGTCGGTTGATCCTCCCGACATATATAGTACTTCGATCTAAGGAAAAGATAGAGAGGAATCTGGTTGAACCTATCTAAGAGTTGGAGAGAATTCGAAACTTCCTCGAATTCAAATACATGATTATGCGAATAGAAATGGTTTGAATGAATAGTATTTGCACTGAGGTCCCTGAAATCTCAGATATTAGACAGGGCCCCTATTGTGTATTTTAAGCAAACAAAATACAAGGCATGACAAAATGTATATGAGACAATAAAGAATGCAATAAATAAAAAATTAAATTTAATAAATAGGAAAATTTTGGTCAAGGGGTTGACAACTCTACCCCCCTTAAACAAATTTCGTCCTCGAAATTTAAAGAACTGCAATCTACTAGAATGAGAAGTCTAACTCTACTGCTATCAAAATATTGCGAGTACTCGCAAGTTAAAGTCAACATGGTGCCTATTAATAATGCTTTTGCTATAATCTACTGAAAATTTCTGCCATCTTCTTCTTGGGGTGCCGCCACATCCTCCGTGATCATGGCAAGGCCCGTCCTCCTCCTGTGGTTGGTAGTGGTGGGGCACTTGCGTTCTTCTTCGGACAATTGTGAGACAAATGTTGGTTGGATCCACAAGTCCAACACAATCCTAATCTGCTGCGGCAATTTTCTTGAGTGTGGCCTTTCTTCGAGCAATGCTGACAGATGGGAATGTCTTGGACTTGGTGTGGGGCTGCTTGTGGTTGCTGTTGATACTGCTGCGTTGGAGTCTTCTCAGAAATGTTGGGGCGTTTTGCTGGTGCTGTTTGGTTGTTGCCTCCTCCGAATACGTCTCGATTCCTCTTCGGCTTGTGACTCAGTTCTTCTTCTACAGCTTGGGCGACTTCTAAGATCTCCTCGTAAGTGGTGGCTCGACTGGTGGCGATGGCTAGACGAATCTCGTGAGACAGTCCTTTCCTGAATCATCGTACCTTGTCTTCAGGGGTTCTGACCAGGTTCTCCGCGAAGCGGCTGAGGCGAGAAAACTCCGATGTGTACTCGTCGACAGTGTGGTTGCCTTGCTCTAGATGCTCGAACTGACTCACCAACGCCTCTCGTGCTACGTATGGATAGAATTTCCACTTGAACAATCGCTTGAACTCCTCCCAAGTCACGTCTGGAGCAGAAAATTGGGGTTTGCCTTGATACCACGTCCGCGCGATATCAAAAAGCTGTCCACTGACTGACTCAATCTTCAAATCTTCTGGAACTCGGGCCATTTTTAGATACTTCTCCACGTTCTCCAGCCATTCATCAGCGTAGACGATCCCCTCTGTCCCATGGAACGGCATGGGCCTAAAGTCCTTGAAGTGCTTGGGATTCCCCGGACGCTGTCGCGGAGCGTCTCGAATCTGAAGAACCTCTTTCAAAGTGTCGCGAAAGATGTTGGCCTGCTGCTGAAAAATTCCCAGGAGGGTGAGGCTGTCCAGTGCCGGTGGCGGGGGCAGAGTAGGTATTGGATACATCATCGAGGCTGGATACATCGCCGGTGGTGGGTGCATGGCAAATACTGGATGCATTGCTGGTGCTGGGTGCATGGCTGGTACTGGACGTGGAACCCCTGGCGGTGGGACAGATACTGGTGGCAGACCGGATGCTGGTGGTAGTGTCTGCGGAGGAAACTGTGGAGGCGGTGGAATATTACCTCTGTAGAATCTCGAGAATTGCGGTTGATTACTCGCATGAGTGAGCTGGCCTTCTTGGGTCGGTGGAGTCATGTACGTGAAAGAGCCTCCCGTAGCTAGTGGGGTATTCAGTACAGCATTGTTCCTGTCTTGAGAGTCCATCTTAACTGTAACAAGAACAAACACTTTAGCCGTTGAAGAGATTTCAAACAGGATGCAAATCAAGGATTCAACGAAATCAAGGACTAGAGATTAACAAGGAGTCAAGACATGTGGATGCGATCCTAAGTGTCTAATCCTATTCGCAGGCTCACGACGGCACAGTGATGTAACCGAAGTGATTAACGTAGACCTGCATGGGCCACCAAACATGTGTATGTGTCATACATAACAAATGGTGTCCACCAAAACAAGATACAACGTAACGAGCTCATGCGCATGCCACACGAACACAGACACAGACTCGTACTGCACAGTCTCGTGCGAGCGTGTCACGAGCTTATGCACATGACACACGACACATGACATGTGGTGCTCGTGTCTAAGGTTAGGTCTTCGTGTTAGACACCCTGATTCGTGTCTAAGTGGTGTCGTGTCTGAGTTACAAAAGTGTATCTGTGAAGAAATCCCGTGCATAACAGTGTAGTTCAAAACCAGTACACCGCAAATTTCATGTCCGACACGACACAAGGAGTCGTGAAACTGGATGAGTGGCTTGTCAGTCACTGCCCTCGACCTCCACACCAAATTTGGTGGGTCCACGTGGCCGGTGCAGTGAGCACGACACATGTGGCAGTAGGACACTCGATATACTGTCTCGTACTGTGTGTCCGTATCATTTTTTGACACAAAAATGTTACAAAAATCAACTCAGACAAATGGGGTTGTGATCTACACATATAGGGCTATAATATCATTCAATTACATTTCGAAAACAACATGAAATTATTCACAGAGGCATTTTATCAAACACTTACATATGTAAACTGATACGTGTCCGATATGGACACAAAATCGACACAAAATCACCCAAGACTCACACCACAGCTAGGGGACTCCTAGATCTATGCAACCATGCCAAGAAATCAAGAAAATGAAGAGGTTTAAATAGTTTACCTATTGAGTGTCAAACTCAAGAAAAAGCCCCAAAAATGAGAATCTTTCTTGCAACACAAAAGCTCCAAATTGTTCAAAAGCTGAGATTTCACATCATTGACAGAAAATAGGCATGGTTTAGAACCTATTACAAAAGACTAGGGCTAAAAAGGAAAAGAAATGAATAAAATAAGAATGATTGAAGAATTGACAAACCTTGTTCTTGCCAAAAATGGATGTGGAGTAAAAAGAGGCAAAAGACGAATAAGAGACATTAAATAGAGAGGGGAATCCCTAGAGGGCCGGCCAAGAATGGAAGAATTAGGGTTAGGGTTGATGACTAATGGGGTTTGGGCCAAGTGCAAGGCTAAATGAATCAATCTCTAAGTCAAAAACCCATGAACCTAAATCACTTAATCTCTCTATGAAACTTGGTTCAACATAAGTTAACTTGGGTCGACTTAAGTTAGACTAGGGTCCCACCATGCTAACCAAGTCACCATAGTCAAAGTCAACACCTAGGTTAGTCTCCAAAGTCTCAACTAGTAGAAGTCAAAAATAACAATCATCACTCAAACAATTTACAAATAATTCCAAGAAACCAAAATGACCAAACCCCTAGGCCAAAAATGATAAATAAAATATTCTAATCACATGGTTAGGCTCTAGGTCAAGTAGTCTCTAGGGTTTCACTAGCAAACTCCAAAATCATAAATTACCAAAAAAATAGTTTTAAAATAATTAAAAATCACCAAAAATCATATCATTATTTAAATAATATTATTAAAAGATTAAAATTACAAAATTTCAAAATTACGCTCATTTAGAAAACTTGGTGTTACAAGTTTACCCTCCTTAGAGAATTGCATCCTCGAAATTAAGATGGTCGTACTTCTTCTAGATTCTCGTCCCCAACAATCATGGTCCTAGAAGCTAATCTAAATCATGCAATTTGAAAGAATAACATACATGGTCATGGCAGATAACATCAGTATGAGGTCTCATCTAGCTATACTAGCCATACTACAGCATAAGGCATTCACAAGGTATCAAAACATACAAGCAAGGGGTCCTAAACTGGAAAAGTTACAAAAATAACAAATCATCAAGGCTGTAAGGCAGTCTACCATCCTATATAAAAACTGGTAATTATTAAAACTAAAATAAAGATAACTAGTAATTATCTATAAAGGGGTACTATTCAAAGAAAAATCAAAATCAAAAGTTTAAAGAACGAAAGTCAATAACATTGAAATCTAATCACAATATATATTAAGAAAATTTAGTCTCGATACGATCTAAGTTGATCAATTCTGGGTAATCAAGACTTGGGCAATATGGAGGACAAGGTCATCGAAGTCTGAGCACGAGCATACAAGGATGGAGATTCAGGTCATAATTTAATTTAATTCAATTGAGGACGACTATGATAAGAAAATATGATCAAAGTCGATTGGTCCTGATTAAGGGAGCTAGGATTCAATGATATTGAAAACTTTTAAAGGGTGATTCAAAGATATGGAATAAGTCAAATTTCTCCTTTTAATGGGAAAACAAAGGAAAAATTTTATTGGAAAGTCAAGTTAATCATCTCTCTATAATACTATCAAGTTTTTTATTTGCCAATCATATTTTTTATCTCACAAGTCGTAATACAAAAATCAACCTTTATATGACTACCATAAAAATTATATCCTTCCGTCATAAAGATTTGACCTTGCCATGTTCACCATAGGCTAAACTACTAAGTTCTGAAACATTATTCATGAAGCATACCCTTCTTACTAGGAATCAAAACTGACCACTTAATCATCATAAATCTAAATTCTTCCACCTTGTCCTAAATTGGATCCGAATCCTCTAAATCAAGTTTTATGTAATCCTTAAACTTATTCAATTTACTCTCCTTGTATTATTTAAATCTAAATCCACTAGGCCTTACAAAATTTATTCTTTATTATAAATTCAACCTTCATATTTCCTTCAAAATACACCTTCATTATTATTCTCCTGAAATTTAAAATTTTTATAAAATCTCTATATTTTATATACCTCAAAATTCTTGCGTTCTTTCTGTTTCTAGCCATTTCTTACAATATCTTATTCAATTTTGTATCATCATTGCATATAGTTAAAATCTCTTCTCTATTACTAAATTCCTAAATTTAACATCATAGCCTTAAAGTGTAACATCTCAAGAGTCAATAGCCAAAATTTATCCAAGTTCTCGAAACTAGGTTGACCTTGAATATCCTCATCAGTTATGAAATACATCTATGAATTAATCATACCCAAAAGATTTCTCTAAGTATGATTGTTCCTAAATTGATAATATAACTCTCTTGATTTCATCCTCAAATTCAGTCGTATCTCTATCCCAAACCTTTATCAAGGTCCATCATATTATACCCCTAGCAAGATTATCACAAGATAGCAAATCAAGTCTTTTCCAAGTTAGAAGAATTTACGTTACTTCCTCGACCGTTAGAAGGTAAAAAGATATAAAGATTCAAGTGTTTCAAAGTATGGCTGACAGAATTATATACGCGACAGGTGATTGATGTAATCAGGACAGTTTTATTATTTATTTTTAAAAAATGGTAATAGAAGAAATAATGGCAAGAAAGAAATAATGATAAAATCTGTCCTTCATCAACTGTTAAAAGGAAATGAACCCAATTAAGGTAAAATCTAATACCATATACGTCTTCCTGAAATCATGTTGTCAGAATTTCGTCACGCCAGTAAGCATAGCTGCAATAAACAATAAAGTCCATAACGAAGGTATACACCCTATACTCATGTTAACTAGAATTCTTACCACGCCACCCGGTATGTCTGCAAGAAAATCTAGATTTCATAACTAGGATAAGTATATCTACATCCGGCTCTACGTCCTTGTCATGCTTGTTTGCAAAAAACAAAAGTATGAACTTTATTGATACAAACTTTGTAAAGATTACAAGAATTCTGGGAAAGTACAACTGTAGGAATCCAATCTAGAAGACGATTGCTTTATCCCTTGGACGATGTGAACATTTGAAGGCAAAAGCCTCGGAAGAATACATCAGCACTTGGGCAAAAACTCCTGAACTCTCTGATATTTCTGAACTTTATGTCTGATCCCCTTGAATGAAGACTTGAAACTCTATTTATAGAGTTCTAAAAATAACTAACTTTTAGTTATTTTGAATGGCGCAAGTTGGATTGCACAGGCACTGGATTGTGCAGCATCAGACTTCACAGGCAGTTGTCTGGTCGTGGGCCAACTGTCTTGGACGTATGGCATCATTTGATTGAAATGCGCATGATCGTGTGCAGACGGTTGCCACGTAACGAGCAATTGATGGCATAAATGCCACATGTACCTTTGTCTGTTGTCATGATGAATTGCGCCACATGAACTGCGCTGACTTTGGATTACGCTGAGATGGACTGCACTGGGCTGGATTGCGCTGCAAACAGATTGCACTACAAACAGATTATGCTGCATGTACATCTGTCCTCGAGCGCTGTCCGGCACAATAAACGAACAGTCTCCTCGTTCTTTGTGCTGTCAGTTGTCAGAAGATTTGATTGTGTCAGATAATGATGACATTGCCACATCAGCCTGTTTACTTGAATGTATGCTCAGTCCAGCTGTGCCATCTGGATGATGCACAATCTGATGTCTGCACAGTTTATTTGAAAGTTGTTTTTCTTGTTTTTCATGACTTTGTTGATAGGTGTAACTTAATTTTTAGGACCTACAAGACCCCCTTCAAAGTTTTCGAAAGTTGAATTTATTCAAAATTTCGAAATACTTTAAATTTAGAATTTTTAATCAAGTTGCGCATATGTCGAGCTGTCTGCGCAATCGGATGAATCAGCCCCTACTTTTTCGGCACAATCTGTGGCGGCCGTTGGTTCTTTGAAAAACTATAAATAGTTCTCTCGATCCTTCAAATTATTCTTTACTTGCTTTCATTGTGTTTGAGAGAGAGAAACCCCGAGCCTACTCCGACTTCAGCCTTTCTTCACTATCGATCTCATGGCTCCCAAGTGTTCCTCCGCCGCCGCCAAGGGCAAGGCCCCCGCCGAGTCTTTGACTCATGTTGCGGCTCGTCCTTCCCGTAATGAAACTGCGCACCCTGCTTTGCGAGGTAGACAACCCGATCGAAAACTCTTTTTAGGGTTTTTTGACTTTGCTGGATCTTAAAATCCATCTGTTTTTAGAGATGTGATCATACTGCGCCACCCTTTTTAGGGTTTTGGTTGCACGAACACATTATTTTTTATTTTTATGAAGAATATCTTCTCGTGCAATCGGTTGAATTGTGCTGGCAAAAGTCAGCACAAGCGGCTGATTTGCGCAATCTTGTCAGCACAAAATAATGCTTGCACAAGCTTTGTCAGTGCAATCTGATGATTGCGCAATCTGATGGTTGTGCAATCTGATGTTTGCGTAATCTGATATTTGCGCAATCTGATGTTTGCACAGTCTGATGACAAAATTTCTGTCTTTGACTTGTACTGAATTTTGATTTTTCTGTTTGATGCAGTGAATACCAGAGAAGATCCTGAATATGAAACATTTATAGGAACTTTAGCTGAGCCAGATTTCAAAGAAGACTTATCCCATGTACTGTTCCCACAATATGTCCTTCCATCTTCTCGCCAGGCTATTTTGATAGCACAGGATAACGAGACTTTGCTAAGTCTGATAAATGGACAGCCTTTGCAATTTGCTGATACTGTCACTCATAGGAAGCCTATGTTCCTCTTCGGCGATGACATTGATAAAAGTTCTCAACCAAGACCCCGAGTTGAGTCGAGAACATTCCAATGGAAGGAGAAATTGATCAAGTTACCAGACATAGCTAGATGTCTTCCTCTAGAAAGATATGCTCACGCAAGCCATCCTAGGAGGATGGAATGAGACATCACTCCCCTTCAACATGCACGGACCGGAATGATCTGTGTCAAAAAAGACCGAAATAATGGAGACATGTTCTATAGTTCTTCCGAACGACATGGCACTTCAAGAAGAACTGGAAGATCCAAATTTGCGT
This sequence comes from Iris pallida, assembly GCA_029216955.1. Taxonomy (NCBI): domain Eukaryota; kingdom Viridiplantae; phylum Streptophyta; class Magnoliopsida; order Asparagales; family Iridaceae; genus Iris; species Iris pallida. Next base: position 4,349,709 of record JANAVB010016195.1, read on the forward strand.
CAACTTCCGAAATCTGAACGAAGCATGTCCTAAAGATGAGTTCCCTCTTCCTATTATGGACATAATGATTGACAACACATGTGGCTTTGAGCGCTTATCGTTCATGGATGGCTTCTTATGATACAACCAAATTAAGATGTTTCCTGATGACGAAAAGCATTCATCATTCCGAACGCCAATTAGTGTGTACTGCTACACAGTCATGCCCTTTGGTTTAAAGAATGCCGGCACCACATATCAAAGAGCTATGAGTGTCATCTTCAAAGATCACCTGCGTAAGATAGTGGAATGTTACGTCGATGACATAGGCGTCAAAAGTCGCTCTAAGGAAGATCATCCGCACGATCTGAGGACAGTATTCGACTTGATACGAGCACACAACTTGAAGATGAATCCCACCAAATCCTTTTTGGGCATATCTAATGGAAAATTCCTGGGTTGCATCATTACCGCCCAGGGAATCCATATAGACCCTGAGAAGACGAGGGCAATCATGGAGATGGGTCCCCCAAGAAATCTCCGAGAACTCAGAGGCCTTCAAGGGAGGCTCACTTATATCAGGAGGTTTATCTCTAACCTCTCCGGGCGATGTCAACCCTTCACGCACCCCATGAAGAAAGGCGTCTCCTTCGTATGGGACGAGGAGTGCTAACGTGCCTTTGATAATATTAAAGAATATCTGTCGAACCCTCCAGTCCTGGTGGCCCCGGTTGCTGGAAAGCCATTTTTGCTCTATGTGCGAGCGATGGAGCATTTCCTCGGTGCTCTACTACCACAAAACAATAATGCGGGGCATGAACAAGCTATCTATTATCTCAGTCGAATGATGATAGGGCCCGAGCATAGATATACTGCCGTAGAAAAAGAATGTCTTGCCTTGGTGTTCTCTATTCAGAAAATGTGACACTATGTTACTGGACAAACTATCCATTTTATATCACGAGTTAACCCCCTCAGGGTCCTCATGACCAAACCAGATGCACTCAGCTCTCGTCTTACTACCTGGGCGATATTATTGTCCCTCTACCACATGATCTTCTTCCCACAAAAGGCTGTTAAAGGTCAAGCTCTGGTAGACTTTTTAGCGGCCCATCCAGGTTCGGAGTCAACCAGAATATATGAAGAGATCCCAGACAAGGTCGCCAATTCAAATATGGCTTCCCATGATACCGTCTGGCGAATGTTCTTCGACGGTGCCTCAAGAACCGGGCCCAAGGGCAACATCGTCGTCGGGGTCAAAGTGGTACTGATTTCTCCCTCTGGCTTGGTGATCAATCGGGCATACTCACTCACGGAACCTTATTCAAACAACGTGGACGAGTACAACGCCTTGGTCATCGACCTCCGACTTACGAAGGAACTGGGGATAGAGTACCTGGAAGCATATGGCGATTCACAGTTAATCGTCAATCAGATTCGGGGCTCATATAAAGTTCGCCATGAAGACATGATCCCCTATCATCAGATAGCAATCACCATCATCACGTCCTTGAAAGGGTTCTTCATAGAACATGTTCCAAGACTCCGGAATATTGAAGCCGATGTCCTAGTAGGACTTGCCACTTCTCTGGCGGTTCCAAATCATACTCATCATTTGGTGGACGTAATAGGCCATGAATTGGTGTGTCCTAAGAACAACGTGCAATTTACTGTGAGTTACTCTGCCCTGGCGATCGACGAAACACAGGACTGGAGGCTTCCGTTTATTGACTTCGTAGTCTATGGCATCTTGCCGAAAAATCCGAAAGAAGCCACTTATATAAAAAGACGTTCTCTCAGATTCTTCTACGATACTGAGACAAAAATACTGTAACGGCGATCCTATGATGGGTTGCTGCTCCGGTGTTTGTCAAATACAGAAGCCAAAGAAGCTGTACACGAAGCTCACGATGGCATTTGTAGGGCCTATTAATCTGGTCCAAAATTGCAAGACCGTCTTCGTCGGATGGGCTATTACTGGCCTACGATGGTAGCAGATGCGATAGACTATATAAGAAAATATAAATCTTGTCAAATCCACGCAGATTTCATACACCAACTATCCGAATTCCTACATCCGAAGGTGGCATCCTGGCCATTTGAGACATGGAGAATGGATATCATCGGTCCAATCACCCCGCCTTTGTCTAGAGGACACCATTTTATACAGGCAATTACGGACTACATCTCCAAATGGGCGAAAGCTGTTTTGCTTGCAGAAGTAAAGACCTCAAACGTGATCAGCTTTGTCAAGCACCACGTCATCTATCACTTTAGACTGCCTCGAAGGATCATCCATGACAATGGTTCGCAGTTCGCAAGCCATGCCTTCTTTCGATTTTGCGACAAACATCGAATCCAGAATGTTGCTTCAACACCGTACAACCCGGCGGCTAACGGTCTGGCTGAAGCGTTCAACAAAACTATAATCAAGCTTCTCAAGAAGTTCGTGTCCTCAAACAAATGCGACTGAAATAAAAAGCTTGGCAAATACTTATGGGCGTACCGTACTATAATCCAGACAGCCACTGGGAACACACCATTCTATCTGGTATAAGGAAGTGAGGCAGTTCTCCCATTGGAGACTCAAATCCCCTTACTCCATGTCGCCCTCACCTACCGATTGACGACGGATGATAATTACCGTCGTCGGCTACAAGAGTTGGAGGTCTTAGATAAAAAGTACCTGCTAGCTCAACAATGAATCGAGCTTTATCAGGCCCACATCTCTGGAGCCTTCAACAAGAAGGTCAAGCTGAGAACATTCCAAGTAGGCGATCTCATCTTGGCAGCTCGGAGGCCGATGGTTATGACTCACAAAACCGCCGACAAGTTTCAGCCAAAGTGGGAAGGCCCATTTATCATCGAGACTGTATTCTCTAATGGTGCATACCATCTCATGAAGCAAAACGGAGACATGCTCATGATGCCCATCAACGGCAAGTTCTTGAAGAAATATTATGTCTAAACGATATCCGCTGAATCAACCGGATTGTTGAGTTATGTACCCTTAAGTACCGCTGAACTTACACTCTGGTCATTCCAAATGAATCCATATCGCATCTTCTGGGCAGTGAGTCATGTATAATTATACCTTTGAACTTCCTCTTTAGAAGAGCATCTTCCTCATAATCTATTACCCGCACTTTCAGCATATAAAAAAGGGTAACAGGTCTACAAAATTCTAGAAACAACCACGTCGATGTCACCTCTGAGTTGTTTCTCTTCCATCATAAAGAAATCACCCCTTACATAGAACTTCCACGCCCATATTACCTCTGAGTTATTCTAAGTACCCTTCGTTGAGTCCACTCCTGCCACGTCCTTATTACCTCTGAGTAGGAAGACTCCGGAGTAAAACCCTCATATTTACCACGTCCTCATTACCGCTGAGTAAGTATATTGGTTTTCTCTCGTCTTATTATCCGTACCCAAAACTAGGGTACGCTAAGGATAATAGGCCCATAAATGTCCACAGTTGACCCCAAATGTCAACAGTTGACCACAAATGTCCGCAGCTGACCACAAATGTCCACAGTTGACCACAAATGTCCGCAGCTAACCACAAATGTTGTACTCGGTTCTCTAGTACATGCGCCTCTTTTCTCACCAACACATACATCTGGAACCCAGCTGTTCCATGGCATTCTTTCGCCCAATACCAAGAACTTCCATGCCCGCCTTACCATGGAGTTGTTCTGGGTATCTCTATCAAACTTATTATCTGTACCTAAAACTAAGGTATACCAAGGATAATAGGTCCACATAAAGTCCTCCAGTGGGGAAATACCATAATAGCAAAGAAACTGTACAAGCACAACAGATAAAGGATGATGTAAACATAGTAATTCATTTAAATCAAGAGTATAACATTTTCTGGGACCATGTCCCTGTTAAAAAAATGGAGGAACGTAATAATGAAAGAAAGAAAAAGTTGATCATGGGTCGGCGACACACAATTCTCTGAGCCGGTCCCTCAGTTTGGTCGTTGATCGCTCAATCCTCAGCTTGGCCCGGCACTCAGCCTCATGAGTCAACCTTTCCGCATCCTCCAGATGCGCATATGCCTGCCAACTGTCTTCAAGTTTCTTCATGGCACGCTTCAAGGCATCAGAGGTTCAGGTGATCTGGTCGGTCTCCCGGAGAATTAGCTTTTTATCTTTGCGAGAAGCCTGGAGCTCAGACTCTAAAGAAGCCAATTTCCTCTAAAGCTGGAGGATCTGCTCGTTCATGTCGACTATCCCACGAGAGGAGAGACGGCCTCTTCTCGAGTGATATACTCCTCTCCTCTGCGGCTTAGTTCATCGTACTTCAGTGATAGATCCCAAAGGTCCTTCACTAGAGCAGGTTTGGACGTATCCCGTACCGTCCTTACCTTTTCTATGGCTGTTATAAGGAAGGTACGCTCCTGATCTATTGCTAAAGATGGATCGACTTATCGCAGTCCTTGAAACTGAGCCACCAGCTGATCAGCTTCTACTAATTTGGGCTCCAGGAGCTCGACCATCCCTTTCCCGCTAGGGAGTATTCTGAGGATTTCAATCTGACCACGGGCACATTGACAAGCCAATGCGAAAGATGTCCCCCTCTCCAAGGTAGCTTCGACCCCTCGCTTCAGATGGCGGTAAAAACTATCAACTACGTCCTTTAACGATTCATCCAGAACTTCCAAAGAAGACGGTGTCAAAAGAAGAGTAGCTGGCAGGGTTGAAGACGGTCGTGAAGAAGATGCGCCAGAGCTTGTTGCCCCTATCACTAGGGAAACAAGTTCCGAGCGATAGGACGTCTGAATAGCAGCTATATCCTCCTCCGTGGCCCGAAGGATTCGAAGACTCGACAGGGCAGAAAGGTCAACCTCCGGTGTTGGAGCCACATGAACTCGACAGTTCTACTACGTCTCCTCCTGAACTTGATCCGGTAGAAGGTCCCTCGGTATAAGTTGGAGGAGGAAGAGGCATACTTTCTTCCACCAGATCCCCCATGGTGACTTTCCCCCCGATGATGTCCACCGTCGGCAGCGAAGGAGCAGAACCTGTATGTCCGGAGCAACCATCGATCAACTTAACCCGAAGGATATGAAGATAGAGCAAATGAACCTCCTCACTAGTCAAGACATGACTTAGCTTACGAGGGGTGGGTTGCTGAAGTTGAGGCTCACCCACAGCCACCGTCTCCTCTTCAATGGCGACACTTGAGCCGATTGCAGCCGCTTCCTCTGCCCCAGCCGCCCCGGAGGTGGACGCAATTGGGTCAGCATCAACCGGCTGAGGTTCAGCAACCTCGAGGATTGGTTCAGTCGAGCCCACATCGCCTCAGGTTGAGATGTCAGCAATAGAAGAAATCTCAGCCATCGTCGGGATGACCCTGGTGGAAGTAAGCTCGACTGTCATATCTCTAATTAAGGAGGCTAGAGCCGGGTCAATCTCAGAGGCGGTAGCCAGCTCTGAGGAGGTCACTTCTTTCGACGCCTACAAAGAAAGGGAAAATGATCAAATTATTTCAGAAAAGAAGAACAAAAAAAGAGCATCGTAACTCGATTCACCTCCGAAGCGGCGTCGACGTCCTCACTTCTCTCCCTAATGATCGGCCTGCGAGGCTTAACCGTAGCCCGTTTCGGGAGTAAGTCATACCGCTGGTAGAGGGTGCGCCTGCTACATTTGTGGGAAGGACTAGGTGCAACAGGGGGCTGACCTGCCACCAAATCATTCGCAGGAGGAGGAGACAAGTTATCAGTGTCATCCTCTTCGTCCATATTGGTAGACTCCGAGTCAGATACATCAACTGTCCTCCCCTTCTTGATCCTTGGCTTCTCCTCCAAGATAGTACCAACAATAAAGCTGGTACTTGGGTCAAAATGTCTTAGGGGCTTATTCACCATAACATGGTATAAGGCCACCATGTACAAAATGTGTCCTGACTCTCCAACATCAGGAACAGAGAAGGTGGCACGGGTGTGAACTGCACTATAGTAGAGCCAAGCCCGGATGTCGTCGAGGACGCTACCCTCAAAACCCAGGTAGGAGCTGGGATTGTCCAAGAATATCTGACTATACCCAAATTATCGGGAGAATCGGCTGGTTAAGTAAGGCTCCAAAAGGACGGAGTGACAGTTGCGATACACCAGATGTGTAGGACGAATATTCTACAACCAGAGGAGCATCTTCTCGGGCAATAATTTGGGAGACACAGTACCATCAAGATGTACGGTGCTTACTTCTTCATTGGTAAAATAAGGAACAAACACGAAAAAGGAGTATCTGTCCACTCACACCAGCGCCATCCGACAGGCGGGCATGGTGGTGTACTCCCAAGGCATGCGGCGGTACTGATAGATGAAGGCATCATCAGCAATCACATCATCCTCGGGGCCAGGCCTCATCAGAGACTAGTAATGCATCAACAGCCACCCTATCAGATAATGGTAGGGTAGCTCGATTCGTTCAAAGTCTTTTGCCGGATCGCGCGCGATGACTTTGGGCGAGAAGGCACGGAGGCCATGATATACGCTGCATACTATGGCAGGGAGAAGAGCTAGTCTAGCCCCAAAGACTAGCTTCATTGTACGGAGGATCAGGGTACGACTGATTCTCTCGATAGCACCAGCCCCTTCCATAACTACGCAGTTCCGCAGCCACACCATCAGAAATCCCGTCAGGAGAGCCTTATCAGACATCTTCTGGGTATCCTGATAAAAATAATTAAATGAGTCAGTTTAGCTCCCAAATCTGTCGCCCGTAGTTTTTACCCTCTTGGCGGTCGACACCTGGTTCTGCACTTCCTCCCGGGTTCGAGGACGTCGGGGGAAAACCCGGCATGAGGCGCCTAGCTCAAAAAGATAGCTGAGCCAGGTCCTTGTATGAGGAAGGTTCCCTTCCAAGCTATCGTTCTTCTTTTTTGATATCTGCTGGCACGTACTATGGTGGCATAGTAGTTCCCGGTAGACAGCCACAAAGCCCGGGAACCGTTGCTCCAACTCCTCAAATTCTTCATTCGTAGGGGTATACGCTTCAAAGACTTCATCTCCCCAGGGAAGTAAAAAGACTTTACGCATCTCGTGGAGAGCGAGCCCCATCTTCCCTCCAGGTGTAAAGAAGGTCCCCGTTCGGCGATTGTACATCTTAAGAAGAGCCATGATTAACTTCTTGTTCATGGGCAGACAGGTGCCCCAAATGGCATGATACAGGCCAATCTCGAGCTGGAGATCCTTGTATGTCGCAAGACCCACGAGGTCAAGTTGATCCATGAAGGGGTGGGGTTCATCCAGTTCATCAGTGACAATCGACCAATGGGATATGACCCCTTCTGAGCAAGCTGGTTAATGAAAGTGTCAGCTTAGGAGAACCGAAAGTTGGGACCCTCCACATTTATGAAGCTGCCCGGGGCCAACCCCATCACAGAGCAGCTGATCTGTAGCTTGCTTGCAATCACCGACCTTGATATTTTATTATAGTAGATATCTTCCACAAACATCCACTGCTAGCTCAGAGTCAGGGAGTCAGCCATTTTTCTGTCCATCGGTAGCATGTTGAACCAAGACAGCGGAAAGTGATGCTCCATCTGAGGAATGTGGATCACCATCCCGTTGGAAGAAAAGCTCCAACTTTTAGAGATAAGAACATTGGGGTTCTTTACAGTCAGGACATCCCCAAAGAGGAACGAGGGTTTCAGATATGTGCCCCCTAATTTTCCTGAGTTCATCATACCCGAGAGAAAGAAGAAGGATTGGTTCCTGATATCCCTCAGCCTCTCCTCAGGTTGATCTTTTATGATTTTGGCCGACACATAATTGACTACATGGTCGAATCTCACACCCACAGTAGACTGAGCTTGACCTACCAAAAGCTCCCCTGAAGGATTGACCGGCAACTTCACTGAAAAAGACAAAAGAAAGAAGTCAGGAGATAGCCAGAGAAAAATCACTTAATGACTTCTGAGCTTATGCGGCTCTGTTAGGTGGGTCCTTATGCGGTCCAGTTCATAAGGAGCTTATGCGGCTCTGTTAGGTGGGTCCTTATGCGGTTAGGTGATAACTTTCATGCAGCTCGATCATGAGACAGTTCTCATGCGGCTCGGTCATGAAGTAGCGCTCATGCGGAACGGTCATGAGACGACCCTCATGCGGCTCGGTCATGAAGAAACTCTCATACGGCTCGGCCATGAAGAATCCCTCATGCGGCTCAGTCACGAGACATTTCTCATGCGGCTTGGACATAAAGCATACCCCATACGGCTCTGTCATGAGGCGTTCATACGGCCCATACGACACAGCTTATGCAGATTCATCACACTAAACTTGAGCAGTCCAATAAAGACGAAAACCGTATTAACTATGCCGAAGCATGATAGGGAAAGGCCCACGCATAAAACAAGCGACATAGCCATTATGGTTAGGGTTTGAAGTTATGTAGTCTCTTCCCAACGATCTTACCATCAATAGAGAGATGAACGTCAGGATGAATCAAACTCGTCACGTTCGAAGAGGAGGCAAGTCCTTTGCCCTTTGCTGCAGCACTTGAGGAAGCCTTGGGAGCCATTGATGATCGAGAAAGGAGAAGAAGATGACGACTAGGGCAATAGAAATATTGAAGAAAGAAGTAAGTAAAGAACCCCTCTCTTCAAAGCTGCTCGTATTTATAGGCTGTCAGAGGCGTGTGAATCGATAACACACCGCTTCAGATTTTGTGCTAGCCGAAGGATAAAGGCAAACTCTTAGAATTCTATCCCCTTTCATGTAAAAGACAACTCTGAATCACTCAAGCAAATCAAAAGTTTTAAATGCTGACTCGTGGGATTCTATTCAAATGACGGCTTTAAATCATTAAAGCAAATCAAAGGAGCAATTAATGTCGAAGATACGTAACGCCCACGTGGCATGAAAGCCATTATGCGGCCAGAGAAGCCTATGCGGCATGAAGAGCTCGACCAAATATGTGGCCCAAGAAACCTATGCGGCATGAAGAGCCTATGTGGACAGACCCATGCTTCTTATTCAAAGTATTTCAATTTTACAAATTGAAAACTTTGAAGGGGGTCTTATAGAAGCATAGGAAAGAATGATTTTTGCCATGGGGCTTCATGCGGCAAGCAAAACACAGGAAGCTTCATGCGGCACAAAACGCAGGAAGCTTCATGCGGCTCAAAATCCCTGGGAGCTTCATGCAGCTCTGAAAGCTTCATGCGGCTCAGGAAGTTTCATGTGGCCTTATGCGGTTCAAAATCTGCCTATACAGCTGGCCATAATTACTCTGACATAAAGTCGACAGTGCTGACAGAGATGATGGCTCTGACATAAAGATAAGACATGACATGCTCCTAAAAAGACGAGAAAATCATCATGAGATATGGCACAGTTCACAAATTCCAAATACAACTCTCATGCGGCTCGGTCATGAGACCTCCCTCATGCGGCTCTGTCATGAGACCACTCTCATACGGCTCGATCATGAGACCTCCCTCATGCGGCTCAGTCATGAGACCACTCTCATGCGGCTTAGTCGTGAGACCTCCCTCATGCGGCTCAGTCACGAGACCACTCCCATGCGGCTTGGTCATGCGATAACTTTCATGCGACCTGTACATGAGATACTCTTCATGCAGCTCGGTCATGAGACCTCCCTCATGTGGCTCAGTCATGAGACCACTCTCATGTGGCTCGGTCGTGAGACCTCCCTCATACGGCTCAGTCATGAGACCACTCTCATGCGGCTCGATCATGAGACAACTTTCATACGGCCCGGACATGAGACACTCTTTATGTGGCTCGGCTATGGGACAGTCCTTCATACGGCTCAGCCAGGATGCATCATTCATGGGCTCGCCACAGAGTAGCAATTTAGACACGTGGCAGAAATTGACCAAGTCTTGACAGTTCAGATTTAGTGCAACAAATAGATCATGATCAATCTTAACCAATCCCTAACTGCCCACTTCTCGAGGCACAGTTACAATGATGTAGCCCAAAATTAGCCACGTGGCTATACACCCCCATTACTCATAAATTTTTATAAATAGAAAGGTCCTATTCCCTTGTACACACACAGAGAGACATAGAGACATACAGAGAGAGAGCATTTCTTCGCCGGAGCTGAGGCTGTATTCGATCGTCCAAAGAGTAAGGCAGTGTTGATAGCACTTTTTCGAGCCACTACCGTCATCTCCAGAATCAAAACTAAACAATTGTACTTAGATTTTTTTTAGGTTTGTTCCTAAGCTCTCTTTTGTACAAGCGAGTTTGTAATTATGAGTTAAAGTTCAGTCCTCCTATTAAACTATTCTGTTCTACGACAGTCAATGGCAAACACCAGCTGTACTTGTTTTATAAAGATGAGTTTATGGACTTATTACTAGCTGTACTTATTTTATGGAGATTAATTATGGACTTATTACCACTTGTTTTATGGAGATTAATTGGGCTAAGTCTTCTATGTGGTCAATTATGATACACTATGGTTATATGGTTATGTCATGTGATACACTATTACCACTTGTTGTATCATGATTACTTGGGATTCTATTTCAATATTTAGGATATGTCATGATTAATGCGCCTATTACTTTTATAAGTGTTTTAACGATGTGCATGTGTCTATCTTACAGAATTATTCTCAAATGGATATGGATATGAATTACTATATATAGAATCATTCTTGGATGTACAACCATCATCCTGATGATATGTGCAGTGTGCGGGATAAATTCATAGATAGTGTACAGCAGTTCCTGCAGTTTGCCAAGGCGTTCCCTCAGTACATGGACAGTACCAAAATTAAGTGTTCATGTGTGAGATGTCGCAACTTGAAATATCATCCAGAAGTGGAAGTCACGAATCATTTATCCTCGAAGGGTTTTATGCCGAATTACTATCAGTGGAGCACGCATAGAGAACTTGTGTCTTTAGCATCGGAGTATGAGCCTTATGTGGATGTCCACAACTACGCTGCTTACGACGATGGGTTTGTGAACAAGGTTTTTGATACGGCGGGGCCTAGTTTCGATCTAGACAATCATGATGCACATGAGGAGGCACCGAATGCCGATACTGCAAAGTTTATGGAGTTACTAGAGAATGCATGGACTCCATTATATCCTGGTTATGAAGATCATTCACCGTTGGAGGTGGTTACAAGATTGTTGAGCATCAAGTCCGATTTTAATATGTCGCAAGATTGCTACAACCGAGTTATGGAGTTGATTATAGAAATATTTCCTTAGGGTGCTAAGTTGCCTAAAGACATTTACCGGTCTAAGAGGATGGTGAGATCGCACTGGATAGGATACAAGAAAATCGATATATATCACAATGGGTGCATGTTGTACTACAAAGACGACAAGGATGAAGATGCCTACAGATTTTATGGTGCTGATCGCTACAAGGGCAGTGGTAGAGGAAAGTCTATCGGTGAATGGAAGCCTACAGAGTCGATGCACTACTTGCCGTTGGTGCCGCGGTTGCAGCGGTTGTTTATGGTGAAGAAAACTGCAGAAAATATGAGTTGGCATAAGCGAGAACAGACCAAAGGAGTATTTCTTGTGGAATATACTATCTGGACTTAGATGTTTCTTGTAAAATGTATCATCAAATGTTGTCTTGGTTATTATCTTGTCTTTATTATACTTTTATATTTCTAGTCTCTATTATTTGTTGTATCTTATCATATGTTGTTATCAGGTATGACAGGTCATCGCGGATCATTTCGCATGTCCCGACATGGGGTACGGTGTACTGGTACTGGCAGAGGATAGGGTACTCCTTCGGTACGTCCTACTGGTACCGGCTCAAGATCCTCGTCACCCAGTACTCCTGTTATCGGACAGTACCTCCGCATGCTCCGATGCTACATACCATATCTTCTGAGATGAGTAGTTCCAGGCCTGAGACTGCTCCGTCATCTAGCGTTCCTCCGGCTAATACGACGATGGAGACAGATGAGCAGATAGAGGAGACTGAGCCGACGGCCGACCAGTATCAGGCAGATGATACATGCGCACCTCCGGAGGAGACGAGGACGGAGATCTGGGCCGACGGTACAAAGTAAGTGTTTTAGTTTATCATTTTTTCTTGTGTTTATCACAAATTAAATTTTCTCATGAATATAATATGTCTGTATAGATATCTTCTTCCGTCGGTACAGAGACGCCTAGGCCACTTATTGAGGACTAATTATGGTGGTCCTTGTATAAACTACTATGATGCTTCGGACGAGAGAAAGGCCTACTGGTTTGCGCGCTTCAAGGTTAAAATATATTTGCTTTTAACATGAATTATATAATTGTTGCATATTATATATAACTGATAAATATTTGGTTTGCACTCTTCTAGGATATATTTTTCTATCTACCACATCGGGCCGAGATGATCGAGGGGATATTTTCTACCGTCGCTGCTAAGCTAATCCGCGATGCTATTAATGATCAGAAGACCCATAATCGTACCGAAAAGCTGATCCAAGGTTGGATCACCCATGATCAGTGGACTACAATAAAGGCTCAATTCGACGAGCCAAGGTACAAGAAAAAGTCTGAGAAGGCCAAGGCGGCTAGGAAGTAGGGATCAAAGTGGTACGGTGGGTCGATTCCGATGACGGAACATTTTCGTCGTTTGATATGTCTTTTTATTTCAGAAATATTATTTTAATGCAAGTTTGATAAATTAGTAAAATATGATATATTTAATTACAGGTAAAGAGGGGTGATGATGCCAATATGGTGACTGTCTTCCTGGCCACACATCAGAAGGGCGGGAAGCTTATTGATGAGAGGACGAAGCAGGCCTATGTAAATATTATAATTTTATTTATTAATTTTAATACTTCGTGTTAGTTTTGATATAACTTAGTAAATATGCATACAAATATATATTCATGTAGTTAGTAATAATAAGTACATTAGACATTAGAAGTTATAGAGTATCCATGCTTTCTAGGCCGAGTTTCAACGGCTTAAGGAGCGGACGGCTGCTAGTGCACCTACTGTGGGAGAGGCCGATACTTTCTCGCAGCCAGCTCCAGCTCCGTTGGAGCACGAGCTGTGGGTGACCACCTCTGGTGATCTCCACAGGGGTATATACTATAGTACGAGATCCTATGGAGCTCTAGTTGCGACACAATCCTCTAAGACCTTCCCTGCTAGTGTGTATGGCCCATAACCCTCCAAGGAGTCTGCCCGGGTCCAGCGGATGATGGAGTCTGTCCGTGATGAGCTGCTACGACGGATCCAGGAGCAGCACCAGATGGACGATGCTGCGCTCATAGCACGATTGGATACGCTCGACCGCAGCATTATGGAGCTAAGGGATATAACTGAGAGGATAGAGTGGGGCATCACTGATCTTTGAGCATCGACAGAGCTCAGCGTGACGGATCTGTAGGCATCACAGCTGTCCATGGACGAGAGTCTCACGTTGATGCAGGATTCGATGGTTGATAGCAGTACGAGGCTGTTATCTACCATGGATTCCTACCACTAGTGACTAGCAGCGTTGGAGCGTTATTGTCCTCCGGGTGTTCCTTCATCGTCGTCGACTCCGCCGGCATCACTACCTCTGACTCCACCGACGTCACTACCTTCTTCGTCGGTGACGATTTCACGGAAGGAGTACGAGATGTTCCTATCCTTGTGGCACGGCGGTGCCCCTCCTCCTTCAGATACGCAGTAGTCCGAGTTAGGACTGTTTTATGAGATTGTAGTATTTTTTTAGTGTTTGTTTATGTTGATTCAGTATTGGTTGTGGATTATTTGTTTGTGGAGACTTTCAGTATTGGTTGCGGATTCATGTGGATATTACTTTGGATATTTGTTTACCGACTTTGGATATTTTAGTGTTCATTGTGTTGGTATCTTATTATATATTGGTTGTAGACTTTTACTCTTGTTTGCGTTGATTGTTATAATATTGTGATGTACCGCTATTGAGTGTTCCACCGAAGGGGTCGGCGAACCCAGGAAGAAAATGTGCTTGTGGATTTTTTTGTTATTTATTGAACTACAGGTAGAAAATGTGATTCTGTAGACATTCTGTAAATTATTTTTTAATAATGTTTTTGTAATTTAGCGACATCTATCGATGCAGTTAAACGTCGGTAAACGTCGGTAAATCACCAGGTATACCGACGCTTACCGACGTACAGTGGCGGTAAACGTCGATAAACATCGCTAAATGTCCCAGTAATTCCCTCGCCTACAGAGTCGGTGAACGTCGGTAAAAACTAGACATACGTCGCTAACTGTTGCAGGATTAACCGACGTTGGCCGACGTTTGAGACGTCACCATATTTTCGACGGGGCATCGATGAACGTCGGTAAATGTACCAGGATTACCGACGTTTAATTACGTCGGTAAGCGTCAGTAAGAGCGACGATTACCGACGCTTTGCCTGTTAGCGACATGGCTTTCCGCGACCACAGAAAAACGTCGATAAATACGTCGGTAAACAATTTTAGCGACATTTTTTGTCATTTTAGCGACATTTTCTGGCGTCGCTAATATCACTTATTCTGGTAGTGTAATGATAGCAAGCCGTAGACATTGATTGGCCGTGCACTTTTGGTTATGCATTACTTTATATGCTCTATGTGCCGACGAGTGGCCAGAGGCTAAGTTCTGCTCGGGAAAGGTTCTGCAACCCCGGTCCTTATTTGGTTTAAGGGTTATGGCTCCAATTTCTAGTAGTTCCTAAGTCCCTTGTTGCTCATTAGCTTATTATGTTATATAGCTATATTGTTCAGTATTTTCATTCAGTCATTTTATTCTCGAGATATGTGTATTGGTACTGCACTAGTCCCGAACCGTATTTATTTATTTATGTCATTATGTTATGTGTTGTTGATGGACTCTGTCGTTCACCTTGAGCTTCCTTGTGGTACTTGCTATTTGGGGGTATGATCCTACTGGTTTTGCATGACCAGGTTCCATATTTGATCTCGAGGGTCTACCGTCTTCTTCTCCGGACGGCTTGCACTCAGAGGACCGACACAGATTGGTGAGTGGGTTACCTTATCTCCTACTCCATTATCGTATTTTCATTTGGTGGTGTTTAACCAAGGACCTGTATTAGTCCTTGTATCTGGGTTTTGTTCCCTCCGACTTCGTATGGCGTAGATGAATATTCTGGACCATGGCTGGTTGTACATTTATGTATCTTTGGTATATTCAGTTGATGTATCTTTTCATTATGTCAACTCTCATGATTATGTATGTATTTGTGTAACGCCCCAGTCCCAAAATACTTGGGACTAGATATGTATCCTGCCAGCTGTATACATACGGGTATATAAAATATTCATATGTATACATAAGCTGTAAAATATGGAAAGCCATGACAACTAAATCTCATCCACAAATATGAAGGTTTAATGATACAATCAAATAATCATTGGTACAAACGTTGGGTAGAGACATCCACTACCAACAATTTAAAATAAAAAATATACAAAGGAATAATTGGTTGAGCGAAGCAAGTGACGAGTCCATGAGCAATCTTCACGGAAGGAGTACATAGCCTTAGCTAGAGCACCTGCAAGAAATCACGAAAAAACACACCTGGAGAGATCACCAGGTCCTCAGAGGGACGTAATAAGATACATAATATCATGCCATAAATTGAATAGTAAGAGCTCAAAAGAAAATATATATGAGTAAAGGTTCCTAACCATTCTAGGTGGAATAATGCACTTTAGAAGACAACGTTCTATGCAGGAGCTTAGGTGTTCATATAGAGGGATAAAGTGTGGCAGTAGGTAGCGCTCATAAGAGACACTATCGGCCATGGGCAGTAAGTAGCGCTCATCCGAGTCACTATCGGCCCCGGGGCAGAAAGTAGAGCTTATACGAGACACTATCGGCCCAAATTTGTGTGTACTAAACATATAGCCGATACGCTAATAATTGTCTCCTCCCTCCCCATGATACTATACATGCGTCGTCTCCACGATACTGTTTAATCCTTAATAACTGCCAAGTCTTCTATACAATTCTATTAGCAGTTCTATCCTAACGTTCGGCCTGTACGCACTGATGTACGATCGATACGCAAGTCCGAAGCTATATGTGACTCACAACTCACACACAACCCGTGGCACATCGTGACAGTTTATGAGATGCTCTAAACGTATGGTAGTCCCTTAACTCTAAGCCAATTGCATAAAATATAGTAATTTGCATCTATATATAGTTTTGAAAGAATAACTTGATAAAAAATAAAACATGCATGATATTGAGCAAGAAAGTAAACAGTAAAGGCAAGGTGTCTTGCCTGCAATTTCAGACAAGGTTTGTTGGTGAACAGAACGAGAAGTGAGATCTAGATGGCCAACAATTCCTACAATATAATATATAATATCTATAAGTAACTTGCTACAGACAACCATGCTAAAGCAATATTTAATAGCTAATGCACAACCAGAGTTTTATATTTTTATAATAAATATATACAATCATCAAACCATTATTTAATTTATAGGTATTTATGTTTATATATATAAGTACAAAACTTATCACGCATTAATTATAAAAGAATATAACAAAAGCATTTGTTTCTACTTAAAACTAGTTGGCACAACTTGCAACAAAAGCATGCACTATATTAATTATTTACAATATTAAATCTCTAAAATTATGGCAATTTCCTTTTAGCTACAAGCTCTCATTCTTAGACACAACAAAAATTGTTATTTAATTCATAATCAAAGCATGCAAATTTCTAGTTATTTATATTATGCAAAATACATTACAAATATCATAACTAAGAGTTTCATAAATAGCAAAGAACAACGAAAACTATAACTAGCAGCCTTGCATCCAAACAGTTTTATGATTAGCTATTAGCACAATGCATCAGATTAATAAATTATAAATGAGGTTTTTCAAATAATTATTAATCATTGTCATTGACACAAGTTAATGCAACTAAATGACCATGCTATTCCTAGCAATTTTTATTGACAACAAGCATGAATACGAGTAGTTGATAGCTACAATAATACCCAAATTTCTAATACATAACTTGTGTTCAATAATTGTTTTAGAACCATAATCATACGTCTAAAATTTGTAACTAGTTGTATGAATGTGTTTATTACGGGTGATCTAAACAACTTATCGTAGTTTGTGAACTTCCTAGTATCTACATCTAATTCTCATGCAACCATTCATGAATTTTTTTTACGAACAATAATTATCACATAACTTCACATAATTTTGGAACACAATTTTTTTTGGTTATGCATACTTTTATTCATGGAAAACCAAGTTTGATTTCCTAAAAACTCATTTAAACTAGCAACTCTATGTATACGTACACAACAAGTTCTATCAACATAACTTCAATGATTTCTCATGCATAATTTTTTTACCATGCTAACAACAATCAAACCATCCCTATTTATATTTAAATCATGCACAAAACGCATATCAAAACTCAAGAAATTTAAATAGAAGAAAGAAGAATACCCTATGAAGGAGGAGGGTTGAAGGTGGTGTTCGTAGTGCTTGTGAAGGTTCGTCTTTTCTCCGTCTTAGCTATTGTTTGAGACTACTTTACTGCTGATTTTGGGCTGCCATGTCGCTATTTTGAGGGTGAATATGGTGGAGGTAATGGTGGTTGTGGTGATGGAAGTGGTGGTGGTGATGTTGGTGTTGTTGTTCATAGGAAGGGCTGTCTTTTTGCTTAGGAAGAAATAGGGGCTGCTCTTGGAGGAAGAGAGGAGGGGATGAGAGGAAGAAGGGGTCGGCTAGAGAGGTGGTGAGAAAATTTTCGGGTTTAATTTTAAAGAGAGAGATATATATAAGGAGAGATAGAGGGGGAGATCTAAATATAAAAGGGGGAGGCAAAATAGGGTCGGCCTCCCCACTCTCTTGTGTTCACGGATATTAGAGGGGCGACTGCATATGAGGGGGCTCGGGTTTTGATGAGGAAAAGATTAGATTAGGATTTTGTTGGTGGTTACTTAATATAGAGATATCTATCTATATAAATATATCAATGCACAATCAAAACCATTAGTATATATACAATCTATAAGTAGCTACTAAATATAAACCAATATCACTTTAATATAATTTGAACCATAGCTACAAATATAACCCAAATAAATTTCTAAAATATAATTTGAATCATACAAGTTGCTATATAAAGAAACACATGCCTATTTATTTATATAACCCTATATATATATATATATATATATATATATATATATATATAGGGTTATATAAATATATATAGGGTTATATAACCCTATATATATATATATATAGGGTTATATATATATATATATAGGGTTATATAAAAAAAAAAAAAAAAAAAAATATATATATATATATATATATATATATATATATATATATATATTTTAAGAAGGGGGGATTTTATTGATGTATCAGGCGCAAAAAGGAAAAGCCTAAGCGGCAAGCGCTGGTAAAAGAAGAGAAACGGCTAGGCAAGCCGACAAAACTGAAAGAAGAAAAAGACATAGACTAAGACTAATATATGGTTTCCCAGAATTTGGGCGTGGAGTGCGAGCAGCGCCTCCGGATCTTAAGGATCTGTCTGATGATTTTCCTGTACAGTTGGGAGGGTGGAAGATGTCGTCCCTCGTATCGGTACTTGTTCCTGTTTTTCCACAGAACCCAAATGCCCGTGGCTGCGACGATCTGGTGTCCGTAGAAAGCGCCCCAGCTGGACAAGAGATCGTTGAATCCCCTACGGGGAGGGGCCTTCCTAATCTTGGTGCTGAGAGTCGCCCAAATATTCTTGGCTAGATCACCAAAGGTGAGGATGTGCTTTGCCGATTCGGCTTATGGGGAAGTACAGCAAAGACAACTCGAAGCAAGGATGTAGCCAAACGAGATGATGGCGTCGTCGGTAGGGAGCTTGCGGAGGAGGGCTCGCCAGATAAGGATGTACCATTTGGTGGGGATGCAGGCATGCCAGAAAGGAGCGATGAGGGGTGATGGGGTTCCGATGCCTCGGGCGATTGACCTGGCGGATTGCAGTGAGAACCGGCCGTCTGGGTTAGGGGACCATTACGTGATGTCCGGAGTGTCGGAGATACGAAGATTAGCATTGGCAAGACAGGCGGCAGCCGCGGGACCGAGCCAGATCCTGACACGGTCCCAGATCCATCCGGACATGGCATCCTAAAGTTCGCAAATCTGGCGCTCCCACGGAGGAGGCTCGGGAGGGTGCCAAAGGTTCCCACCCAGCCAACGATCGTGGCTCATGGATGAGGAGGTCAGCAAGCTGACGGCCGCAGGTGATGCGTCTCCAGGATGACGATGAACGGGAGTTGACTAAGGCGGTTCCCGGTTGGAAATATCTAAAATATCTCGCTTGCATGAAGCGAGTCCAAATAGAATTGTCTGTGCGCAGTTTCCACCATAACTTCATGGAGCAAGTATCGACGATGTGTTCCAACCTACAGAAACCAAGGCAGCCCTCGAGTGTGGGATGATCCATAGTTGTCCAACTGGCCCAGGGGTGCTTATCTTTGCCTTTGTTGTGACCCCAGAAGAATCGGGTGAAGAGGGATTCAAGCAACGCAAGAACCTTTTTGGGACGATTGCAGACCGCCAGGGTATAAATAGGAATGGAGGATAGGACGTGCTTGATCAGAATCAGCTTGCCTCCTGGCGATAGGGTGGCGTTGTGCCACCCCTCTATCCTTTTCCTAATAGAGCTGACCATGTATTCGAAGATACCCGAGTTGACCTTACCATAGACCAATAGGCACCCTAAGTAGGTGAAAGGGGGGTATGCTATGGCAAAGGTGGTCAGGTTGGAGAGAGTCGCAGAGTGAGACCTGTCCGTTTTGTGGTGGATGTAGATGACGCTTTTTTGGTTGTTGTTTCTTTGTCCGGAGCATCTGGTGTACCTGTTAAGCGTTTGAAGGACCACCTCGATGGAGCCGATATCTCCAAAGGAAAAGATGAGGACTTCGTCAGCGTATGCAAGGTGAGTAATGATGGGGCAGCCAGGGGTGGTGTAAAAGTGGTAGAACCTCGAAGAATTGGGCATGCTCTTAAGGTTTCTGCTGAGGGCTTCAGCAGTGATGATGAAGATAGTAGCTGAAAGAGGGTCCCCCTGACGAACGCCACGGGTAGCGGTGAAGAAGCCGTCGGCCTGGCCATTGATTACGGTAGAGAACCAGAAATTGTTGATGGACCTGAAGATGATGTCAATCCAAGCTTCAGAGAAGCCAAAAGCCCTGAAAACCCAGATCATGAATTGCCAGTCGAGACGGTCGTATGCTTTCTCCATGTCCAGCTTAATGGCGATGTTTCCCCCTTGTAGACGAGAATTTCATGCAAGTGACCATCTCTTGAGCTAGCAGGATGTTGTCCATGATGTTACGCCCTTTCACAAAATCGCTCTGCTCTTCGGAAAAAATTTTGGGAAGGAGCTCCGTCATTCGGTTGGCGATTATTTTGGCGATGATTTTGTTGGCAAAGTTGCATAGACTTATAGGGCGAAAGTCTTTGAAGGTTTATGGGTTGTCTTTTTTAGGGATAAGAATGATATTAGCCCTGGATAAAGATTTAGGGTATGTAGCTCCTTGGAAGAAGGCAATGGAGGCCAATGATCTCCCAGCAATTTCTGTAGAATACCCTGCTGAACCCGTCGGGTCCGGAAGCATTGTGCTCGTCAAGATCCCATACTGCGGACCGAACCTCGACAGCGGAGGGGAGGAAGAGGAGCTGCTCGTTCTCTTGAACAATGATGATGCTTGGGATCTCCGCCAGCACTCCCTCGTCTAAGACGACCGCATCTTTGGTGAAGAGGTTGGAAAAGAAGTTAGCTGCAGCCTCTTGAATCTTATGATGGTCTGTCAGCTGGTTTCAATTATTATTGTTGATACGATGGAGGTTGAGCTATTGTCTGCGGCCTTTAACGCATGCGTGGAAGAAGCTGGAGTTGCGGTCCCCTTCATTGTCCCATTTAAGTCTGGCTTTTTGTTTTCAGAATTCAGTTTCGACTTTGAGTCTGGACTTGAGGATCGCTCTGGCGAGGTTGAGAGCGGTTCGCACTTCGGGGGATCTGTTAGCAACGTAAGAGATCTCGGTGCGGGTGACGTCATCTTCCGTATTTCTGATCTCCTGAAAGATGTTGTCGAACGCAGCCTTGCTCCACCTGGAGAGAGCCTTGCTCGTGGCACGTAGTCTGGCCGCAACTCTATACATCGGATCAGCGTCGTTCACTGAGCCAAGCTGATGCCACTTTAGATTTGAAACTAGGATGGTGTCTCCAAAAATCTAGGAATTGGAAAGGTTTCTTGATGCTTAGGGCACTTCTGCTGATCTCGATGAGAAGGGGTGAGTGATCTGATTCTGTGGTGTTGAGGTGGGAGAGGCTGGTTATGAGCCCCATGTTAGCCCAGTAGCTGTTGATGAGGGCGCAGTCGAGGTGGGAGTATTGACGCCGATGGCCTTCCTGCATGTTGCACCAGGTGAAAGCGTTGCCGGAGAATGAAAGGTGTGCGAGGTGAGCGTTGAAGGTAAAATTATTGAAGTCGTCCATGGACAGGAGAGGAGGCGATCGCACTCCGGACTTCTCGGTACTGCTCGAGATGATGTCCAACGCACATCTATGGAAGGTTCTGGAGGGAGAGGTGGGTGTCTAGGAGGTCGGCCCAGAGGAGTTTCCGCTCTTGGAAGTCACAGCTTTCGTGTATGGCGGAGATTAAGATTCTGTTGCGAAGTTGGGGGTGTTCTACCAAGAAGGAGAGGGCTTGGCAGGAATCCTGGACCTTGCCAGATTGGATTCCCGCGCTGGCAAGAATCAAGATATCGTGACTACCAGCCAGAGCGGTCGCGAATCCTAGATGGAGTTGGATGCCGGTGATTCTTTTCTTGGGGATTTTGGGTTCGATGATTACTAGGATGTCAATTTTGTTAATTTTTTTGAGGCTGAGGATTCCGTTCAGCGTAGGTTTGTTTGCTATGCCTCTAACGTTCCACGAGAGGATGTTAAACATTGGCTTGGGGGGAGTGGGAGAGGAGGTTGAGCTTGGCTGCTGACCTTATGGTCATGGCCGCTTGCTAATTCTTTTTCTTGTTTCTCTTCTTTATTTTTGAGAAAGATTTCTTGGTGGCAGTTTTGTGGTTGTCGCTGGCCTCTGTTGAGCCATGAGGAGAGACATCCCGGTCGATAGCCACCGAGGAGTAACTTGCGGCCTCGACATCGTCGAGCGCACACAGGGGATTGTTGCGATCAAGGAAACCAGCGTCCTTGGCTAGCCAGAACCTTCCAGTGAGAGGGGAATAAGGGTTTGGGGGGCGTCGGTAAAGATGGGTGATAGTGTCAGAACATCAGTGGACAACTCTGGTTCTGCGACAATAGGGCAAGGGTCGAGGGTTTCCTCGAGCTGTTCCCGTGGGTGGCCACCAATATAGATAGATGGTGGAGATGGGTTGGATCCCGAGGGCATGAGGAAGGTGATGAGGGAGATCTCTCGGGGTACTGTGTCGGTGCTAAATACGGTAGGGGTGGAGGGCTGAGGGCCTGTCGGATCTGGGCGTGACAGTGTGAGAGACGTCCTGCGCTGCCTGGGACTCATGGCATACGAGATCTAAGGTGTGCTCACAAGGGCTCTCGGGAGAGTTATCGCTGTCTAGAATGGCGAAGGAGTTAGCGAGGGTGATGGTGGGGGGATTGTAGGGAACGATGGCAGAGTCGTGCGAGGTGAGGGATGTTGGCCTTTGCTGAGGAAGGGTTTCTGTTGGACGGAGGCGGAAAGTAGGGGAGTTGTCAGGTGAGGGGATATGGGGGGTGGTAGGCGCGACCCATGTCGCGAGGTTTGCGGGTTCCAGACTTCTTGAGGGTCGGGTTTGTCCGAAAGTAGTGTTGCAGGGAATGACCGCTCATCTGGCAATGTTGGCAATAAATGATGTTGTTGTCATATTCTAGCGTTTGCCTGATTGTCTTATCACCAAGCTCTATCTCAATCATTTTGGGGGGTTCCTTGGCGAGGTCGAGCTCAACACAAATCTTCGCATAGTTACATTTTGAAAGTTTACATGTTTCTTCCGCGATGGCGACCAGGGACCCGAATGAACTAGCGATGCGCTTGAGAGCAGCTGCGAAGAAACACACCAGAGGGAGGTTGGGAAGGGTGACCCATGTGGATATGATCGATGAATCCATAGCTTGGTTGAAATTGGGTGACCATTTGACAATTTTAGCAACTTGAGAGTCAAATTTGGTGGTACCCTTGGCCCACACCGTGGTGCAGTCCTGCTCGGAGGACAGGTGCAGGAATATGTGCTTGGGATCGAGAGAGGCGACCCGATAGGTGTCCAAGAGACCCCAGGCCATGATATCCACCTTTACCCTAGCAATCTTCGGGCAACCGAAGGTGAACTTAAGGACGAAGGACTTGAGGACGGAGGAGGATAGGGAAGAAATATCCGCGTCGGAGAAGGGGATGCGGATTGGAAAACCGTCGGATGGGGGTGCGAAAATGATTTCGGACAGTATGATCTCCGCGGTAGGGGAGGGGAGGACCTTCACGCGGTCAGGCCGCAAAGCTTCAGTGTAGGAAGGCATGCGGGTGGGGGAGGGGAGTGGGGCTGGGGTAGCGTGTAGGCCGTTGGTGGCGAGAGCGGACGAGAATGCGGGGCCTCCGGCGGTATGCCTGCCTGCAAAGGGGGTTAGGATTCCTTGTGCAGTGGAGCCCGGCGTCGAGGTGAGGGGCTGGCCCACGAAGTGGGAGCCACCAGGCTCTAGGAGGCCCGGAACAGAGGGTGAAGGCGTACTCACAAAGTGGGAGCCTACGGGCGGGCGAGCAGCGCTACCCGCAACAGGTTAGGGCTGGCCCGCAATGTGGTTGCCACTGGGCACGAACAGGCCCGAAACGAAGGGTGAGGGCTGTCCCACAACGTGAGTGCCACCGAGAGCGCAAAGGCCCAAAACATTGGATGAGGGCTGGCCAACAACGTGGGTGCCACCGGGTGCGTTGGAGCCCGAAATGGAGATTGAGGGCTGGCCCACACAGTGGGAGCCCTCAAGCTCGCGGAAAGGAGGCTGATCCAACACGTGGAGGCCTGCGCTCGAGCCCAAAGCAGATTGAGCAAAAACAGGTGGCTGAAGTGCAGGGCCCGCGCCCGAGGAGAGCGTGGACACGGCGAGGCCCGCAATGGTGGGAGGGCCCGCAAGCCCGTTACGCGCCAAGGATGGACCAACATAAAAGTCAAAGTCTAAACTCTGCAGCGTAAAACAGAGGGGGTTGGATTGCGCGTGAAGCGGATCAGGAACATATATATATATATATATATATATATATATATATATATATATATATATATATATATATATATATATATATATATATATATATATATATATATATATACACTAAATCTAATTTATATCTATATAAATTCAAACAATAATGATTACTAATATAATACCACATCCATTACTAAATGAAATATACCATAACTACAAGTCGTACACAACTTTGCTCAAATTATTATTATATTACCACTTTAGTTTAAATCTATTTTAATTAAAGATTAATAAGATATCCAAATTTATATCCCCATAGTAATCAAATATTAACTCAAATTATTTCCAAAATTGTCCTTTATAAGTAACATCAAAATAGTAAAAATTAATATCGAAAAATAAAAAATATATGAATAAATTTTAGGTACTCTCATGCAAAAGAATATTTTCGTAAAATATCCTTTTCTAAATTACCAATAAAATAAAATAGCCTTGTATAATAATAACGTTTTGGAAATTTCGTTGAGACGCATTTTATAACTTTAAGCAATTGAAATTATCTATAATATATTATTTTGAAAACTATGCCTCTTCTATATAAATAAAACCTTTTTATAAAATATGTACCTCACACATATTCACCCTCAACGAGCAAATCCAAAAAATGCAAATTAGCACATGAAATAGAAATACGAGAACGTGAACTTGCACACGGCGTATAATACGAAGTACAATTTAAATATAAATTTTATTTTAAAAAAATATAGTAGAAATTTAGGGGGTTTACAATTTGTGTTTGGGACGCCTTACCCATCTCATATGTGATTTACTCTTTATTACTTCTTGTGTTGATTGGATTGAGATAGGATTTGTTCGACCTTAAGAGTCGTCAGTGGTATGCTTGAGTCCACCCACTTGCCTTCTAGACAGCTTTGATCGCATATTGGGGTACTGTCATACTCTAATATACGTAGCTGGCTTTGTTTCGCCTTCGATCTCCATTATTTTGGTTCTGGGTGTGATAGAATTTTTTGGTGGCCCATACAGGTCTGTCTTCAGACTTGTGGGTGATTCATCTGGTTAGAATCTCAATCATATATTTGTCTTCATTTGATCTCCCTTTGCTTATCGTATTTCTCGCTTTCCTTGAACTTTAATTATGCTTGGCATATCCTTGCTCTATTCATGTCCCTTTCTTATATCACGTGTCCTTATCCTTCAGGGATACCCCACTTTTTATCTATTTCTTTCGAGGATTTTATTGCTCAGTCTTTTTCCATGGTTCAGACAATATGCTGGCATCAGATCCCGTCTCCACAGAGTCATGTACTAGTACCATCTCAGCATATGTTGGCAGCTCAGTTCACTCCACTCCAGTCAGTTCAGCTAGTAAAGTCAGCCCGATCCCATGTTCAACATCTCCTTCCGACGCGGTCTCAGTGGTTTCAATGTTAGCATTCGGTATAGTTTTCCCACGTCCAATAAGTCAGGTAAAATCAGCAACATGTAAGAGCAGTAGTCCCGATGCATTGGCAGAAATAGTTTGTTACCACAGAGCAGTTGTTGGCTGAGGGCATTCAGATTATTGGTAAGCTTTTGAGGTGTTCCATTAGTAATTCTTATTCTTGGGTTCCATCGACGACCTTGTATTCCACTTATAATCGAAATGCGATGGTCGACTTGACATATTCGATGAGTGAATACGAGTTTCTCGTACCACTCTTCTGCCTCTGTATCTCATGATACGCAATATCTATCATGTATTTCGACTACGTAGGTGCGTCCTGGATCAGAGTCATATTCTCGATTGAGCTATTGGTACCGACTTACTTCGAGACTTGACCTATGTCCACTTTGTGTGTCAATGTAGGCAAGCGAGGACGAATTCCTACTCAACTAACTCAGGGGTATATTATTCCATATGCCTACTAGTTTGCTTCTTTTCTAGTATTATATATATATATATATATATATATATTTATTATTTTCTATAATTTATTTAAATTCTGTATCTCAAATATCACTTATACACGGGATGTTTTTCTTTTGATGAGTTATGATTTTACATTATTTTAGCATGTGGTTTGCTCGACTAGCTTTAGGAAATTCTGAGGACAAAATTTTTTGAAGTTGTGCAGAGTTGTCGGACTCGTCTCACAGTATCAGTATTTATATACGGATACGTATTTTGTATTGTATTTCATATTTTTTTGGTTTCGGAACGCTTTAAAGCATTTTTCAAAATTATAGATTTTCTTCTTGACTGGTATACCGCTAGTATACCGGTGTATACCGACGACATACCGTCCAGACAGATTTTCCATATTTTGGATATTTTCAATTTTAGATATTTTTATGAATAGTGTTTTCAATATTTTTATGAATAGTATTTTGGATATTTTGATGAATTGTATTTAGATATTTTGGTGAATAGTATAGATGCGTCCTATTATCCATTGGACATTAGGTTTTCTTTTAATGGATGATATTGACTTAGAATGTGACATGGATCACGATCCAACAGTCACAATTAATTCACCCATTCTATATATACCTATTGACTTTCTCTCTCCTCTCTCTTTTCATTACTTCTTTATTTCCGCTTCACTCTCCTTCCTCTTCCTCAAGCTTAGGAAAGCTTTGCCTTGAGGCCTAGAGTGTGGTTTCGGAACCCCTTTTGGTGGTGGAGTGGAAGATTAGGATTGGTTGCTAAAATCTAGGCAAGTACATCTTGCTCAAATATGATTTGACCATGCTTTATTTTTATTTTCCATATAAACTAAAGTTTTATTGTTCTATAATATGCTTCTCTAAATTGTTTACATATTTAGTATGTAGCACTTTTGATTTTGATCGGTAGTATTACGTATATCTAAGTTTATAGATGTAATTTTCAAGTATTTTGAGGTATTTATCTATCAAATGTTTTAATTTGTGAAAGATAATACTTCCATGTTGTAGGAAATTCAATTCTATACAATTTTGACTTTTGAAAAATCAAAATTTCGATTTGAATTGAGATTTTTATGGCTGAAACAAGTTTTGTCATTTTTCAAGTTTTCGTTGCTTTTTAGATAAACGGAATTCCGACAGAATAACGTTGTATAGTGATGGAGTACCAATTTTCTGCCCATAAACATACTGTCTTCTGGCCGGAATACCGCAGTATACCGCAGGTATGCCGAATTTGGCTGTTTTTGGCTGATTTGAGCTATTTTTGCCAATTTTAGCCTATTTTGTCCATTTTTGATATTTTCTCCGATTGTAATGAAATCTTAAGATGATTAGATGACCTTGTATATTTAGAGAATGATTGTACACCCTATACATACTTGACACTCATAGATTTGCATAAATTGTTTTATGCCATGCACTTATCTTAAATGATTATTCCTACATACCATGATATAGTTCATGTTTGATTTTCTGATATGCCATGATATGTTTTGTTATTGATTTCCCCTATATGCCATGATATGCAATGCCATGCCTTTCTAGATTTTATTGTCCAATACATTTATTGTCTAGCTGTACATTGATTGATAGTAGCATGTCATGGCGTACTCATGATTACCGTATATGTCCAGATTGATTTAGTGGATCGTAGTAGAGCACTCCCGTATTGATTTTCTAATTGACTTCTAGATTGAGATTGAATTCATGTTCTATATTGACACCGTGGATTTAAATTGTTATATGTCTAATCTATTTGCCTCTTGGCAATGGACAATCGAGTGTGAGTATTGTCCATTGTATCGCGCATAATATGTATTGAGAACATTTGCCAGAGATATCTCGCAAATGACTTATACCCATGACTCGTCATTATAGGACGATTCTTGAGTGTCAACGACTTTAGAATTGAAAATGAATCTTATAGGTAATTGACTAGTAAACTCATATAGATCATTGAAAGGGGAGGACACATCATGCTACCGCGACTTGGGTCGCTATGCCCCCCCCCCCCCCCCCCCACAGTGGAAAGAATAACCCGGATTGGCGTGGGCCCCTGACCTTATTGATTGAGTAGATGTTTATCTACTATTGATATGATTTTGAGTAGATGTTTATCTACTATTGATATATTTGTTTTTGAGTAGATGTTGTTTGTCTACTATTGATAGAGATTATTGTTGTTTGTATTTCTTTTCTTTCTACCGTCGTCGCCCCCGTGGCCACCCGAGTTACTGCAGCGTAGGTGGTAGTGAAGTTCCTCAACTTGCGCACTAGTAATTAGGATTGTGATAACCCTAGATAGTTAATGAGAGCAAGCCGTAGACATTGATTGGCCTTGCACTTTTGGTTGTGCGTTACTTTATATGCTCTATGTGTCGGTGAGTGGCCAGAGGCTAAGTTCTGCTCGGGAAAGGTTCTGCAACCCTGGTTCTTGTTTGTTTTAAGGATTGTGGCTCTGATTTCTAGTAGTTCCTGAGTCCTTTGTTGCTCATTGGCTTATTATCATCCATAGCTATATTTTTTAGTATTTCCATTCAGTCATTTTATTCTCGAGATACGTGCATTGGTACAGCACTAGTCCCGAACCGTATTTATTTATTTTTGTCATTTTGTTATTGTGTTGTTGATGGGCTTTGTCGTTAACCTTGAGCTTCATTGTGGTACTTGCTATTTGGGGGTCTGACCCCACTGGTTTTGTATGGCTGGATTCCATATTTGATCTCGAGGGTCTACCGTCTTCTTCTCCGGATGGTTCGCACTCAGAGGACCGACACGGATTGACGAGTGGGTTACCTTATCTCCTACTCCATTGTTATATTTTTATTTGGTGGTGTTTAGCCAAGGACATGTATTAGTCCTTGTATCTGGGTTTTGTTCCCTTCGGCTTCGTACGACGTAGATGTATATTCTGGACCATGGCTAGTTGTACTTTTATGTATCTTTGGTATATTCAGTTGATGTATCTTTTTATTATGTCAACTCTGATGATTATGTATGTATTTGTGTTTGGGACGCCTTTCCCATCTCACATGTGATTTACTCTTTATTGTTCCTTGTGTTGATTGGATTGAGATAGGATTTGTTCGACCTTAGGATTCGTCAGTGGCATGCTAGAGTCCACCCACTTACCTTTTAGACAGCTTTAATCGCATATTGGGGTACTGACGTACTCTAATGTACGTAGCTGGCTTTGTTTCGCCCTCGATCTCCATTATTTTAGTTCTGGGGCGTGACACTATTGACCACTATGGATTATGTTTTAGCTGTGTGGGGATTAAAAGGTGTGTCTATACACATTAATTTATGTACAGCTTGGGATAGAAGAATTGTTCTTCCCAGTTAGTTACTAATTAATTTCCTGCTTAAAATATGTGTACCTGTACACAATTCTTCTATCCTAGCCAGTTACTTCAAATTAATTTGTTTCTTCATTTTAAACCTGTCGGTTGCTTTATTCTAATTTGTTTGGAACAAGGGATGGAAGAATTGTGCTTGTGCACTAATGATCGCTAATGGATCATGATTACTTTGCGTAGGTGAAAGAACATTTGAAGTGCTGAAGTTGCTTATTTTTACTGCTCATTACCTTCCTGGAGTTAATGTAGCAATTGCCTACTCATTAGGTGAATTCTGAAGTAGTTTTGTACTTGTCTGCAACAACTACCTGCTCGTTAGGTGAATTGAATCTTAGTTAATTGTTAAAATTTTCTGTAGCAACTGCATGCTCATTACCTTTCTCGAGTTTCTGAAAGCTGGCTTCACTTCAGTACCTACAACAAAGCAACTACCTATCAAGTTTTTTGGGGAGTCATTTTATCACCGTCCAAGCTGGCTTCACTTCATCAGCAACCGCCTGCTCATTAGTTGCCTGCTCATTACCCTATTAATCTAATATTGTCATCATGTTATTCTTTTCTATATGCTGAGTTGTACATGCCTCTTTGTGATTCTCAAGGTTTTGGCATATATCCATCAGTGATCATGTTCCATTCTATATCATATAGAAACTGTATATGTAAACTGCAGCTGGAAAGTAATTTTTGGATATGTAAACTACATATTAATATGTAAACTGCAGCTGGAAAGTGATTTTTGAAGCCTCTCTAGAATAGTTTCGTATAGGGCGTTTTATATGTCAATACTTTTGTATATGCCAAATTTTAGACCCGCTTGGACTAGCGGGTTGTTCCGGATTGGATCCGTTTCAAACGGAATAGGTCCAATTCGATTCCCAAAAAATTGGCTTGCTCCATCCCGTCCCGCCAAAGAACGGGCCAGATTCGAGTCTACAAAATTTGGGGCCGACACGACTCGTTCCCAGCCCTAAACACGAGACTTAGACATGATAAAATGATGAATTTTATGTACAAAACATGTTGAGTAGCTTCACTAACTTAGCCACAACACAATATAAAAGGCACTATAGGCCCTCAGGGATTACTCCCTCCATCCTACATTGGTGCAGAAGACGAACTGTATACTAAGTGAGTTCTCATGGTCCCTTAGAGATTATTCCTTCCATTCTATATGTCTAGACAATGCTTCTATAACTGGACGAAGAGCCACAAAGCTTCTTTAATTACTCCCTCCTTCCTATCCTACGTGGGTTCGGACGATGAACTCTATACTGAACGAAGTGCCATGGGTCCTCATGGTTACTCTCTATATTCTATATGGGTTGAGACAATGTTCCTATAATTGGATGAGGTTCCATGAACCATCGGGGATTCCTCACCATATTGTACATGGGTACTGACTTTGATTTTTATACTAGATGAGGCGCAACAAACCCTCTCGGATTATTGCATCTATTTTAATCTGTACATAAATTGCAACTATAAAAGATGAGCTGACATAAGCCCTCGAGGATTACTCATGCATTCTACATGGGTCTATATGTTGGTTCTACATTGGACTAGGTGCCACATTCTCTTGGGGATTACTTTGTCCATTCTACATTGTTCTAGACGATGGCTTCTACTCTGGACAAGGTGCAAATAGCATAGGGATTACTCCTTCCATTCAACATGGGTCCAGACTTCGGTTCCTACATTAGATAAGGTTCGATTAGCCAAAAGGGATTACTTCCTACACTATGAGTCGAGACATCATACCCCACAACCAGGTGAGCCACCACATACAATTATCCCTTTGTCTATGTGGAGCCATTATTGGGGGGAATAACTTGTCTTATAGACCAAAAGATACACTCGTTTATGACTCAACAATACAAAATACTCAACAATGTACCAAGAACAAAAGCAAAATTTTGAACAAACAATTATTTGTTCATTCATATAAGAGTTCAAAGTACATGTAATAGCCTAAAAATATGTACCTTCAATTTTTGTTTCCGTATATATAATATTCGTAAAATGTAATAGCTGCCCTTTTATAAATTTCAAGTATTTTTAAAAAAAATAAAATTTTAGTATTTTGATTTCGTTACTATTACTAATTTATTATTGTTATGAATATTATTAAATTTACTTTTTTCTATTTGCATTTCTCCCCACCAAAGATTTTTATTTACAAATTAGCATGGACACTTAAGGGGTTAGTTGTCATGGCATGATAACATGAAGGCCACGTCAAGCCCCAGTACTGGAATACGGAGAACAGGAGTATGACACAACCAACTACACACTATGAAGTACACCAGTACCCACAATACGGTCATGGTTGTCCCTAGACATGGGGCTATATATGGTCACACAGAACATACTATATCTCAATCAGTCAACAAAAAATAAAAATATGGATCATATTAGATAAAACAGTAAGACATCCCCGAAGCTCTATCAAAATGATCATGAAACTAGTTATATAAAATAAAAAATAGCACAATATCAAATATACATGATCATATCATATGTTGTAGTCTGAATATAATATAATAATGTGATCGAAAAGTCTTCCAAATTATACATGCAAAATTGGTACCTGGCGACAAAACATCTCAAAAGAAACAAAATGATATAATGAGTGGCGAAGGATAAACCCACTCAAGCCCTTCGTCGATCATTCTTCGAGTGCATCCTATTAGAAGTGAAATACGCTTGATACTTGTGCTATGCTACATGATCCGGCCAGCCAAATAAAACTAGAGGGGTAAGGCCCCTAATAGCAAGTACCACAAGAAAGCACGAGCGAATTAAACAAAATACATTCAATAGCATTACATAAGAACTTGTGTTGTAGTCTAGGACTATAATCTATTATCGAGCGTAATCCAACCCTACTCTAAACAAGGACAAGGAATAAACCACTACATTGAGACTGTCTAAGTCCCTAAACTACTGACAAATAATACAATATATGCACAAATGGTTTAATAGATTGGCCAACAAATTTATATGCCTTGTTATATTAATAATCGAGTTATCTAAGGAATGCAATATAAATAGATTCTCATATCATGCCGAAGCGGGACTAGCCGAACCATATAAAAATATACAGTCAATAATAGACTAAGATACCACCCCTCTGGAGGTCACTAGGTCAGTCAATAGCAATAACATTCTATGACATCGCCTCTTGAGAGGTCACCGGTTCATTCAGTAGCAGTAACGGTCCAAACACATATATAGGATAAATACTAGGAAGATAATAATAATAAATGTCGGATAATATACTCCACCAAGGTAGATGATACCATAGTATTCGATGGCGGACTAGTAAATATACGATATTAGGATCCTGTTTTCTTCTAATGATTCAATGTATTTTAAGTTATTTAATAAATAATATTGGTCATACGGTTCCCATATCGTAGACAGACGGCTATCCATCCTATATGTCATTCCATAGCATAGTCCGCTGGATATGAATCTGCATTGATCGACGAGGGTTCCAACTAGATTCGTCCTGATCCAATTCAACCATAAATCCATAAACCTACACCTATCCACGCTAAGACCACTACTAATCACAAGGATATCTGTATAGGGTACTCATATAATATTACTATAATGGTATATTGCTTTTTAGTGCACAATAATCAGTAATAGTAGTATAATGCTCAATAACCAATAACACTTCGATACTATAATAGTGACAATACCTTAAAGTGTAAGCTGGTAATCATAGTACGGGTACGATGTAACACGGTTATCAGTAGGATTAATCAATCAGTCAGTCAATCAATGATAATACCAATACCATTCATTCGTTTTTTCATTGTATATCAGTATTATCTAGTTGAGGGTATAATTACCAGATACTATTCTACCCAATTATAGAGTTCTGGTGTCTGTAGGTTCACTTACAATCCATTAAAATCTTTTAAATTCTCAGTCATTAACTTATATAAACTCTATAATAGGAATAGCATGCTAATAAGAATCTAATAGACAATAGGTAGTTGCTAGGTAATATTTCGATGAAGGCTAAATGCCCATGCCAGATGACGACACACAACCATGTTTCATTCCTGAAAAATTAGTAGCCAACATAATATTGGCAGTGTATTGTTAGTATATTGACAATATGCTGGCAATATATACTGTAACTATACTGTTCTACCTTATAGAACAATATACTAGACATGCTGAAAAATAAATAAGCCCATACAGTTAATATACTAAAAGTATACTATTTTGCTTTACCAAACATATATTGAACTTATTGGAAATACCAAAATTCCACACATTATACTGAAAGTTTACTGTCTACACTGAATACAAACAGGGGCTCGGGATGGGGGTTTCTTAGTGTCAATATAAATCAAATTAATATCTAATACACTCTAATTGATGTGGGCATCTAGTACATGCTTCCTACACCATTCTATGACCAGTATAGGGGCAAAAACCTAGGTTTCATACCCAAACCCCCAAGTACAGCCTAGTATCGTAGGGTATGATTCCCTATACTAGTATTTATCACCAACCTATGCTGTAACTATTGCACGTTAATAAAAACATGATAATAAATACATTGATAGATTTTTATTTGGATAAAACTAAACAACACATGAATTATAGGAATAAAAACAAAATAGAAAATTTGGTATTAATCACAAATGCAAATTATACTTGCCTTGGTTTCAAAGCCACATGCCTAGCTTTAACACCACCACCTAGGAGGGTTAGCCACCATACCCAAGATTCAAGGCTAGCATAGATCTTCTAGGTCACCTACCAAAGAAAAAAGAGAAGGAATGAAGAAGGGAAATAAAAAAAGAAAATGAATGGAAGAGAGAAAGAGAGGAGTCATATAGAGAATGGCTTTGATTCCTTGACCTCCATCTAGCCAAGTCACCATTTTGTGACTCTTCCCAACCAATCACATCCACCTAAACAAAACCATCTATATAATGGGTAATAACCTGCTAACTGGGTATTTAGCTGTACCCACACGATACTGTCAGAATTTTGATTAGGCATTCTACTGTCATAATTTATCAATATATTATCTGCATAGCAGAATGCCAGTCAGCAGGTTATTACCCATTGTATAGATGGTTTTGTTTGGGTGGCAGTAATTGGTTGGAAGAGTCATGGATTGGTGATTTGGCTAGTTGCAGGGCGAAAAATCAAATCCATTCTCTATATAACTCATTTCTCTCTCTGGACAGTACTATGCTGTTTGTTTAGTAAAATTCCAACTTTGGATATTTTTGGATATCTAGTCAATACGCAGGTCCTAATTCGGGTTTAGGACAATATTCATGGTATAAATGGGGGTCTAGGATGGTCTTCCATATTATTATCTTATTAAAAAAATTAAAAATCAATTAAAGTTGCATAAGTCAATTAATCGGTTTAAGCAGTCAATTTTTATACAGACGATTCTCTCGTACGGCTCTCGATACCAAATTTAAAAACAATAACAGTAAGCAGGAAGCCCGCACTAATAATACAAATAAGGGACATCGTATCAAAACTGAATACAAGAACATATACGATAAAAAATTATAACAGGAAGTGAGAACATGGCATTCTCTAAACTACTTTAATCTTCATTTTCTTTATTAAAAATGGAAAAAAAAACATTTTGATAAGAAGGAAAGAGGAGAGAGAGAAGCACATGAGTCCCACTCTCCCCATCTTGGATCCATCTCTCCACCATTTCCTCTTTTACCACCCAACTCTACCTCACCCCCTCCTTATGCCTCCCACCTATAATGCCCCTCTTCGTACGGTGCATTATGCTGAGTTGATGACTCGAAGAGTTGAGTTAAGCTGAAGAATGCATCGAGTAAGATCGATGCACGTGTTAAGTTGGCCCGAGAGAAAGCATTGAGTCGTTTTAATGATTCTAAAAATCGAATCGATACAACGCACAAGTGTAGAAGCATGAAAAATAATAAAGAAAGATCCATGCGACCAGATAGCCCCACGCGGCTCAGAGAGTTCATGCGGCTCAAGTATCCATGCGGTTCAAGCGTCTATGCGGCTCAAATAAGCTCTATGCGGCTCAGAGAGAAGACACGTGGCCTGCAAACAGCTCTCTCGCTTGTCCTTTATTGTATTAAATGCCTTGACGGCTGACAGCTCTGACAAGGTGACAGTTCTGACACAAAGATATCATTACGACTCCTTCATAATGACGGACTCCTTGGAAAGCGAAGAAAATCTCTGACACGATCCCCCGAGATCCAGAAACTATCATGCGGCCTTGACACGTGGACAGTCGTATGCGGCCCAAGCGGAGGCTCCCCCATGCGGCTCATGAAGATTAGCCCCATGTGGCTCACGAAGATTAGCCCCATGCGGCTCACGAAGACTAGCTCCATGCGGCACACGAAGACCATCCCTATGCGGCTCGCGAGGACTATCTTCATGCGGTTCACTCATTCGGTCATCCATACTCATGCGGCTCAAATCATTACCATGCGGTCCAAATGTTCGGGAGGGCCACTCTTAGGTAACTTTGACACGTGGCCAGCCTTATGCGGCTCAATAAGGAGCAACTTTCCTGCGGCTCAGATTTCTGCTATTATGACACATGGCATGATAGCAGGGCACGTGGCATCAGATTGATCGAAATTTCTCAACAGATCCCAATAAAATATTGGGATCAAATCAAATCATCTGCAAATAAGCCAATTAAAGACACGTGTCGAAGAATCTGAGGTTGGCATGACAAATCAGGAGGATTTATGTCAATCAGCATTAATTACCCACAAAAGATTTGATGCAATCACATTTATTGCTCAAATCTAGATGAGCGGCCCAAATCCAATGATCCTTAGCCGCCGACTTTCAAGAATGGACAATTATTGTAAACCCTAATGAGGCCCCCCTCCCACTCTTATAAATAGCAGGGTGTCATTCCCTTGCGAGGAGAGATACGAAGATAGAGAGAGATATAGAGACAGACGCACATAGAGACATACACAAAGACAGAAAGAGCCAGAGAGCCTGAAGAGAGAGCATTTCTTCATCAATGGCCAGCAGTTCTTCTACAGAGCCAAGGCTGCACCCGATCGTCCAAGAAGTAAGACAGAGCTGTCGTCGCTTTCCCGAGCCTCTACCGTCACCCCCCAGAATCTAAAATAAACAATTGTACTTAGATTGCTGTACCTAGGTTTTCGTCCCTAGGCTTTCTTTGTACAAGCGAGTTTGTATTGTGAAGTAAAATTCTAGTCCTCCGATAATTATTCTGTTCTTTTATATTTTATGGCAAACACGATGGCGACTCTGCTGGGGACAAACTTCTCCACGGCTGAGGAGTTGGTGACGCAATCGGATGCAGCCAAACTTGGCTCCACACAACAAAAGATGGTCGTCCGCTTCGACCAACAGGCATTTGAAGAAATGCTCTCCGAGGAAAGCGCTGGTCCTGTCCAGAAGCGAATCCACACAAAAAAGGCTCGCTGCGAGTGGAGGCCAAAATCATTTACTCCTCTCCAAGCTCTGGACGGAGTACTCTCTGCTACCCAAGACGGCGAAGGCGACTCTCATACGGCTCCACTTCAAGCCGTAGAGGACTCTGCTGTGCCCAAGTCTGGCAAAGGAAAGCACTACGATACTGGACTTGTAGGGACAAAGAGTGGTTCTGCGCGCCCCAAGAAGAAGCCGAACACTCATGTGGCTAAGTCTGCCAACCACATGCAGGACGCTCATGCGGCTGGATCGGCCAGCCACATGAAGGAGGTCTATGCGGCCAGATCATCCAGCCGCATGAAAAAAACTCATGCGGCCGGGACTCCCAGCCGCATGAAGAAAGTCTATACGGCTACGCCTGCCAGCCGTATGAAGATTATTGATGACAGCCGTATGACGCCTACTACACGCGGCTCTGTCTTCGACCGTCTCTCTTATGGTCCTGATCTCTTGTGCTCCCAAGAAGACATGTCTGACTCTCTCCAGTATTACTTAGACTCTTCCTACTATGTGCCCTTACGCACTAGAGCGAAGAAGTCTAGGGCAGTGCGAGCTTGGCAAGCACGATACGCTGATCCGACCTCTGACCATCCGA
Source organism: Iris pallida (assembly GCA_029216955.1). NCBI lineage: Eukaryota > Viridiplantae > Streptophyta > Magnoliopsida > Asparagales > Iridaceae > Iris > Iris pallida. The sequence continues at coordinate 4,387,292 of JANAVB010016195.1, forward strand.
GCGTCCCGCATACCGTTATGCGGGCCTCAGATGGAAAGTTGTACAGAACCACTCGAGTCCAGCCCCCGGCAGCAAATGGACAGAGAGGTTCGTAAAAGTCTTCCGAAATCCAGGGAGCAAACATGGTCGATCAAGACCCATCTGACTTGCGTGAGGCCATCCTCCACAAACGCAAGGAAAGAGAAGATGCATCGGGGTTCAAAGAGTCCTCCCACGGACGTCACTGCACCCAAGTCATCGTCAACTGCTGCTGCAATAATGCGACGGTATGAGAAGACCGGCAGTCCATCTTTCAAAGAATGCAACAGCCGTCTTCAGAAGACGAGGCACTTCCCGTCGTCTCCTGCAACTCTGCTCAGAAAGTCTCCGCCGATGGGAGAGAGAAGAAGACAAATGTTTCCAGCACAAAGATTTCAACCACGATGACTAAAAGACTGTCGTCTAAGCAGGTGCCTACCACCGGAGTTTTCCAAGGTACTCGTACTAAGATGAAATCTGCTACAGTGGGAGATTCGTCGTCCACACTACTAGGGGTTGCTGGGACTGGGGTAGCACTCCTCCAAACTTTCACGATAATCCGATGTTCCAAGAAGATGAGCCGGGGGAAACAACTCTCCCATCAGATGCAGTAAACCCCGACGTCCCGGAGGACGTCCACAACTCCCAAGACGAGGCAAACTCGAAGACTGGGGGTACTGTTCCTTCTGAGTCCGAACCAGAGGAGGACATTCCCACATACCCCGATGACTTTTCACTACAGGGGTACGATTCGGAGAGCGCTTCCTCCACCGTTTCGTCCATCTCTCCTCATATAAAGACGGTGTTCATGATGGACAGCAGCTAAGGTGGTTCCAGTGATCGCCAACGCATCGACACTCTGGAGGCCATACTGCTTGCCTTGGTCAAGTCTGTGGACGAGATCAAAGCGGCCCTTCCAACTCTGCAAGGAGAGACGCCTGGCCAAACAAGCGCGGGTTCCGCAGTCAATGCGGACTCGAATTCAGCAGCACCGAACCCGGGCAACAATTCTCCTGAAGTAACGGCCCCCACCGCCGTGGATGAGGCCCGAGAGGCGAAAAGAGAGGTCCAGGAGCTTCGAGCCATGTTCCACGCTCGAGAAAACTCTCAAGACCTCAGAATACGGCAACCGTACCCCGCTGCATGGAGGGATGTCCCCTTTCCACCAAGATATAAGCCATTCAATATCAATCCTTATGATGGCAAGACCTCCGCCAGTCGATACATCACTTACTTCGAGGTCACCACCGACCATCTGCCCCATGATGATGCCATCCTCACACGATTATTCATCGGGGCATTGAAAGGAGTCGCCTTCGATTGGTATCATAACCTGTCGGACAACTGCATCCACTCCTTTGCTGGCTTCAAACGCATGTTCTTGGAGAGATTCTACGAAGTAGGGCAGGACATCATAATGTCCACCCTCATGGACGTCGTCCAAGGGGAGAAAGAGCTCACAAGGAACTATATCGAGCGGTTTTGCCAAACCGTAATGAAGTTGCCGTCTGAAAATCTGGACTCCTCCTTGATTGAAATTTGCCAAAAGAGACTGCTACCAACAATCAGCCTCTGGATGGGCGAAAGTCAATTCAAGGACTGGAAGACGTTTATCATCAGTGCCACAAGCGCTGAAGAACGATTAAAGAAGGCTCGCCAACTGGGATTGCACATCTCAGAGGGAGAAGACAAGGGCAGACGTCCCAACGCCAACACCAACAATGGGGGTAGCTCCTCCAACAATTGGAACAATAAGGGCAAGCAGGCTATGGTGGCCGACACATCACAGAAACCTGAGCCAAAGCCGACAGACAAACAGTGGCCGCAAATTGCCTACTCCTTTGAAGATGGTCACGTCAAGCCCATCTTGGACATGCTCATACAAGGAGATAGAATTCAGCTTCCTCCACTAAGACGGAAACCGCGGTCGGCAGAAATGGAGAATCCAAAGTACTGCCATTACCATCGCTACGTCCACCATGCTACACACGACTACTACCAACTAAAACGGTACATCCAAAATCTTATCGATTCAAACGCTCTGGCCATCGATTTCGAGGAGGTAACAGTGGCAGCCAATATGGTGTCAGTATAATTCGGCAGCTTCCCTCCGACGAAAACTTAAGACGGTGTAGTCCCCATCCCTTTGGCGACAATGGAGATTGCTAATCTTCCACCTCCCCGAGATCAGGCTGCTGGTCTAGTGCCCATTACTACATCACGAGGGGAGGTCATGTGGGTCCATCCAGACTTGGTATCAGAAGTGACTCAGCCCACACCATCTTCCATCGGCAAGAAGAAGAGTGGAAAAGTCAGGTCCTGCCGCACAATGTCGACAGATATCGAAGAAGCTGTAGTCGTCGTCACTCGGTTTGGGGCACAATCCCAACCCATGGCTGACAACTCGGCTGAAGATCATCAGCCCGCTACAACTGACGCTCCGGGACCGGCTCAGCTTCCGACGACCGACAAGCCTAGGCCGAAGGAGACTCGCTTTGACAAATCCCTCCGAAAAGAGACACCACAGGGGCTGGAGAAGCCCTACAACTTCGACAACTTGGCACAATTGGCCAATACACCAGCCAAGTTGTCATTATACGAGCTTCTGAGACTCTCAAAGGATATTCGTGCGGCTTTGAGCGATGCACTCCAAAATGCCAACGCGTACCTGGCTCAGGTCAACCTCACGGGAGAGAACCCGCCTGCTGATCTCCAAGACAGCGCTTATACGGGAGCGATGCCCAATATTGTCTTCACTCCGCAGGACATGCTTATCAAAACCAACCTACACGATCGCCCGCTATACTACACTGGATACATCGGTGACGTAAAGGTTGATCGGATGCACCTTGATCCTGGCTCTTCCATAACCATTATCCCGAAGGGTCTGTTACATCATCTCCGTATCCCATTGCATCGCCTGACGCCTACAAGCACTGCCATCAGCGATTTCAATTCGGGCAGGAGCTACCCAATTGGAAAGATTCGTCTGAAGTATCAAATCGGCGATCTCCAGTCGGAAGTCACCTATTACGTCATAGATGTAGACACTTCTTACAACATCCTCTTGGGGCACCCTTGGATACACGATTATATGATCGTGCCTTCCACGCTGCACCAATGCTTGAAGTATGTCGACAAACATGACTTCGTGATGACAGAATTTGCTGATATCGACCCCTTCAAAGGGGTCGAATCCTACTACTCAGACTCCTGTATGTACGAAAAGTCGAAGAGGCACCTTGGTGAAGGAGATGTGCAAGCTCGTACCGAGACAGCCACAGGATCAGTAGAACCTCTGACGATCCACCTCCAACCTCGCAAACCTGGCAAGTCCGCACCCCTTACCGCCACTCTGCGTAAGGATGCGATCAGCCTCTCGGCACAAGAAGAACAGATGATAATCCGGCTGCCAAGGTCTGGCCAAGTGCCAAGATCCACAACGGAGCCACTGACAATCAGGCTGCCGAGAGTCGGCCAGCCGCAGACGGAGAAGCTCAATCCCTCCGACAAGCCAATGACGATACGCTTTTCCAAGAAGGATCGTCACCCCGATGCAAGGCCTGGAACCTATAGCGAACCAACTACTCCTCGCCCAGCATCGAGTACCAGACTGGGGGTCGTTAGTCTGCCAACAACTCCACGCTCTGTTCCACCAGCTAAACTTCTGACGATCAAGCTGCCCAGGTCGTCCTCTCAGTCTTCGTTTATACAGGGGGTAGCCGAAGAGGAACCGGAGCTAGCCAAGTATGTGGCTGCCCACACTGATTTTCCCTCCGCAGATGATGTAATTCCGCTAGAAAAGATACCTTACTTCATCAATAAAGGGCTATCTTTGAACTACCTCGAGCTTAACAAGCTTTGTACAATGTATGCTATGAAACACGGTATAGGTACTCACCTACACACACAGGTGACAAATGTGTACACCGTGAACCAGCTTACTCCAGTGGAGGCGCCTACCGCATAATCGAGGGAGGGGACCATCCAATCATCTTCGACCGGAAGGACGATTCGCAGCCCTTCACCGTAGAAGAAGTCGACCTTGAATCAGATGCCGGAAGACTGCCTCTGGATCTTTATAGCCCCCAATCCAAATATCTCATGCAAAAACAGGGGTATGATTTGGAGACGATACCAGGCTTAAACTATGGCACTGGATGACGATTACCTTTGAAGCCACCGGTCCCGGCTGGCAAACCAAGGGACTACTACAGCAAGACTCGATGTGGATTAGGGTATGTTACACCCACGACGACCCCTGAAAGTTCAGATAAAGAATGTGACTGGCATTCACATTCAACCAAGTCACCAACTTCTTATTCGGACACCAGTATCGGAGACATGTTCAGACGAGTCCTGTCAGTCAACATGGCATTCGTCGACGCGTATGAAGAAGATAAAGACATTTCGGAAATCCTCGAGCTAGAGCCGTGGGCCCAACAATTGGATGCACAATGGAAAAAGCGGTTCGAACAGAGGGAACCTCCTGCTGAAGAAGAGGTCATACAGGTCGACCTCGGCAGCGAATCTTCTCCAAAACCAATCTTCGTCAGTAAAAGCCTGACAGAAGAAGAGCGAGAATCGCTACTGCAGCTTGTCAAAGAATATATCGATGTGTTCGCCTGGAGCTATGAAGACATGCCGGGGTTAAATCCCGATATTGCTCTTCACAAACTCAACATTCGGCCAGATGCAAAGCCAGTCAAGCAACAACAGTGACGCTTCCGCCCGGGTATTGTGGATGCGATCGAAGCCGAAGTCAACAAATTAATAGCCAGTGGCTTCATTCGTGAGGAGCAACATCCTGACTGGGTCGCCAACATAGTACCAGTCCTCAAGAAGAATAGAAAGATTTGAATCTGCATCGACTTTCACAACCTGAACGAGGTATGCCCCAAAGATGAATTCTCCCTCCCTATCACAGACATCATGATTGACAACACCTGCGGCTTCGAACGTATGTCATTCATGGATGGATTCTTGGGGTACAACCAAATCAAGATGTCTCCTGACGACGAAAAGCATACATTATTCCGAACACCGATTGGCACATACTGTTACACAGTCATGCCTTTCGGTTTGAAGAATGCCGGCACCATATATCAAAGAGCCATGAGTATCATCTTCAGAGACCACTTACGCAAGACGGTGGAGTGCTATGTTGATGATATAGTCGTCAAAAGTTACTGTAAGGGAGACCATCTGCAGGATCTGAGGATAATATTCGACCTGATGCGAGTGCACAACTTGAAAATGAACCCCACAAAATCCTTCCTGGGCGTATCCAGCGGAAAGTTCTTGGAATTCATCATCACCGCCCAGGGTATCCATGTAGACCCTGAGAAGACAAAGGCGATTATGGAGATGGGTCCCCCGAGAAATCTCTGCGAACTCAGAGGCCTTCAAGGGAGGCTAGCTTACATCAGGAGATTCATTTCCAACCTCTCCGGGCGATGTCGACCATTCACCCATCTCATGAAGAAAGGCGTATCATTTGTATGGGATGAAGAATGCCGCGTGCCTTCGACAACATTAAAGAATATTTGTCAAACCCTCCAGTCCTGGTGGCCCCGGTTGCTGGAAAACCATTCCTGCTCTACGTACAAGCAATAGAACATTCTCTCGGGGCTCTGCTGGCACAAAACAACGATGCAGGCCATGAACAAGCCATATATTACCTCAGTCGAATGATGATTGGGCCGGAACACCGATACACCACCGTAGAAAAGGAATGCCTCGCCCTGGTCTTCGCCATTCAGAAGATGCGGTACTATGTCACGGGATAAACAATACATGTGACCTCACGAGTCAACCCTCTTAGGGTCCTCATGACTAAACCAGGGGCACTCAGCTCTCGTCTCGCTACATAGGCAATATTGTTGTCCCCTTATCATATGATCTCCGTCCCACAAAAGGCTGTCAAAGGTCAAGCACTGACAGACTTTTTGGCAGCCCACCCGGGCTCAGAGTCGTCCAGAATTTATGAAGAAATCCCAGATGAGGTCGCCGACTCGCATGCAACCTCTCACGATGATATATGGTGAATGTTCTTCGACGGTGCTTCGAGAACTGGACCCAAAGGCAATATCGTCGTCGGAGTTGGGGTTGGTGCTGGTTTCTCCTTCCGGATTGGTGATCAATCGCGCTTACTCTCTCACAGAACCCTGCTCTAACAATGCGGCCAAGTACAACGCTTTGGTCATTGGCCTCCAACTTGCAAGAAAGCCGGAGGTAGAATATCTTGAAGCATACAGCGATTCACAGTTAATCGTCAATCAGATCCGGGGCTCATACGAAGTCCGCCATGAAGACATGATCCCCTATCACCAAATAGCGATCGACATAATCTTATCATTCGAGGGGTTCTTCATCGAACATGTCCCCAGACTCCGAAAAATCGAAGCCGATGCCCTAGCTGGCCAGGCCGCTTCCCTAGCAGTGCCAAATTATACTCATCAATCGGTAGATGTGATAGGCCACGAACTGGTCTGCCCCTAGAACAACGTTCAATTCGTGGCGAGTTATTCCGCCCAGACGACCGATGATGTACCAGATTGGAGACAACCATTCATTGACTTCGTCGTCTATGATATCCTCCCTGAGAACCCAAAGGAAGCCACCTCCATCAGACGGCGTTCTCTAAGATTCTTCTACGATGAAGAGACAAAAATGCTGTATCGCCGATCCTATGATAGATTATTGCTTCGGTGTCTATCAAAGCAGAAGCCAAAGAAGTCGTACGAGAAGCTCATGACGGTGTCCGCGGGGCCCATCAGCCTGGCCCTAAATTGTAAAACTGTCTTCGCCGAATGGGCTACTACTGGCCCACGATGGTAGCAGATACGATAGACTATGCTAGAAAGTGCAAAGCCTGCCAAGTCCACACGGACTTCATCCACCAACCATCCGAATTTCTACATCCGACAGTTGCGTCATGGCCATTCGAAGCATGGGGGATGGATATCATTGGTCCAATCACTCCACCTTCCTCCCGAGGACATCGCTTTATACTCGCAATCACAGATTACTTCTCCAAATGGGCGGAAGCTGTCCCGCTTGCAGAAGTAAAGACTTCAAACGTGATCAGCTTCCTTAAGCACCACGTCATCTATCGTTTTGGACTGCCCCGAAGGATCATCCACGATAATGGTCCACAGTTTGCAAGCCACGCCTTCTATCGGTTCTGCGACAAGCACCGCATCCAGAATGTTGCTTCGACGCCATATAATCCAGCAGCGAATGGGTTGGCAGAAGCATTCAACAAAACCATCATCAAGTTACTCAAGAAGTTCGTGTCGTCCAACAAGCACGACTGGAACGAGAAGCTTGGTGAATGCTTGTGGGCGTACCGTACCACAGTCCGAATGGCCACAGGGAATATGCCATTCTCCCTGGTGTACGGGAGTGAGGCAGTTCTCCCATTGGAGACTCAAATACCCTCACTCCGCGTTGCCCTCACTTATCAATTGACGACGGACGATAACTACCATCGCCGACTACAAGAATTGGAGGCCTTAGATGAAAAGTGCCTCCTGGCTCAACAAAGGATCGACCTATACCAAGCACGCATCTCTAGAGCCTTCAACAAGAAGATTAAAATCAGAATATTCTAGGTGGGCGATCTCGTTCTGACAGTCCGGAGGCCGATGGTCATGACTCACAAGATCACCGGCAAGTTCCAGCCAAAATAGGATGGTCTATTCATCATTGAGGCTATATTCTCCAACGGTGCTTACTGCCTCGCAAAACAAAATGGAGACTTGCTCATTTGCCCGTCAACGGCAAGTTTCTGAAGAAATATTATGTCTAAACGATATTTTTCAGATCATTGAGTCATGTACCCGCTAGTGCCGCTGAACTCACATCCACAGTCTCCCAGATTATCGAGTCATGTACCCGCTGGTGCCGCTGAACTCACCTCCACAATATTCCAAATTATCGAGTCATGTACCCGCAGGTGCCTCTGAACTCACATTCTGGTCACTCTTTCAGATAGTAAGTCATGTATGATCATACCTCTGAACTTTCTTCCTGAAAGAGATCCTCTCTCATAATCTACTACCCGCACTCCTGGTGCACAAAAAGGGTAACAGATCCACAAATTTCTAAAACGGCCATGTCCACATTACCTCTGATTCGTTTTACTTCCGCCAAAAACAAATAACCCCTTTACATAGAACTTCCATATTCTCATTACCTCTGAGTCGTTCTATGTACCCTCCTTCATTGAGCCCACTCCTGTCATATCCTCATTACCTCTAAATGGGAAGGCTCCGTCGAAGAAACATTCATGCTTGCCATATCCTCATTACCTCTGAGTAAGTATGATGATTCCCTTTCGACTTATTATCAGTACCCACAACCGGAGTACGCCAAGGATAATAGGTCCACAAATACTCTTCGCTGAGTCCACTCCAGCCATGTCCTCATTACCTCTGAGCAGGAAGACTCCACGGTAAAACCTCCGTACTTACCATGTCCTCATTACCTCTGAGTAAGTATGTTGGTTCTCTCTCGTCTTATTATCCGTACCATGAACCAGGGTACGCCAAGGGTAATAGGTCCACAAATGTTTGCTGTTGACCACAAATGTCCTCTGTTGACCACAAATGTCCTCTGTTGACCACAAATATCCTCCGTTGAGTCCATTTCTGCCATGTCCTTATTACCTCTGAGTAAGAAAACTCCACAGTAAAACCCTCATACTTGCCATGTCCTCATTACCTCTGAGTAAGTGTGTTGGTTCTCCTTTATCCTATTATCTGTATCCTAAGTCAGGGTACACCTAGGAAAATAGGTCCGCAAATATCCTTTGCTAAGTTTCTTAATGCAGGCCAACCATTCCTCATCATGCCCCGGGTGACCAGCTGCTCCATGGAATTCTATCTCCCGATACCCCGAACACCCAAGACCACCTTGCCCTGGAACTGTTCTAGGTATCCCCAATCAAACTTGTTATCCGTACCTAAAACCAAGGTATGCCAGGGGTAACAGGTCCACAAACAAGTCCCCCATGTGGGGCAAACATCACCACAATACCACAGGCACAACAAGTAATACAAACGAAGGGTAGAATAAAAAGTACTCTTTATTTGAAAGATGAAGAAGCATTACATATGGTGGGGACCGTGTCCCTCTCAAAGAGAAAAGAAAAGGAAAACAAAAACCAAGAAAAGGCCGGCTATAGTTCGGCATTACACAATTCCAAAAGGCAATTTCTCACCAAGGTAGTCCCTCGCTCAAGCCGCTGCCTGGCTCGGCGCTCGGCCTCCCGGGACAACTGCTCTGCATCATTCAAGTACACATATGTCTGCCAATCAGTTTCCATCTTCTTCAAAGCAAGTCCCAGGTTGGCAGAAGCTCTACTAAATTTGTCAGCCTCCTGAATAGCAACCTCTTTCTCAGTACGAGCAGATTCGAGCTCGGACTCCAGGAAAGCCAGCTTTCTCTGAATCTCGAGAATCTGCTCCCGGGTGTCAGTTACCCCACAGGAGGCAGTCGCTTCCCGAGTCGCGCAATCTTCAGTACGACAGCTCCATTGATCGTACAACCGAGTCAGATCCCGACGATCCTTCAATATAGCTGGCTTGAGCGATTCCTGAGCAATCCTTACCTTCTTTACCGCGGTTGCAAGGAAAGTACGCTCTTGATCTATTGCCACCGATAGATCAGTTTGCCGTAGTATGCGAAACTGGGCCACAAGATGATCGGCCTCTAACAGCTTAGGCTCCAGAAGCGCCGCTAGTCCCGTCCCACCGAGAAGTGTTCTGAGGATATTAATTTGGCCACCGGCGCATTGACGGGCCATAGAAAAGGGAGTCCCCCTCTCCACAGCTGCCTCAATCCCCCTCTTCAGGTGGCGGTAGAAACTGTCGACCACATCCTAGGACACTTCATCCAAAACTTCTGTAGAGGACGGCGTCAAAGGGAGTGTGGCAGGCAGTACCGAAGGAGTAGCCTCATAACTTGCCGTCCCTGCCACCAGGGAAACAAATTATGTACGAAAAGATGCATGAATGGCAGCTAGCTCCTCTTCCGCCGCCCGAAGAGCCTGGATGCTTGGCAGAGCGGAAAGGTTAACTCTCGAAACCCTATTCGCAGAGGAAGGCACGGAAAGCGTCGTCCCTTGCCCCAGCTGTGCTATCACCAGAGCTCCTGAACTTGACCCAGATAGAGGCCCCTCAATATAGGTCCGAAAAGAAGGAGGCATACGTGCTTCCATCATATCCCCTCAGGTAGACTCCACTTCGGCAATGTCCGTCGTCGGCAATGAAGGGGTGGGACCTGCACGTCCAGAGCAATCATTAATCTACGGAGGATAGGATTATAGAAGCAAAAAGGCCTCCTCACAAGTTAAGAAGCTGGTTTATCTTACCAGGGAAAGAGCACGGAGGCTGCAGCTCGTTCGAAGCTGGCATGGTTTCCCCACCCGCAGCTTCCAACTCAAATTCAACCAGTTTCTCTGCCCCAGCCACCCCTGAAGGAGAGCCAGCCAGGTCAGTGTCATCCTGTTGAAATTTAGTTATCTCCGGGACAGGTGTAGGAGAACCCCCTCCCCCATGGGTTGAGGCCTCCGCAAGGTGAGACTCCCCGGCCGCCTCCGGAAGAACCCCAGCGGATGTGATGCCGGTGCACATATCATGGATCAAAGTAGACAAGGCTGGATCGACTTTAGTAGTCGAGTCCCGAGAAGCAGAATCTCCGGACGCCTACAAGGGGCAAAAGAAAAAATGATTAGGTCGTAATTTAGAAAAAGAAGGAAAAGGCGGTTGAAATTCCAATCACCCCAGAAATGGCGTCAATATCAATAAATAGCCTGCGACGTCTTACCGCAGCCCGCTTTGTGGAGTGGGTCCTGCCATCGTCAGTGGACAGACGCTTGCCTCGTTGGCGCGAAGCACCAGGCACAACAGATGGATGATCCTCCACCTCTTCGTCCGGCACAGTAGGAGGCTGGTCCCCCACCTCCTCGTCCGAAGAATACGACGAGTCATCGACGGCCTGCTCGTCATCCTCTTCGTCCGCCGCAGTGGGCTCCGACTTTGGCACAGGAACCCTATTCGCCCCTCTCATTCTTTTCCTGGAACCCTCGGGCTTTTCTTCCAAGCCGGTCCCGACAATGAAGCTGGTGTTCATGTCAAAGTTCACGGGAGATTTGCTCGCCGCAACGTGATAAAGAGCCGCCATATACAGAATATCCCCTTGCGTATTAGCGTCAGGGACTGAGAAGCTAGCCCGGGTATGAACAGCATTGTAATAATGCCACGCCCGGATGCCGTCAAGGACACTGCCCTCGAAGCCCAGACAAGCACTGGGGCAGTCAAGGAACAGCTGACTATATCCGAATTGACGAGAAAACCCGCTAGACAAATAAGTCTCCAAGTATACGTTATTTCGGTAACGATATACTAGGTGCGTGGGACGAATGTTGTGCAGCCATAGAAGCATCTTCTCAGATAAGAGCTGGGGAGGCTCAATGCCATCAACGTGTACCTCCCTCACTTCTCTAGGGGTAAACTGAGGAAGAGACACAAAGAAGTCGGGCCTGTCAACTTTCGACAATGCCCTCCGACAAGCCGGCAGGGTGTCATACTCCCAAGATTGATGGCGGTATCGAAAAAGGAAGGCGTCATCAGCGGTGACATCATCCTCTGTCCCGGGCCTTATCAATGACCGATAATGCATCAATAACCACCCCATAAGATAGTGGTGTAGAAGCATGAAAAAGAAGAAAAAAATGATCCATGCGGCCAAAGGGCAGCATGCGGCTCAGGAGTCCCATGCGGCTCAAACACATAGGCAGCTCGAGTGGACTCCATGCGGCCCACAGAGGGAAGCCACGTGTCTCTTCAGAACAGCTGTACCCAGCACCATTCAAAAACAATTAATGCTCTGACGGCTGACAGCTGACAGCTGACAGCCCAGACGTAAAGTAGTCATGATGACTGACACAAAGGCACTATCTTCCTAGGGAACTGAAGAAAATCTCCACAGCTTCAAGACAGGTTTATGCGGCCAGACTAAACGAGTTCACACGGCCAGTGCAGAGAAATCTATGCGGTTCAATCATGAAAGTCCCCCATGCGGCTCGGCCATGAAAAAACCCGTACGACTCGGTCATGAAGACTCTCATGCGGCTCGGCCATGAAGACCCCCATGCGGCTCGGTCATGAACATATTCATGCGGCTCGGTCATGACAACCTTCATACGGTTCGAGTATAGAGACTGTTCATGCAGCTCGGTCATGAAATCTTTCATGTGGCTCAGTCATGACGACCTTCATGCGGCCCAAATATGAACGCCCCTCATGCGGCTCAAAAGGATGACAGGACACGTGTCCTAAAGATATTCAAATTTTGGGTCATATCACAATAATTTGGGACACGTGGCAGGAGAATGAATTAAATTGATTCATTTAGATTTGCGGATATCAGCAAATCATCATGATGGAAATTTATTGCAATCAACATTAATGACTGACAGGACTTGGCATAATCCTCATTAATGGTCCAGATCCTTCACGCTCAAGATTAATGGCCTAGATTGACCAATCCACAGGCCGCTGCCATCTCCAAGAAGCAATCATTTGCAACCCTAATGATCACACCCTATTCCTATAAATAGCAGGGTGCCATTCCCTTGCGAAAAAAAAGAGAGACATACACACAGAGGAGGCTCCCCCCTAATAATCAGAGAGAAAATATACAGAGATCAATCCACAGAGAGAGAAGCCAGAAGAGCAATACAAGGAGAGCAAGAAGAGCATTTCTTTGTCAACGCCAACCATCTCCTCACAGGAGCCAAGGCTGCATACCGATCGTCCAAGGAGTAAGGCAGGGCTGCCGTCGCCTTCCCGAGCCTCTATCGTCACCCCCTAGAATCAAAAATAAACAATTGTACTTAGATTGCTGTACCTAGATTTTCGTCCCTAGGCTTTCTTTGTACAAGCGAGTTTGTAACGTAAAGTAAAAGTCCAGTCCTCCCATAAAACTGTTCTGCTCTTTTATATTTCATGGCAAACATGATGGCGACTCTGCTGGGGACAAACTTCTCTACGGCTGAGGAGTTGGTGACGCAGTCGGATGCATCAAAGCTTGGCTCTACGCAACAGAAGATGGTCGCCCGGTTCGACCAACAGGCGTTTGAAGAAATGCTCTCCGACAAGAGCGCTGGCCCGAGCCAGAAGCGAGCCTGCACAAAGAAGGCCCGCAAGGAGTGGAGACCCCGATCATTCGCTCCTACTGAAGCTCTTGCAGAGATACCCTCTGTTGCTCAAGACGGCGGAGAAGACTCTCCTGCGGCCCTGCTTCAGACCATAGACAACTCTGTTGTCCCCAAGTTCGACAGAAGAAAACACTATGATGCTGGACTTGCAGGGGCAAAGAGGAAGGGTGCTAGCCGCATGGAGAAAGCTCATGCGGCTACATCCGCCAGCCGCATGAAGAGAGATCACACGACCACATCTGTCAGCCGCATAGCTTATGCGGCTACAGTTGCCAACCGCATGGATGAAACTTATGCGGTTACTGAAGTCAATCGCTTGCAGAAAACCCATACGGCCACAATTGCCAACCGCATGCGGCCAGCCTGTACGGTCGTGACTCCTAGTCGCACAAGAACAACTCATCCGACGGCTAAAGACAGCCGCATGCAGACCGCCTCCACGGTTTCCAATCCTAGCCGCATAGCGTCTGCTCTACGCCTCTCTCGATCAGTCTTCGACCGTCTCTCATGCGGTCCTGACCCTGATGATTCTCTGGATAATAAGCCAGACTCTGTGGTATTCAACTTGGACTCTTCCTATTAAGCACCCGCGAGTGCTAAAAGGAAGAAGTCTAGGGTAGCGCGGGCCCACCAAGCCCAGTCAGCTGCCCCAACCTCTGACTATCGGGGCGTCCCGTTGATTATTACGCGGGCCTCGGATGGGAAGTTGTACAGAACCACTCAAGTCCAGCCCCCGGCGGCAGACGGACAGAGAGGTTCACAAAAGTCTCCCAAAATCCCGGGAGCAAATAGGGTCGGTCCAGACCCATCTGACTTGCGTGAGGCCATCCTCCACAAACGTAAGGAAAGAGAAGATGCATCGGGGTGCAAATAGTCCTCCCACAGACGTCACTGCACCCAAATCATCGTCAACTGCTGCTTCAATAGTACGACGATGCAAGAAGACCGGCAGTCTGTCTTTCAAAGACTGCAACAGCCATCTTCAGAAGACGAGGCACCACCCGTCGTCTCTTGTAACTCTGCCCGAAAAGTCCCCGCTAATGGAAGGAGAAAGAAGACAAATGTTCCCAGCCCGAAGATCTCAACCACTGTGACTAAAAGACTGTCGTCTAAACGGGTGCCCACCACCGAAGTTTTTCAAGGTACTCGCTCTAAGACAAAATCTGCTACAGTGGAGGATTCGTCGTCCATAACGCAGGAGGTTGCTGGGGCTGGGGGTAGCACCCCTCCGAGCCTCCACAGCAACCCGATGTTCCAAAAAGACAAGCCAGGGGAGACAACTCTTCCATCGGATACAGCAAACCTCGACGTCTCCGACGACATCCATAACTTCCAAGACGAGGCGAACTCAGAGATTGGGGGTACTGTTCCTTCCGAGTCTGAATCAGAAGGGAACATACCCACATACCCCGATGACTTCTCACTATAGGGGTAAGATTCGGAGGGCGCTTCCTCCACCGCTCCGTCTATCTCTCCTCATGTGAAGACGGTATTCATGACAGACAACAACCAAGGTGGTTCCAGTGATCGCCAGCGCATCGACAGTCTCGAAGCCATATTGCTTGCTTTTGTCAAGTCTGTAAACGAGATTAAAGTGTCCCTTCCAATTCTGCAAGGAGGGACGCCTAGCCAAACAAGCACGGGTCCCGCAGTCAATACGGATTTGAATTCGGCGGCACCAAACCCGGGCAACAATCCTCCGAAAATAACGGCCCCCACCGCTGTGGACGAAGCACGCAAAGCAAAAAGAGAGGTCCAGGAGCTCCGAGCCATGTTCCACGCTCGAGAAAACTTTTAAGACCTCAGAATACGGCAACCGTACCCTGCTGCATGGAGGGATGTTCCATTCCCACCAAGATATAAGCCGTTCAATATCAATCCTTATGATGGCAAGACCTCAGCAAGTCGGTACATCACTTACTTGGAGGTCATAACCGACCATTTGCCCCATGAAGATGCCATTCTCACACGATTATTCATCGGGGCATTGGAAGGAGTCGCCTTCGACTGGTATCGCAATCTGTCGGACAACTGCATCCACTCCTTCGCTGGCTTCAAGCGCATGTTCTTGGAGAGATTCTACGAAGTAGGGCAGGACATCACCATGTCCACCCTCATGGACGTCGTCCAAGGGAGAAAGAGCTGACAATGAAATACATAGAGCGGTTCCGCCAAACCGCCATGAAGTTGCCGTCTGGAAACCCGGATTCCTCCTTAATTGAAATTTGCCAAAAGAGACTGCTTCCAACAATCAGTCTCTGGATGGGCGAAAGTCAATTCAAGGATTGGAAGACGTTCATCATCAGTGCCACAAGCGCCAAAGAACGTCTGAAGAAGGCTCGCCAACTGGGATTGTATATCTCAGACGGAGAGAACAAGGGCAAGCGTCCCAACAACGATGATGGGGGTAGCCCCTCCAACAATCGGAACTGCAAGGGAAAGCAGGCTATGGTGGCCGATACAGCACAAAAACCCGAGCCAAAGCTAGCAGATAAATAATGGCCACAAATCACGTACTCCTTCGAAGACGGTCACGTCAAGCCCATCTTGGACATGCTCCTATAAGGGGACAGAATTCAGCTTCCTCTACCAAGACAGGAACCACGGCCGACAGAGATGGAGAATCCAAAGTACTGCTATTATCACCGCTACGTCCACCATGCTACACACGACTGCTACCAGCTAAAATGATACATCCAAAACCTCATCGATTCGAATGCTCTGGCTATCGATTTCGAAGAGGTAACCGTGGCGGCCAACATGGTGTCCGTACAATTCGGCAGCTTTCCTCCGACGGAAACTCAAGACGGGGTGGTCCCCATCCCTCTGGCGATAATGGAGATTACTAATCTTCTACCTCCCCGAAATCAGGCTGCTGGTCTAGTGCCCCTCACCACATCACGAGGGGAGGTCATGTGGATCCATCCAGACTTGGTATCGGAAGTGACTCGGCCTATATCATCTTCTACCTGCAAGAAAAAGAGTAGAAAAATCAGGTCCTGCCGCGTGATCTCGGCAGACATCGAAGAAGCTACAGCCGTCGTCACGCGATCTGGGGTACAATCCCAACCTATGGCTGACAACTCGGCTGAAGATCATCAACCCACTACAACTGATGCTCCGGGACCGGCTCAGCCTTCGACGACCGACAAGCCTAGGTCGAGGGAGACTCGCTTCGACAAATCCCTCCGAAAAGAGGCAGCCCAAGGGCTGGAGAGGCCCTACAACTTCGACATCTTGGCACAATTGGCCAACACACCGACCAAGTTGTCATATACGAGCTCCTGAGACTCTCCAAGGATGTTTGTGCGGCTTTGAGCGATGCACTCCAAAACGTCGATGCATACCAGGCTCAAGTCAACCTCACGGAAGAAAATTTGCCTGCAGATCTCCAAGACAGCGCTTGCACGGAAGCAATGCCCAACATCGTCTTCACTCCGCAGGACATGCTCATCAAAACTAATCTGCACGATCGCCCACTATACTACACTGGATACATCGGCGACGTAAAGGTGGATCAGATGCACATTGATCCTGGCTCTTCCATAAGCATTATCTCGAAGGGTCTGCTACATCATCTCTGCATCCCAATGCACTGCCTGACGCCTACAAATACCGCCATCAGCGGTTTCAACTCGGGCAGGAACTACCCTATTGGGAAGATTCGTCTGACGTGTTAAATTGGCGACCTCCAATCCGAAGTCACCTGCTACGTCATAGATGTTGACACTTCCTACAACATCCTCTTGGGGCGCCCGTGGATACACGATTATATGATCGTGCCTTCCACGCTGCACCAGTGCTTCAAATATGTCGACAAATATGGCTTCGTGAGGACGGAATTTGCTGATATCGATCCCTTCAAAGGGGTCGAATCTTACTACTCAGACTCCTGCCTGTACGAAAAATTGAAGGAGCATCTTGGTGAAGGATATGTGCAAGCTAGTACCGAGACAGCCACAGGATCAGAAGAGCCTCTGACGATCCACCTCCAAGCTCGCAAACCGGGCAGGTCTGTACCCCTTACCACCACTCTTCGTAAGGACGCAATCAGCCTCTCGGCACAAGAAGAGCAGATGATAATCCGGCTACCAAGGGCTGGCCAAGTGCCCAGATCCACAATGGGGCCACTGACAATTAGGCTCCCGAGAGTCGGTCAACCCCAAACGGAGAAGCTCAATCCCACCGACAAGCCACTGACGATACGCCTTCCCAAGAAGGGTCGTCACCCCCGATGCAAGGTCTGACACTTCTATCGAACCAGCCACTCCTTGCCCCACATCGAGTACCAAACTGGGGGTCGCTAGTCTGCCAACAACTCCATGCTCAGCTCCATCAACTGAACCACTGACGATCAAACACCCCAGGTCATCCTCTCAGTCTTCATTCACACAGGGGGTAGCCGAAGAGGAACCGGAGCTAGCCAAGTATGTGGCTGCCCACACTGATGTTCCCTCCGCAGATGATGTAATCCTCCTAGAAAAGATACCTTACTTCATCAATAAAGGGTTATCCTTGAACTACCTCAAGCTTAATAAGCTTTGTATAATGTACGCCATGGAACACGGTATAGGCACTCACCTACATACACAGGTGACAAATATCTACACCGCAATCCAGCTTACTCCAGCGGAAGATGCTTACCGGATAATCGAGGGAGGGGACCATCCAATCATCTTCGGCCGGAAGGACGATCCGCATCCCTTCACCATAGAAGAAGTCAACCTTGGATCGGATGCCGGGAGACTACCTCTGTATCTTTACAGCCCCCAATCTAAATATCTCATGCAGAAACAGTGGTATGATCTGAAAACGACACCGGGGTTGAACTACGGTACTGGACGACGATTACCTTTGAAGCCCCCGGCCTCGGCTGGCAAACCACGGGACTACTATAGCAAGACTCGGTGTGGATTAGGGTATGTAACACCCATGACGACCCCTGAAAGTTCATATGAAGAATGTGACTGGCATTCACATTCGTCCGGGTCACCAACTTCTGATTCAGATACCAGCATCGGAGACGTGTTCAGACAAGTCCTGTCAGTCAACATGGCATTCGCCGACGCTTATGAAGAAGATGAAAACATTTCGAAAATCCTCGAGCTAGAACCGTGGGACCAACAGCTAGATGAACAATAGAAAAAATGTTTCGAGCAAAAAGAACCTCCCACTGAAGATGAGGTCATACAAGTTAATCTTGGTGATGAAGCCTCCCCGAAACCAATCTTTATCAGCCAGAGTCTGACAGATGAAGAGCGAGAGTCGCTGCCCAACTCATCAAAGAGTATATCGATGTGTTCGCCTAGAGCTATGAAGATATGCCAGGATTGGACCCCGAGATCGCACTCCACAAACTCAATATTCGTCCGGATGCAAAACCTGTCAAGCAACAGCAACGACGGTTTTGCCCCGATGTCATGAATGCTATTGAAGTCGAGGTCAACAAACTGATAGCCAGTGGCTTCATTCACGAAGAGTAGCATCCAGACTGGGTAGCCAACATCGTACCAGTTCTCAAGAAGAATGGGAAGATACGAATATGCATTGACTTCCAGAATCTGAATGAGGCATGCCCTAAAGATGAATTCCCTCTCCCCATCACAGATATCATGATCGACAACACCTGCGGCTTCGAACGTATGTCCTTCATGGATGGCTTCTCAAGATACAACCAGATCAAGATGTTCCCTGACGACGAGAAGCACACATCATTTCAAACACGATTGGTACATATTGCTACACCGTTAGGCCTTTCGGTTTAAGGAATGCTGGCGCTACTTACAAGAGAACTATGAGCGTCATCTTTAGAGACTACTTGTGCAAGACAGTGGAATGCTACATCGACGACATCGCCGTCAAAAGTCGTTCGAAGGAAGATTATCTGCAAGATCTCAGGACAGTGTTCGACCTAATGCGAGCACACAACTTAAAGATGAACCCTACGAAATCATTCTTGGGAGTCTCCAGCAGGAAATTCCTGGGTTTCGTCATTACTTCTCAGGGCATTCACATCGACCTCGAGAAAACAAAGGCAATCATGGAGATGGGTCCCCCGAGAAATCTCTGCGAACTCCGAGGCCTCCAAGGCAGGCTAGCTTACATCAGGAGATTCATCTCTAATCTCTCCGGACGATGTCAACTATTCACCCATCTCATGAAGAAGGGAGTCTCTTTCGTATGGGATGAGGAATGCCAGCGCACTTTCGACAGCATCAAGGAATATTTGTCAAACCCCCCAGTCCTGGTAGCTCCTGTTGCTGGGAAGCCATTCCTGCTCTATGTGCGAGCGATAGAACACTCTCTTTGTGCTCTATTGGCACAGAACAATGATGCGGGCCACGAGCAAGCTATATACTACCTCAGTCGAAAGATGATTGCGCCAGAATACTGGTATACGGCCGTAGAGAAGGAATGCCTTGCTCTCGTGTTCGCAATCCAGAAGACGCGACACTACATCACGGGATAAACCATCCACGTGATATCGCGGATCAACCCCCTCAGGGTCCTCATGACCAAACCTGGGGCACTCAGCTCTCGCCTTGCTACCTGGGCGATATTACTATCACCATACCACATGATCTTCGTCCCGCAAAAGGCTGTTAAAGGTCAGGCTCTGGCAGACTTTCTAGCGGCCCATCCAGGTTCGGAAACGACTAGGGTATATGAAAAAATACCGGACGAGGTCACCAGTTCAAATGCAGTCTCCCATGATGCATCTGGCGAATGTTCTTCGACGGCGCTTCAAGAACTGGACCCAAAGGCAACATCGTCGCTGGAGTCGGAGTGGTGCTGATTTCTTCCTCCGGCTTGGTGATCAATCGGGCCTACTCAATCACAGAGCCCTGTTCAAATAATGTGGCCGAGTACAATGCCTTGGTTATTGGCCTCCGACTTGCAAAGGAGCTGGGGGTAGAGTATCTTGAAGCATACGGCGACTCACAGTTAATCGTTAATCAGATTCGGGGGTCGTACGAGGTCCGCCACGAAGACATGATCCCGTATCATCAGATAACAATCGACATCATCTCGTCTCTGGGAGGATTCTTCATAGAACATGTTCCCAGACTCCAGAACATTGAGGCTGATGCCCTAGCTGGTTTGGCCGCTTCCCTAGCTGTGCCAAATTACGCTCGTCATCAAGTCGACATAATAGGCCATGAACTGGTCTGCCCTAAGGATAACGTTCAATGCATGGAAAGCTACTCTGCCCTTTCAGTCGACGAAGCACCAGACTGGATACAGCCGTTCATCGACTTCGTAGTATACGACATCCTGCCAGAGAATTCGAAGGAAGCTACCTCCATCAGAAGACGCTCTCTCAGATTCTTCTACGATACAGAGACGAAAATGTTGTATCGCCGATCCTATGATGGAGTATTGCTTCGATGCCTGTCGAATGCAGAAGCCAAAGAAGCCGTACGAGAAGCTCATGACGGTGTCTGTGGGGCCCATCAGCCTGGTCCTAAATTATAAGACCGTCTTCGCCGAATGGGCTACTACTGGCCCACAATGGTAGCAGATGCGATAGACTATGCTAGAAGGTGCAAAGCCTGCCAAGTCCACGCAGACTTCATCCACCAACCATCCGAATTTCTACATCCGACCGTGGCATCCTGGCCATTCGAAGCATGGGGGATGGACATTATCGGTCCGATTACTCCACCTTCCTCCCGTGGACATCGCTTTATACTTGCGATCACGGATTATTTCTCTAAATGGACAGAAGTTGTCCCGCTTGCAGAAGTAAAAACTTTAAACGTGATCAGCTTCCTCAAGCATCACGTCATCTACCGCTTTGGACTGCCCCGAAGGATCATTCACGACAATGGGACGCAGTTCGCAAGCCACGTATTCTATCGGTTCTGTGACAAGCACCGAATTCAGAACATTACTTCGACACCCTACAACCCATCAGCCAACGGGTTAGCAGAAGCATTCAACAAAACCATAATCAAGCTACTCATGAAATTCGTGTCTTCTAACAAGCGCGACTGGAACGAGAAGCTTGGCGAATGCTTATGGGCGTATCGTACCACAGTTCGAACAACCACAGGGAATACACCATTCTCTCTGGTGTACGGGAGCGAGGCAGTTCTTCCATTGGAGACTCAAATACCCTCACTCCGCGTCGCCCTCACTTATCAATTGACGACGGATGATAACTGCCGACCTCGACTACAAGAGTTAGAGGCCTTGGATGAAAAGCGCCTCCTGGCTCAGCAAAGGATCGAACTATATCAAGCACGCATCTCTGGAGCCTTCAACAAGAAGGTTAAAATTAGAACATTCCAGGTGGGCGATCTCGTTCTGGCAGTCCGGAGACCGATGGTCATGACTCACAAGACCGCCGACAAGTTCCAGCCAAAATGGGAAGGCCCATTTATCATCAAGGCTGTATTCTCCAACGGTGCTTACCCCTCGCCAAACAAAATGGAGACTTGCTTATGTTGCCCATCAACGGCAAGTTCCTGAAGAAGTATTATATCGGAAACAAAATCCTCGAGACATCTCAGAGTTCGAGTTATGTACCTCCCCATACTACTGAACTTACATTCTGGTTCCATACATAGAGTCATGTACCCGCTGGCACCTCTGAACTCATTCCCATATTTTCTAACCATACAAGTCATGTACCTGCTGGTACCGCTGAACTCATACTCACATTTTCCAGATCAACGAGTCACATACCCGCTCGTACCGCTGAACTCGCACTCACCATCTCTAGATTCCCGAGTCATGTACCCTCTCGTGCCGCTGAACTCACATCCACAACATCCTAGATTATCGAGTCATGTGCCCGCTGGTACCACTGAACTCACACTTTCATAATATCGAGTCATGTACCCGATGGTACCTCTGAACTCACATCCCGGTCACTCTTTCAGATAGAAAGTCATGTATGATCATATCTCTGAACTTTCTTCCTGGAGGAGATCCTCCCCCATGATCCAATACCCGCACTTCTAGTGCACAAAAAAGGGTAAGCGATCCATAAATTTCCAAAACGGCCATGTCCTCATTACCTCTGAGTCGTTTCACTTCCGCCAAAAACAAATCACCCCCTATATAGAACTTCTATGTCCTCATTACCTCTGAGTCGTTTTATGTACCCCCTCTTCATTGAGCCCACTCCTACCATGTCCTCATTACCTCTGAGTGGGAAGGCTCCGTAGAAGAAACCTTCATACTTGCCATGTCCTCATTACCTCTGAGTAAGTATGTCAGGTCACTTTCAACCTATTATCTGTACCCATAACTGGAGTACGACAAGGATAATAGGTCCACAAATGTCCTCTGTTGACCAAAAATGTCCTCTGTTGACCACAAAAGTCCTCTGTTGACCACGAATATCCTCCGAGAAGTCACTCCTGCCATGTCCTCATTACCTCTGAGCAGGAAGATTCTACGATAAAACCCTCATGCTTGCCATGTCCTCATAACCTCTGAGCAAGTATGTTGGTTTCCTTTCATCCTATTATCCGTATCCTAAACCAGGGTATGCCAAGGATAATAGGCCCACAAACATCCTCTGCTAAGTTTCTTAGCATAAATCCACCCTCTCATCATGCCCCGGGAGCCCAGCTGCTCTACGACATTCTTTTTTCCAATACCGAGAGCACCCATAACCACTTTGCCATGGCTGTTTCGGATATCCTGACCAAACTTGTTATCCGTACCTAAAACCAAGGTACGCCCAGGGTAACAGGTCCACAAATAATCCCCCAGCAGGTCCAATTCCACAAACACCACGAGTACAAGAAAGAGAAGATGAGTTGAAACATGCTCATTTATTCAGAATTTAAAAGTGTTACATCATTTGGGATCATGTCCCATACAAAATGAAAACAAAAAGAAGAAAAAAAAGAAGCAAAAGAAAACAGAAAATCGATCACTGCTCCGGGGAACATAACGTCGTGAGACGGTCCGTCAGCAAGGCAACCGACCGCTCGAACCTCTGTTTAGCTCGACGCTCCGCCTCTTGGGTCAGCACCACCGCGTCCTCCAGATGAGCATGAGCTTGCCAGTTGTCCTCGAATTTCTTGAAAGCTCGCTCCAGGTTAACAGAAGATCGAAAAACCTTCTCGGCCTCCTGAACGATCAACTCTTGTTCCGCATGAGCAGCCATCAACTCCGACTCTAGGAAGGCTAGTTCCCGCTGAAGTGCGAGAATTCGCTCCTTCGTGTCAGCTATTCCATGAGAAGCAGTCTCTTTTTGAGCCCTACAAGCTTGACTTCGACGACCCAGCCTGTCATACGAAGCGGAAAGCTCGTCAAGGTCCTCCTTCACAACTGGCCCGGTAGTGTCTCGAGCGAGCTTTATCCTATCCCGAGTGGTAATAAGGAAACCCCGCTCCCGTTCAATCGCAGCAGGCAAGTCAGCCTGCCGTAACACCAGCAATCGGGTCACGAGCTGATCAGCCTCTGCCAACTTGGGCTCCAGGAGCGCAACCAACCCCACCCCGCCAGGAAGAGTCTTCTAAGTTTCAATTTGACCCCGAGCGCACCGCAGCGACAAAGAAAAAGGGGTACCCCGTTCTACGGCCGCATCTACGCCCCTCTTTAAATGGCGATAGAAGCTGTCGACCACATCCTGAGACACCTCGTCCAGAGCCTCCGATGAAGCCGGCGTCAATGGGAGTGTAGCTGGCAACACTAAAGAAGACGTAACAGAATCTGCCGCTCCTGCCACAAGGGAAACAAACTTCGTGCGGAAGGACGCATGAACAGTGGCCAACTCCTCCTCAGCAGCACGCAGAACTTGAATGATCGGCAGGGCCGAGAAGTCAATCTCCGAGGCCGTACAAGCAGCAGAGGATGAGGCAGAGACCATCGCTCCCCGAACAAGCTCCACTCCCATCTGCCCGGAGCTGGCGGAAGGCCCTTCGACATGAGTCGATGAAGGAGAGGAAACGCTCCTTTCCTCCAGATCACAGCAGGCCGAGCCTTCCCCAAGAACACCCGCTCTAGGAAGTAAAGGGTCAGGATCTGTAGGGCCAAGACAACCATGAATCGATTTGACTTGGAGGATATATTGATAGAGCAAATAAGCCCCCTCACTAGTCAATATTTGGCTTATCTTACCAGCGGAAGAGCGTGGAGGCCGAGGTTCGCCTACTGCCACCACAGCCTCTTCGCCTGCAGCCTCCGAGTCGAATATAATAGGCTCCTCCGCCTCAGCACCCTCAGCAGGGGATGCAGCGAGATCGGCGGCGCCTTGCTGAAATTCAGCAATCTCGGAGACAGGCCCGAGGAAACCTTCGTCACCCCGGACCGAGGCTTCAGCAACTTGGGAGTCCTCAGCCCCTGCTGAGAGAGCCCCCGCAGAAAGGACCGCGGCACACATGCCGCTAATCAAAGCAGCAAAGGCCGGATCAACCTCAGGAGCGGCAGACGGTTCATGAGAGCCCGGTTCGTTAGATGCCTACAAAGAAAAAATGATTAGGTCATATCTCCAAAAAAAAGAAAACCACAACAAGGATATGGCTCCAACTTAGTCTTACCTCCGGAGCATCGTCAACATCCTCACCCCTCTCCGTAATAAGTAGCCTACGAGGTCTGACCACAGCTCTCTTTACAGAAAAGGCTACTCCTCCGTCAGTAGACTCATGCCTGCCTCGCTTATGGGAGGGACCAGGCACGGCAGGCGATGGTTCTACCCTCACCACCTCCGACATACGTGGTAACTGATCTACCACCTCATCTAATACGACCGACGGTTGATTCGTCATCGTATCATCCGCCATGATGGGCGGCTGATCCGCCGCCGCTCCGCCACCAGAAGAGAGAGAATCCTCGTCGTCTCATTCGTTGCTTCCCTCAACTGTGTCAAAGGACTCGTAATCGGGCACGGAAACCCTATTCACCCCTTTCTTCTTTGCCTTCGACACCATAACCCTCTCTGCCAAATGAGTGCCCACGATGAAGCTATTCCTCGGGTCGAAATCAACAGGAGGTTGGTTTGCCGTAACATGGTATAAGGCCGCCATATGCAAGATTTTCCCCAGCACGTTGGCTGCAGGAACTGAAAAACTAGTTCGAGTATGACAAGTGTCATAGTAGCTCCATGCCCTAATACCATTAAGGATGCTACCTTCAAATCCCAAGCAGGAACTGGGACGCCCAAGGAATAGCTGACTGTACCAAAATTGACGGGCAAACCTACTGGGCAAGTAGGGCTCCAGGTACACGGTGTTGCGGTTGCGATAAACTAAATACGCCGGGCGAATGTTACGCAACCAAAAACGTATCTTCTAAGGTAAGAAATGAGGGGATCCAACGCCATCGACATGGACACTCCTCACTTCCTGGTCGGTAAAACAGGGAACGGACACGAAAAAATCATATCTGTCCACCCTCGCCAGCATCCTCCGACACGCCGGCATGGTACTATATTCCCAAGGCTGATGGCGATACCTGAAAAGAAAAGCGTCGTCGTCCGTAACGCCGTCTCCCATCCCAGGTCTCATCAAAGACCGATAATGCAATAACAGCCACCCCAGCAAGTAATGATAAGGCAGCTCTACACGTTTTAAGTCCATCATCACGTCACGAGCGATAACCTTGGACGAGAAGGCGCGGAGACCATGATGAATGCTGCACACCATAGCGGGAAGAAGAGCCATCCTGACCCCAAAGGCCAATTTCACGGCGGGAAGAATAAAATGATGGTCGATCCTCTCGATGGAACCTGCCCCTCCTGAGACTACATAATTGCGTAGCCACACTATTAAAAAACCTGCCAAGAGGGCCTTCTCTGACAGCTTCCGAGTACCATAATAAAAATAGCTGAAAGAGTCAATCTGGCTCCCAAACTTGTCACCCTTAGACTTTGACCTCCTAGCAGTCGACACCAAGCCTTCTACTTCCATAGGAGTTTGACGATCTCGGGAAGTAACTCGGCCAGCAGCACTAAATTTAAAAAGATAGGAGACCCAAGAGTTGGTATGGGGAGTATCCCCTTCCGAGCTATCATTTTTCTTGATAGCCGTTTGGTGACAGGTACTATGGTGACATAACAGTTCTTGGTACACAGCGACGAAGCCTAGGAATCGTCGATCTAGATCCGGGAACACCTCGTTCGTTGGAGTGTACACTTCGAAGGGTTTGTCTCGCCAGGGAAGCTTGGAGACAGCATACATCTCATGGAGATCGAGCCCCAACTCCCCTACAGGTGTGAAGAAAGTCCCTGTCTGATGGTTATACATCTCCAGAAGGGCCATAAACAATAGCCTATTAATGGGCAATCCATGGCTGGTACCCCGGATAGCATCATAAAGATTGACTTCTCGCAAAAATGTCTCGTATTTCTGCAGAATCTATGAGGTCAGGTTAGCCCACGAGGGAATGGGATGTAACCAGCCTAGCAGTGCCAATCTACCAATAGGATAGGACCCTTTTCGAGCAAGCTGGCTCAGGAAGGTATCAACCTGAGAAAATGAGAACTTAGGACCGGGTGTGTTGATAAAGGTACCCGAAACTAACCCCATCACAGATCGACTGGCCGGATCCTTGACCGCGCGTACTGATCCAGTAGTTTTATTGTAACGGATGTTGCCCACAAACATCCCTGGTCTGGTTGGAGTGAGGGGGTCTGCCATCTGCCTGTCCAACAAGATCATGTTGAACCACGCAAGAGGAAAATGACGCTTCCTAATGGGGATATGAATCGGCATCTCGTCCATATTAAAGTCCCAACTCTCAGAAATATCCAGCACTCGGGAGTTTTTTATGATCAGTGCATCCCCAAAGAGGAAGACCGGCCTCAGATACTTCTCATTTAGCTTCCCGGAGCTCATCATGTCACTAAGGAATTGGAAAGATTGAACCCTGATAACATTCAGTCGCTCCAAAGGCTCATTAACAAGGAGCTGCTCTGACACTTGACGAACTAAATCATCCCATCGTACATCCGTGGCAAGTTGATTCGAGCCAACCAGCAGTTTTCCTGCAGGATTTACTGGCAGATTCCCTGAAGATAGACGAAAGAAATAAGATTAGAAGATAGTCAAAAACAAGAAGCATTTGAAAGATCATTTAAGTCTATGCGGCGCGGATCATCACAGCCACATGCGGCTCAGAACCAGATGAGTCCATACGGCTCGGTTCATCATAGCCTTATGCGGCTCCGAGTCAGACGAGTCCATAAAAATCAAGTCGGATGAGCTTATGAAGCTTCTGCGGTTTTGGGTTCAGAGGGGCCTATGCGGTTCAAGGTTCACATGGACTCAACAGACAAACATAGGCGCTGATGCGGCTCGGATTCAGGTGAGACTATACGGTTCAAAGTTCGCATGGACACATGCGGCCCCGAACAGACAGACTCATACGGCTACAAGCAGATGAGCTTATGCGGTTCAAAAGGAAACTACGCTCATGCGGCCCAAACCGAAAATATATATGCGGTTCAGATCGAGTATGACAAGCCCATGCGGCCCCTTGGGCGAAGTGCTTATGCGGTCATATCAACGAACCTGGTACATGCGGCTTGTACATAAATTATGCAGCAAAGCCATGGCAGTTAGGGTTCTAAGGCAATGCCCTTACCAGCGATAGGTGGGTGAACGTCGGGATGAACAGCGGCCGGCGGAGGAGTAGACACGTTCGTCGCCACAGTCGCCGCATAAGCGACCGCCTTGTCTTTCGCAGCCTTCGACGCAGCAACCTTCTTGGGAGCCATAGGTGCTTGGGAGAGAAAAAAGGTAGAAAGATCGAAGAGAGCAAAGAAGATCTCCTAAAACGAGAGCGTTCCTATTTATAGACGAAAAAGGAACGCCTCGATCCGCGTGCAACATGATGACCGACTCTTCGGTCATCGAGGCAAAATGGCTGAATAATAGCCTGACTCTTGGGATCCTGGCCCAAAAAGCGGCTCTTAAAAATCTGACAGGAAATCAAGAGCATTAAATACAGAAGATTCATAGAAGATTTGCACACGTGGCAGGAAGACGTGGCAAGAAGCTCGTGCGGCCAAAACAGCCCATGCGGCTCAAAGAGTTATGCGGTTGAGGTAATCATGCGGCTGGACAAATCCATGCGGCTAGGACAGAATACACCCATGCGGCCTTGGCATAATCATGCTTCTTATTCAAAGTATTTCAATTTTGCAAATTGAAAACTTTGAAGGGGGTCTTGTAGAAGCATAAAAAAGAAGAGAAAAATGATCCATGCGGCCAAGGGACAGCATGCGGCTCAGGAGTCCCATGCGGCTCAAACACATAGGCAGCTCGAGTGGACTCCATACGGCCCGCAGAGGGAAGCCACGTGTCTCTTCAGAACAGCTATACCCAGCACCATTCAAACATAATTAATGCTCTGTCGGCTGACAGCTGACAGCTGACAGTCCTGACGTAAAGTAGTCATGATGACTGACACAAAGGCACTATCTGCCTAGGGAACTGGAGAAAATCTCTACAGCTTCGAGGCAGGTTTATGCGGCCAGACTAAACGAGTTCACATGGCTAGTGCAGAGAAATCTATGCGGTTCAATCATGAAAGTCCCCCATGCGGCTCGGCCATGAAGAAACCCATGCGGCTCGGTCATGAAGGCTCTCATGCGGCTCAGCCATGAAGACCCCCATGCGGCTCGGTCATGAACATATTCATGCGGCTCGGTCATGACAACCTTCATGCGGTTCGTGTATAGAGACTATTCATGCGGCTCGGTCATGAAATCTTTCATGCGGCTCGGTCAAGACGACCTTCATGCGGCCCAAATATGAACGCTCCTCATACAGCTCAAAAAGGATGACAGGACACGTGTCCTAAAGTTATTCAAATTTTGGGTCAGATCTAATAATTTGGGACATATGGCAGGAGAATGAATTAAATTGATTTATTTAGATTTATGGATATCAGCAAATCATCATGATGGGAATTTATTGCAATCAACATTAATGACTGACAGGATTTGGCATAATCCTCATTAATGGCCCAGATCCTTCACGCTCAAGATTAATGGCCTAGATTGACCAATCCACAGGCCGCCGCCATCTCCAAGAAGCAATTATTTGCAACCCTAATGATCACACCCTATTCCTATAAATAGCAGGGTGCCATTCCCTTGCGAAAAAAAAGAGAGACGTACACACAGAGAAGGCTCCCCCTAATAATCAGAGAGAAAATACACAGAGATCAATCCAGAGAGAGAGAAGCCAGAAGAGCAAAACGAGGAGAGCAAGAAGAGCATTTCTTCGTCAATGCCAACCATCTCGTCACAGGAGCCAAGGCTGCATACCGATCGTCCAAGGAGTAAGGCAGGGCTGCCGTCGCCTTCCCGAGCCTCTATCATCACCCCCAGAATCAAAAATAAACAATTGTACTTAGATTGCTGTACCTAGGTTTTCGTTCCTAGGCTTTCTTTATACAAGCGAGTTTGTAACGTGAAGTTAAAGTCTAGTCCTCCCATAAAACTGTTCTGCTCTTTTATATTTCATGGCAAACAAGTGGTATGGTAGCTCTATCCGCTCAAAGTCCAGCGTCATCTCGCGAGCAATGACTTTAGACGAAAAGGCACGGAGGCCGTGGTGTATGCTACATACCATAGCCGGAAGAAGGGCCAGTCTTACTTTGAAGACCAGCTTCACAGCCGGGAGAATGAAGTAGCAGCTGATCCTTTCCGTAGGACCTGCCCCTTCCGAGACTACGCAATTTCGTAGCCATACCATCAAGAACCCGGCCAAGATTGCTTTCTCGGACATCTGTCGGGTACCGTAGTGGAAATAACTGAAGGAGTCGGTGCGGCTCCCAAATCTATTACGGGTGGACATCGACCTTTTCGCATTCAACATCAGGTCCTTTACCTCCGCCTGAGTTTGAGGACCACGAGAAGAGACCCGGCCGGAAGGACGTAATTTGAAAAGATACGCGACCCGGGCTGTAGTATAGGGGGCGTTCCCTTCTGAACTATTATTCTTCTTGATAGCAGTCTGGTGACAGATGCTATGGTGGCACAGCAGCTCCCGGTACACAGCGACGAAACCAGGAAATCGTCGATCCAGATCATCGAATTCCGTATTCGTTGGGGTGTATACTTCAAATGCCTCGCCTCCCCACGGCAGCTTAGAAATAGCATGCATCTCATGGAGAGCAAGTCCAAACTCCCCTTCGGGCGTAAAGAAAGTCCCCGTACGCCGACTATCATCTCCAAAAGGGCCATGAATAGCGGCTTGTTAATAGGCAATCCGTAAAAGGTGCCCCGGACGGCATAGTAAAGGTCAATCTCCCGAAGGAGTTCCTCGTAGTTCCTCAGAATCCACGAGGAAAGATTGGCCCATGTGGAAATGGGGTTTATCTAATTCAGCAGCGACAACCTGCCCACAAGATAAGACCCCTTATGAGCGATCTGATTCAGGAAGGTATCAGCTCGAGTAAAAGTGAAGTTGGGCCCAGACACGTTTATAAAAGTACCAGGAAGCAGCCCCATCACACTCCGGCTGACTGACTCCCTACTTGCACATGCTGACCTAATACTCATATTATAGTGGATGTTGCCCACGAACATCCCTTGTTGGGTGGGAGTTAGGGAGCCCACCATTCTCCTGCTCAACGGTACCATATTAAACCATGAATGGGGAAAATGCCGTTCCATCTCGGAAACATGGATCTCCACCCCATCCACAGTGAAATTCCAGTTCTCAGAAACATCCAGCATTCGAGAGTTCTTTATGGATATAGCGTCTCCAAAGAGAAAAGCTGGTTTCAGATATTCTCCGTCCAGTTTCCCTGAATTTATTATAGTGCAAAAAAATGGAAAGGCTGGTTATTGATGGCAGCCACCCTCTCCGGAGGCTCATTAGAGGGGAGTTGATCTGTCATATGTCGAATTAGGCCGTCGAGCCGCACACCTACGGTAAACTGAGCTGAACCCACCAGAAGCTCTCCGGCCGGGTTGGTTGGGAGGTTCACTGGAAAAGGACAAAAGAAACAGGATTAAAAGATAGGTTAAAACGAAACCACCTGAAGTTTTCAAAAAAGAATTTTCTATGAGCCTATGCGGCTCAGAACGACGAAGCCTTATGCGGCCCAATTTAGCTGGGTTTCATGCGGCACGGCTTTAATAGAGCCTATGCGGCTCAGGTCAACACAACTTCATGCGGCCTAATTCAGTTGGGAGTTCCATGTGACACTGATTCGATAGCCTATGCGACTCGGATTAAAACTTATGCGGTTCTATCTCGCAGAGGAGCTTATGCGGCACGATTCAGCAAAATTCTATGCAGGCCAGTTTGTCAGGAATATATGCGGTTCCGTTCAAAGGAGGTCCCATGTGGTTCAAGTACGGAAGCACACATACGGCTCAAATCGTTCTCAATGTGACTCAAACATAGGGCATGCCCTATGCGGCTCGAATATGAGAGGGTCATGCGGCTATGCGGCTCGAATATGAGAGGGTCATGCGGCCCATACAACATATGCGGCTCCATCATGGTCGAGTTTGGGCGGTTCAATGAAAACGAGGGATGAAGGCTTGTGCATATGTTATGCAACAGAGCCATGGGTCCTTGGGGTTCAAAGTATTCAAATCTATTTCTTATCCTTGAAAGCAGGGCAAACATCAGGGTACACTTCGGGCACGACGGCTGACGAGGAAGCCGTTTTTTTTTGCCTTTTGCAGCAGCAGAGGCGACTTTAGAAGACTTGGGGGCCATTTTTCGACAGTTGAAGAAGGAAAGAGAGTGGAGACTGCAAGAGTTAGGGACGAAAGAGAAAGAAAAAAAATCCCTCCTACTGAATTCGTCCCTATTTATAAACAAAAGTAGGGCATTTCGATTCTCGTGTAACACAAAAACCGACCCTTCGGTTATCGAGGCGAGCAGCCTAAAATGAAGGCCAAACTCCTGGGATCCTCCCCCGAAAAGTAGCCTTAAAACTGATAGCAGATCAACAACATTTAATACAAAAGATCTTCGCACGTGGCAAGATGATGTGGTAAGGGGCTCATGCGGCCGAGTCATCCATGCGGCCGAGTCATCCATGCGACCGAAAAATCATATACGGCCCGAAGAATACATGGCCATGCTTCTTATTCAAAGTATTTCAATTTTGCAAATTGAAAACTTTGAAGGGAGTCTTATAGAAGCATGAAAAATAATAAAGAAAGATCCATGCGGCCAAAGAGCCCCATGCGGCTCAGAGAGTTCATGCGGCTCAAGTATCCTTGCAGTTCAAGCGTCTATACGGCTCAAATAAGCTCTATGCGGCTCAGAGAGGAGACACGTGGCAAGCAAACAGCTCTCTCGCTTGTCCTTTACTGTATTAAATGCCTTGACGGCTGACAGCTCTGACAAGGTGACAGTTCTGACACAAAGATATCATTACGACTCCTTCATAATGACGGACTCCTTGGAAAGCGAAGAAAATCTCTGACACGATCTCCCGAGATCCAGAAACTGTCATGTGGCCATGACACGTGACAGTCATATGCGGCCCAAGCGGAGGCTCCTCCATGCGGCTCACGAAGATTAGCCCCATGCGGCTCACGAAGATTAGCCCCGTGTGGCTCACGAAGACCATCCCCATGCGACTCGCGAGGACTATCTCCATGAGGTTCACTCATGCGGTCATCCATACTCATACGGCTTAAATCATTACCATGCGGTACAAATGTTCAGGGGGGCCACTCTTAGGCAACTTTGACACGTGGCCAGCCTTATGCGGCTCAATAAGGAGCAACTTTTCTGCAGCTCAGATTTCTGCTGTTATGACACGTGGCATGATAGCAGGGCACGTGGCATCAGATTAATCGAAATCTCTTAATAAATCCTAATAAAATATTGGGATAAAATCAAATCATTTGCAAATAAGCCAATTAAAGACACGTGTCGAAGAATCTGAGGTTGGCATGACAAATCAGGAGGATTTATGTCAATCAGCATTAATTATCCACAAAAGATTTGATGCAATCATATTTATTGCTCAAATCTAGATGAACGGCCCAGATCCAGTGATCCTTAGCCGCCGACTTTCAAGAATGGACAATCATTGTAAACCCTAATGAGGCCCCTCCCACTCTTATAAATAGCAGGATGCCATTCCCTTGCGAGGAGAGATATGAAGATAGAGAGAGATATAGAGACAGACGCACATAGAGACATACACAGAGACAGAGAGAGCCAGAGAGCCTGAAGAGAGAGCATTTATTCATCAACGTCCAGCAGTTCTTTTACAGAGCCAAGGCTGCACCCGATCGTCCAAAGAGTATGGCAGAGCTGCTGTCGCTTTCTCGAGCCTCTACCGTCACCCCCCAGAATCTAAAATAAACAATTGTACTTAGATTGTTGTACCTAGGTTTTCGTCCCTAGGCTTTCTTTGTACAAGCGAGTTTGTATTGTGAAGTAAAAGTCTAGTCCTCCGATAATTGTTCTGTTCTTTTATATTTCATGGCAAACAACAAGTCCAATTCAATCGAATATAAATTTTTGTTGGTTTCATGTGCAGGCTATACGCTTTACGCTGAATTATAAGAGGTCGACATTTTGCCTCGTTTGCAACAAAGTCCACAAAACTAAAGCATCGTTTCGCAACGGATTGAAGCATCGGTAGGCCGAATCAGTCAGATAGTTCAACGAAGCACGAAGTGCTCGAATGGCTAAGTCAGAAGAGTTGGTCGTACAACAAAGTAATAAAATCGAGCTGCATCGGCTCGACAAAATGACAAGACGTATCGGCTTAAGGTAGAAGGACTTTGCTTTCCTACTCCTTCATTCCTAAGTAAATTGTACCATTGTATGCTAAGTTAGCCTATCGAGACCATGGGCGTGGCTCGAAGGAAAGAAATCGTAGTGCATGTTGAATACTAGATAGAACAATTAAAATGAAACGTACATCAAATGTATGATTCGCTTTGGAACATTGAAATATCGCAAAAGCAAGCGCCTTGGTACGTAAGCTATAAGAACATGGGATAACTATATTGGTGAGTGCCTCATTGCAAGAGTAGTTCATGCCCCCAGCACGAGTTAGATGGCTAGTATATTAAAAGACTATTGAGGCGAGTGCCCTAGTACACGAGCCATAGAACATTGAATACTAAGGTATAAAACATGGAAATACGATATTGAGACGTGCATCGAATGCACAACTCAAAGTATGGAGAATAAATATATTAAATTATGCGTACGTGCATGAGACTTATGAAAGATGGCTTCGGTACGAAGATGAGAAAAGTTATGGCACGAATATGATGGAACTGTTGAATATGGAATCTTGCCTTCAAAATGTTTATGGCCCTAGGGGCGTTCGTTGATAAACTTTGAGTTGGGGCATTATGTTAATAGAAATAGAGATATATAAATTCTTTGGTTGTATGCTATCGATGCACGCTGCATGGTTAAATAGACTTCGGATATATAGCCCGCGTACGGGTATATGACGATTTTCCTCGAACGTGGTACGCCAGGGGACTGGGATCGTTCGGCCTAGGAGGGACGGTTTAAGAAATTTGGTACTGATGGTGCACTTCGTTAAGATGGTTTGCGACCTGCTACTGATGTGATAAGCCACTTGCTCGAGTAATTCGGGATCCTTCGTATATGGGCTAGCAATCTCGTACGGAGTATCACCGTCTTACATATGTGATATGAGAAATAGTCTATACTAGCTTGGAATGCCAGTGACCTTCATATAGTTTAAAGAACGATAGGCTAAAAGTGCAGGCACACAGAGATCCTGCATAGAGATCACTTATAACATGACAGGAAAGATGGTAGGCATGTTCCCCTTGCGTTGGTGCAAGGATGAGTGCGTCAATGTTTATAAGAAATTGCACCACAAAATAAATACGAGATTACTTATGTTGCTTGTATGCTTAAGCAAATAAATGATAACATGCTTGCCATGAGAACATGCTTTACTGCTTTCGAATATGCCATGAAACTGATCCTAAGGCAAAGATAGAAAGATCACTAAATTATATGCTGCATGATTCAATGTATCTACTTAATATCGGTTTAGTAAAGTAGGTCAATATTAGTACGCGAGAGGATTAGTACTGATCTCCACTAGATTGCTTGTATGATACAGAAAATAGATTGCTCGCGGCAGAGCTTCGTTTGAACGAACTGAGGTATGGAATGTCGTAGCATTTTGAGGCATGCGACCGTATTGACGCTCAAACTTGTAACAGGATGATGCGGCCAAGATATAGAAGACATGATGTATGGAATGGTGAAATCCATTATGGAAAAGAGAGAACCTAAGTGTTGTAAGGCAATCTGGCAAATTCAGTTGGGCTACTGAAAGCCTTTGTAACCACAATTAATTTATCAACAAAGAGAATTGTTTTTATACTCTGCTTGTTTCTGCTGCTAATAATCAATCAAGATAACCATTTGAGAACTTGTCATCTTGCCTTGTACGAGTGCAACTCCAGATTCGTACTGCAACACGCCCTAGCGAGGACGAACGATTGGTAAAACTTGATTCGAGGACGAGCAATTTTTCGGGTCGGGGTATGATAAAATAGTATCAGATCTCTAGGTTCAATTTCCTCTGGATGCTTGCTTCGTTTTATTTCAAAAAAGTTGTCTACCACAATCAAATTGTCATGACCCGCACCCATTTTTCGGACGCGGACACGTGAGCAAGCCAGCTACGCATCAAGCGAACTCCAGCCCAACTCGAATACATAAACGCTGTCAGGGTCATAGTATCATGGCTAATATGGTAATCTACAGTGTATCTTAATCCATAAGAATATATATATAAGACAAGAATGAACAATTATGGGTGATGGTCTGCAGCCCATTAGCATATTGTCCGATTAGACTCCAAGAATGATATGAGTCTATAAATAAGCAGAATATATCATGGCATGAAATATAAAGAACGAGAGGATAATAAAAAAATATCACAAGCAAATACCTGTATCCCTGTAGGTGTAATCACTACTAACATGGGCCGCTAACTAACTCCATACAATCAGCTACCTGAAGAGATCATCAGGTCCTCAGAGGACATAGCAAGATACATAAAAACATGTCTATCTAACAGTTTAATCAGGCAATAATATAAACAGGGTATAAACAGGAACTAGACATGAGACTGACATGTAGCTACTGATAGGTAACTATGAATACGGATACGGGATCAACTATGTATAAATGAACTGCTGGAAGAACAAGTAAACAAGAGATCAATGGAATACCAACCCTCGCTCCGAATGTGGACTCACAGGTCAGTTTTAAGACAAGTCACCCTCGCCCCGTGTGTGGACTCGTAGGTGCAAACGGACAACCCTCATTCCGTGTGTGGACTCGCAGGTTGTGGGAACAATACAGGAATAACAGTTCACTCACACATACTTACAGACACGACCTAGTCAAGATATTGGTAACGACATGGTACAACGTAGTCATGACACGGGTAAGGGCAACTCTAGCATGTACCATAATGTGGACAAGCCTAGTGTAACTACGCTATTAAGTCAAAAAAATACTGATATACAACCAAGACAATAAACTAGTAAACATGGTATCATATAAATCTATAGCAACTAAGGTAACTGAATATAACATACTAAAACAGATGAACTATAAGCATGACAATGAACTGTAGAGGGAGGCAAAGTATCTTGCCTGGAGGTTGCACGCAGATCCAACAAAATATAGTCAACTGCTAAGCCATAAGTCCAAATCATCACAATTGTCTCCGAAAGCTGGAACAAACATTGCCAGCATTCTCAGAATAGTCAAATTAGCTACGATTGCCTATCCTTAAGTCCAATTCTGGAAACAGAGGCAAAATGATAATTTTGGACCAAAACGGTGTCCGCCGTTGGACCCGCTTTGCACCGAAAAGCATGCCAGAGTCAATGGTCTCTAAAGTCGTCAAACTATATGTCTACGGATTCATTTTGATGATACGAACCCAAAGGTATGTCCAATGGTCGATTCCTATGGGCGGTGCACAAAATCGTCCGTTGAATTGGATCGTGGGGCCCGCAAAACGGTGATCCAATCAACTGTCTCAGAATTGGACCAAACTTGGCATACAGGACCAAAAAATGATACGGTCCTATTGGCCCAAGTTTCATCTCGATCTGACGAACGTGCACAAAGTAATTGGGAAGTTTTCACAGAGGCCGATTTGGTGAATTTCGACGGATACGCATTTGTCTCACACACGCGACCAATTTGAATTCCGTCAAAGCCTACACGTCCATGAAGCCGATACGCACCTTTCGATACTTTTGGTTTGCGACCATGCCGCCCGGATTGGCGGGACGCACGTCGTATCGAGGGTTTTTATGATTTTCTAATATTTTGAAAACGGATTTTTTTTTCTAAACTTTAGAATCAAATAACTTCTAACCTACTCAATGAAATCAGGATCCATAAAAGGGTGTTACTGTCGTATATGTTGTCTAAACACTTGTTCATTTAGATTTTCGAATAGGTCATTGGATTGATAATGGTTTTCCATCCAAATCGGGCGTCTTGACTGTCGTATATGTCCTGTTTTGACAGTATTTCGGTCGACTTTGCGTCGAATTTTTGATCAATCGATGGTAGTCATTTACAACCTAAATGAACAAGTTTGAAAAGGGTTAGATTAGGTTTATACTTGTGCAATCGGTTCGAAAAATGATCAACTGTGGAGGAAGAACAGCCACGGCAAAGTGGGGTCGAACCACCATTGGTTCTGTCCTTGGCCATTGCTGCTGTCGTGCGATACTCGCAGTCGCCGTCTGTCTGACGATGCGCGGCAGTTTCCACGATGAAGTAGGGTCGCACAGGTGACTCTGGGCGAGCATGGGGGTGGCGACGAGAGTAGGCTAGGGTTTTTAGAGAGCCACTCCCTCTCATTCCCTATATATGCAGTGATGCATACGCGCCTGTGGCTAATGCAGCTCTTGAGTTGCTCGGGCTGGGGGAATTCGTTTGGGCTGATGAGGGTTTCGGGGAAGCTTTGGGCTGGGTTGGGTCGAGCTCGGGTTTTGGCCTGGCTAGGCCAGGCTGGGTTTGGAGAAAGGTTGGTTTTTTCTTTTATTATTCTTTTTTTTCTAGTTATTATTCTAGAGTTTAGAATATATATACATATATACGTATATATACGCTCACATATATATACATATACATACATGCCTATATATATATACATACATGTATATATATATATATTTTTTATTTTATCTATATATATATATATATATATATATATATATATATATATATATTAAAAAAAAAAAAAAAAAATATATATATATATATTTATATATATATATATATATATATATATATAAACATACAAAAAAAAATATATATATATATATATAAACATACACACCTATATAATATACATTTATATATATCTACAAATACACACATATGTAATATATTTATATATACATACAAATACACACATATATTTATATCTACAAATACACACATATATAATATATATAAAAAACACACATATATAATATATATTTATATATACATACACACATTTATATATCTTATATAAGTATATATATATTCTTAAATATAATATGCACGTATATATAAAATTAGTATATATAAAGGTGAAAATAAATTATAAATGTGTACACACACACACACACACACACACACACACACACACACACACACACACACATATATATATATATATAATATATATATAATAAATGATTTAATAAATATAAATCGTTATCATTTAATAACAACATAGTAATATTAATGATAATAAAAATCCTAATAACAATTAAAATAGCCGAAAAGTCGTTCCTGATGGATAAAACATGCACACTACTTATCTAGCTTTAGAACATCATACAAATTTTTAAAATACTATTTACTATTAATAATACCTATAATCTACTTATAACAAATATTTAGAAAATATTTGCCAATTCCTAAATATATATACACAAGAATATTTGCATTTACCAAACATGTCTATAAGGCCGTATTTGGTCCCACTACATGCCTACATAGGCTTGGATTGACTTGGGCCCAATCTGGACAGGTTCGGTACAACCGGGTTCCCTAAAACTCAATAATATAATTAAATAATAAATAAATTCTTCGGTAAGAGTTCAGACGCAACTTGGCCTAGTTTTTCTAGTTAGGACGTCACTATGGCTCGGCCTTCCCTACCAGGGCTAATAAACTAGTCAAAGCATGCCATTGCACTATCTGTGCCACGATTTCTAATCACCTGATACTTGAAAAGTCAACCATGGCTAAAGTCATCTACCAAAATAATTAACTAAATAATTATTTATAAAATCTTAAAAATTAACATTTAAATCAAATAAATAATAAAAAAATAATTCAAAAAATTTTCGGGAAGGGGAGCTACAAATCTATCCACCTTAAAAATTATTTCGTCATCGAAATTCTAATTCATAACTATTCCTTAAAATTCAAGGTCTACTAAAACCTTAATCTCCTCAAATTTAATTTCAAAAAAATATTTTATAACCTTCTCTAGCCATTCCATAACTCCGAATACTTAAGGACTTCTACCCACCTTTGGTCACACTACTCCTCAAAATACGGTCACTAAAATCTTATAATTTTCTAACTAGTTGCTAACAATTTTAAAAACACCTATCTAGGTATATGGCATCTATAATCCCTCCTATCTATAAATAATCAAATATTCAATAGTCAAGCAATATTATACTTATAATTTAAGAATCTCTGATGAATTCTAGGCAGCACGATCATTCGTCACCCCGAAATAGGAAGGGACGAGAATCAAGGCTACAGGAAGGCAATGAAGAAAAATTCGAGAATAAATATGAAATTTCAAGGACATAGAGGAATTTCTAGAAGAATTTTCAAGGTAGAGTGGATTGAGATTTCTTAGGGTTTAGTCATAGTCGCAGGCTCGTATCAGTACAGTTACGTAACCGATACGATATGCTCTGACCTGCATGGACCACAATAAAAACTTGTCACGACCCGCACCCGCTTTTCGGACGCGAGCTCGTGAGCAAGCCAGCTACACATCAAGCAAACTCCAGCCCGACTCGAATATGTAAACGCTGTTAGGGTCATGGTATCATGGCTAATATGGTAATCTACAGTGTATCTCAATCCACAAAAATATATATAAGACAAGAATGAACAATTATGGGTCATGGTCTGCAGCCCATTAGCATAATGTCCGATTAGACGCCAAAAATGATATGAGTCAATAAAATAAGCAGAATATATCATGGCATGGAATATAAAGTACGGAAGGATAATAAAGAAATATCACAAGCAAATACCTGTATCCCTGCAGGTGTAATCACTACCATCATGAGCCGCTAACTAACTCCATGCAATCAGCTACCTGAAGAGATCATCAGGTCCTCAGGGGACATAGCAAGATACATAAAAACATGCCTATCTAACAGTTTAATTATGCAATAATATAAACAGGGTATAAGCAGGAACTAGACATGAGACTGACATATGGCTACTGACAGGTAACTATGAACACAGATACGGGATCAACTATGCATAAATGAACTGCTGGAAGAACAAGTAAACAAGAGATCAATGGAATACCAAACCTCGCCCCAAATGTGGACTCGCAGGTCAGTTTCAAGACAAGTCACCCTTGTCCCGTGTATGGACTCGCAGGTGCAAACGGACAACCCTCGCCCCGTGTGTGGACTCGCAAGTTGTGGGAACAATATAGGAATAGCAGTTCAATCACACATACTTGCAGACGCGACTCAGTCAAGATACATGTAACGACATGGTACAACTCAGTCATGGCACAGGTAAGGGCAACTCTAGCATAAACCATAACGTGGACAAGCCTGGTGTAACTACGCTATTAAGTCAGAAAATACTGATATACAAGCAAGACAATAAATTGTAAACATGGTATCATATAAATCTATAGCAACTAAGGTAACTGAATATAACATACTAAAACTGATAAACTATAAGCATGACAATGAACTGTAGAGGGAGGCATGGTATATTGCCTGGAGGTTGCATACAGATCCAACAAAATATAGTCAACTGCTAAGCCATAAGTCCAAATCAACACAACTGTCTCTGAAAGCTGAAACAAACATCGCCAACATTCTCAGAATAGTCAAATTAGCTACGATTGTCTATCCTTAAGTCCAATTCTGGAAACAGGGACAAAACGGTAATTTAGGATCAAAACGGTATCCGCCGTTGGACCCACTTTGTACCGAAAAGTGTGCTAGAGTCAATGGTCTCTAAAGTTGTGAAACTACATGTCTATGGATTCGTTTTAATGATACGAACCCAACGGTATGTCCAATTGTGGATTCCGATGGGCCATGCACAAAATCGTTCATTGAGTTAGATCGTAGGGCCCACAAAACGGCGATCCAATCAACTGTCTCAGAATCGGACCAAACTTGGCAAACAGGACCAAAATAACGATACGGTCCTATTGGCGCAAGATTCGTCTCGATCGGACGAACGTGCACAAAGTAATTAAGAAATTTGCACAGAGGTCGATACGATAAATTTCGACGGATACACATCAAAATTGTCGCGCACACGCGACCAATTTGAATTCCGTCAAATCCCACACGTCCACGAAGCCGATACGCACTTTTCGATGCTTTCGGTTCGCGACCATGTAGTCCGGATTGACGGGACGTACGTCGTATCGAGGTTTTTATGATTTTCTAATATTTTAAAAATGGGTTTTTTTTCTAAAATTTAAAATCAAATAACTTCTAACCTACTCAATGAAATCAGGATCCATAAAAGGGTGTTACTTTCGTATATTTTGTCTACCTGTTTATTTAGATTTTCGAATAGGTCGTTGGATTGGCAATGGTTTGCCATCCAAATCGGGCATCTGGACTGTCACTTATGTCCTATTTTGACATTTTTTCGGTCGACTTTGCGTCGAATTTTTGATCAATCGATGGCATTCATTTACAACCTAAATGAACAAGTTTGAAAAGGGTTAGATTAGGTTTATACCTATGTGATCAGTTCGAGAAAAGATAAACTATGGAGGAAGAACAGCCACGACGAAGTGGGGTCGAACCTCCGTTGGTTCTATCCTTGGCCATTGCTGCTGTCGTGCAATCTTGCAGTTGCCGTCAGTCCGGCGATGTGCGGTGGTTGCCACGGTGAAGTGGGGTCGCGCAGGCGACTCTGGACAAGCGTGGGGGTAGCGACGAGAGTAGGCTAGGGTTTTTAGAGAGCCACTCCCTCTCGTTCCCTATATATGCAATTATGCATACGCGCCTGTGGCTAATGCTGCCGCTGAGTTGCTCGGGCTGTGGGAATTCGTTTGGGTTGGTGAGGGTTTCGGGGAAGCTTTGGGCTGGCTTGGGTCGAGCTCGGGTTTGGGCCTGGCTAGGCCGGGCTGGGTATGGAGAATGGTTGGTTTTTTTTTTCTTGTTATTATTCTAGGGTTAGAATATATATATACATATATACGTATATATACGCTCACGTATATATATATATATATATATATATATATATATATATATATATATATATATATATATATATATATTATAAACATATATATATTATAAACATATATATTATAATATATATATATTATAAACATACACACCTATATAATATACATTTATCTATATCTACAAATACACACATATGTGATATATTTATATTTTTTTATATGTGATATATTTATATATACATACAAATACACACGTATATAATATATATTTATATATACATACAAACATTTATATATCTTATATAAGTATATATATATATATATATATATATATATATATATATATATATATATATATATAAAAAAAAATATATATATATATATTCTTAAATATAATGTGGACGTATATAAAAAATTAGTATATATAAAGGTGAAAATGAATTATAAATGTGTACACACACACACACACACACAGATATATATATATATATATATATATATATATATATATATATATATATATATATATATATATATATATATACATATCATTGA
This sequence comes from Iris pallida, assembly GCA_029216955.1. NCBI lineage: Eukaryota > Viridiplantae > Streptophyta > Magnoliopsida > Asparagales > Iridaceae > Iris > Iris pallida. The sequence goes on from JANAVB010016195.1 coordinate 4,430,475, forward strand.
TATAATAAATGATTTAATAAATATAAATCGTTATCATTTAATAACAACAAAGTAATATTAATGATAATAAAAATCCTAATAACAATTAAACTAGCCGAAAAGTTGTTCCTGATGGATATAACATGCACACTACTTATCTAGCTTTAGAACATCATACAAATTTTGTAAAATACTATTTATTAATAATAATACCTATAATCTACTTATAACAAATATTTAGAAAATATTTGCCAATTCCTAAAAATATATATACAAGAATATTTGCATTTACCAAATATATCTATAAGGCCGTATTTGGTCCCACTACATGCCTACATAGGCTTGGATTTGACTTGGGCCCAATCTGGACAGGTTCGGTACAACCGGGTTCCCTAAAACTCAATAATATAATTAAATAATAATTAAAATCTTTGGTAAGAGTTCAGTTGCAACTTGGCCTGGCTTTCCTAGTTAGGACGTCACTATGGCTCGACCTTCCCTAATAGGGCTAATACACTAGTCAAAGCACGCATTGCACTATCCGTGCCACGATTTCTAATCACCTGATACTTCAAAACTCAACCATGGCTAAAGTCATCTACCGAAATAATTAACTAAATAATCAATTATAAAATCTTAAAAATTACCATTTAAATCAAATAAAAAATAGAAAAAATAATTCAAAATTTTTTCGGGAAGGGGAGCTACACAAATCACTCTTGACTCTATTCGATGCCACTCTGGATGTTCCATATAATAAGGCTAATACAAGTCGTATAATTTTGTCGCATGTGTTTTTGAAATTACATGATGTTTGCTGAAAAAGTCATGAAATGTTATTGCATTTAGTGCAATGAGCCGTAAAATATTTGTTGTTGCAAGTGCAACAAGTCACAAGATGTGAATTAAAATATTGGTTGCTGCAGGTACAACAAGTTGTAAAATATGAGTTGAGATGTTTGTTGTTTCAATGCAACAGTCGATGTAAAAATTATTGGTTGCATCGATATAATGGAAGTCGTAGAATGTTGTTGTATCAATTGCAACGAGTTGAATTATGAATGATGCATTGCAATGAAAATGAAAGTTGATATCGAATGTGTTGAACAGATTCAAGTATTGGCTTTGAATATAGAAAATGAATCGTTACACGAGGTGCAACGGATGTCAAAAATAAATTGTTGCATAAGGTACAATGGATGTCAGAAATTAATCGTTGTACGAGATGCAACGAATGTCGAAAATAAATCGTTGTACGAGGTGCAACGGATGTTGGAAATTGTTATACGAAATGCAACGGATAACGAAAATAAAATGTTGCATGAGATGCAACGGGTTAAATTGAAATCATAAATCGATAGAAACGAATCAGTTCGAATGTGCACCGAATTTGTGTCGGCAAATGAATATATTGGCCGAATTGTGTCAGATTTTGATTAATCAAAAGTTACGGTTGTGATCGGCATGATCACTGGGGAAATCGTGAGTCAGAATAGATTGTTGGTTCATACCGAGTATGATGCAAGGAAAATGACTTAATTTTTGAGTGGTATATATCGTACCATGTATGCGATGAATGACTCGATTTCTGAGTGGTATATGCTATACCACTTGTACGATGGATTGCAATAACACATTACGTGAATCACAAAAGGTTTATCCGCAATGGACGAGATTGTAATGAGACTTGATTAGAAATTTGTATGACGGTATGTTGATGCAAGTGTTCTCGATAATCGGTTAGAACAATCAGGCATGGACTTGTACCAATGAATGATAAGTCGGATGAAAATTTATAAGTCGGTCAAAAGACCGGAACTAGCAAAACAATTTTGCTTCAAAATAATAATTGGATCGACGGAATAGGAAACTCAATATTATAATCGAATTGCACGACTTGCGAACTCGATAAAGATGTCGGTCTATACGAATTGAAATCGAATCGCATGACTTGTGAATTCGATAAAAATGTTGGTCGATACGAATTGTAATCGGGTCACATGACTTGCGAATTCGATGAAAATGTTGGCGACACGAATATAATCGAATCACACGAACTACGAACTCGGTGAAAAAGTTGGTTAATGCGGATAATCGTGCCTAGGAAATAGTTGGTTATGTTGCGACAAAATTTATTTGAGTACGACCGAAACGTGTGAAACTTAGAGGGCATGATCGTATAACTTTAAGATTCAAAATTGGATAATCGGTAACTCAGTTACGAGATGAAAGTATAGTGGGATGTGACTAATCAAAAAAATGATGTGATGCGTATAGAAAAGTCCATTTGGAACTTGGAGGTATGCGATGCAAGCTAAGTTGACGTTGAAACAGATTCAAAGTTTACCCTCGCGCTATCGAAATTGATAGACTATAAAATGTAAGCACGATGTGAGAATACAAATTGGACAGGCCTATGATATTGAGATTTTTGTAAATAACAATACAAAAATGTCGAACAGGTTGATCGTAAACTTTGTGATTGATCAAGGCGAGACTACAAAGTCATCGACGATTGTTTCAATGCATATAACATTTCAGATGTTGACCGTGGGTAGATAGACTCGACTCAATACGAATAGTTGTTTCGTAAATTATGAAATCATTGACGGTAGTGCATAAATTACTCACAGGATAATTGTGCCTCACTTGCACGATAGAAATAATTTTTGTCCCAATTTGGGTGGTCCTATAAAAATTGTCAAAACATGATTTGGCTCCGAAATAAGATATAGCATGGTTCGTAGTAACTGTCCTTCGTTAATGATCTCCAATTATCGAACGTAGCTTCGAGGAAGCTGACCATAGGAGACTTGACGGCCAAATCAAAATGAATGTTGCAGACCCATAAGATGACCCATATGATGTCGCATATGGAATTGCATCGAAAACAAATAAAATATGGTACATATTGACGATTAATCTAGGCGATTGAATGATTGTTTCGAGAATTAATACATTGGCTTCGACCGAGAATAAAATAGTCAAATTTTAAGGATTGGTCGAATAAATGCTTGGATGCTTATGTTGGTTGACGATCGAATAGAAATTCACAAACAAACTTGGTAATACTGGTAGGCGATTGCAAGAAACGTGCTATGCACGAGAGCGAGCAGTAAGAGAATGACTTTCGAAGTTGTGTCGTTGAATTTGGATTCAACTTGCAATTGAGCTTGCGTGAATCGAAGTTATATTAGATGTTGCGAGACGGACAAGTTGGAAGTTGGCTAGGAAATTCCTACTCAATCGGAATCGAACAAAGGACGCTTCGTAGAAAGACCTTTGTGTCAAAATGATTGTTGTTTTTGAGCACTGTCAACTTGAGTTAAACAGTTGTGTTGGAAAGACCGTTGCCTTTGAGCATCGTTGGCTCGAATTGAACTTTTGTATTAATAGATTGTGGCCTTTGTGCAGCATCAATTTAAAGTTGCATCGAAAGAATTTAAGTATGGTGTCTCGGTAAGTCACCTAGCGGGCGTAGCCCTGAATGTTGATGCATTTGTAAGTCAACAATGAGAAATCGTATCGAGATGAGTTGCAAAGTGAGACTTCAGAAATAGTTGGCTAGTGACTTCGAACACTAGACGTTGCAGAGATTTATTATGATTGGATGCATGACGGCTTGACGCGACACATAGAATTGATGGTCCATCCGAAACATACGAAATAAGAAATATAATTTGTTGAATCGTATCGCATGCAGTGACTTTGTTGAATGAATCATGTACGTATTGAATATATATATGCAGTAAAACTTTGAGAATGGTCGCTAAAGATTAAGTCCGATCGAGAGTACGAGATGGTAAGCATATAGGATTAAAAATTTACCTGTTTGCTTTATTCCAATTTTCTACCACTGGGCTTGGTTGAAATACATATATTTCGAGGACGCCTTGAATATGTGTACGATCCAAATCAAGTTGTATACAAAATTCAAATTGAGCTGCAGGAAAGACTATAAAAGTTAATAAAAGCTTGCATACGTGTTTGAAATGAAACAACGATAGTTGGGCAAGATAGTAAAACGATCTAGAGAAATACTTGAATTGATGAGTGATGGTATCAGTTCAAGGACGAACCTTGTTTTGAGTGGTATATTATGTAGTGTCCCACTCCGCACAGTGCATTATGCTTAATCGTTGACTTGAAGAGTTGCGTTGACCCAAAGAATGCATCGAGTATGATCGATGCATGTGTTAAGTTGGGCCGAGAGATTCTAAGAAATTGAATCGATGCAACGCATAAGTCCAATTCGATCGAATATTAATTTTAGCTGGTTTCGTGTGCAGGCTATACGTTTAAGCTGAATTATAAGAGGTCAACATTTTACCTCGTTTACAACAGAGTTTGCAAAACCAAAGCATCACCTCGCAACGGACTGAAGCATCGGCATGGAAGGCCGAATCTGTCGAAAAATTCAACGAAGCATGAAGTGCTCGAAAGTCAAAAGAGTTGGCCGTACAATAAAGTAATAAAATCTAGCTGCATCGTCTCGACAAAACGACAAGGCATAGAACATAAAAATACGACGAGTGCCTTAGTGCACGAGTCGTCCGTGCCCCCGAGCATGAGTTAAAAGGATAGCACATTGAAAGACTATTGAGGTGAGTGCCCTAGTACATGAGCCATAGAACATTGAAAACTAGGGCATAAAACATAAAAATTCGTCATCGAGACGTGTATCGAATGCACAACTCGAAGTATGGAGAATAACTATATCAAATCGTGCATACGTGCACGAGACTTATGAAAGATGGCTTTGTTATGAAGGTGAGAAACGTTGTGGCACAAATGTGATGGAACTGCTGAATGTGTCATTTTTCCTTCGAAATGTTTATGGCCCTCGGGGCATTCGTTGATGAACATTGAGTTGGGGCATTGTGCCAATGAAAATAGAGATAGGCGAATTGTTTGGTTGTATGCTATCGATACGCGTTTCATGGTCAAATGGACTTTGGAAGTATAGCCCGTGTGTAAACCCCCTATTTTATAAATTTTATTATAGTATATTTTAATATTTTGGCTTTTTTTTAAATCTATAAATAGTTAGTAAATATTGGCATCCTATTTTTACATATGGGAACTAGTAGGTAAATATTAATTCTAAGTTATTGTTTACAAATTTTTGTAATAAAATTTCTCTATAAGAAATATTCATTAGTTTAAGAGTTTTAGAAATTTATATATATATATATATATATATATATATATGTATATATATATATATATAGAACAACTACCCATTTTATTCAAGAAGGTCAAAAAAGCTGAAACCTTCACAAGTATACTAGAAGGCGCAAAATGCCGAGGCCTATACACGTATACTATCAAAATGATGGAAAAACGAAAACCAAAACGGCTATGCCAGGGATATGAGAGAGTTCCAGAAGACAGTCTGGTCGTACGAACAGAGTGAGCTCCGCTTGCAGCACTGCCGAATGGTCTCCCAAATCAGCTGGTCTACAGAGTATTGGTGGCCTTCATATCTCGCTTTGTTGTAATTTTTCCAGATAACCCACGTTACGGCGGCAGCTACGATCTGGTGGCCATGGGATGCAGAAGCCCAGGCCGCAACGAGGTCGGAGAAGTTGACGTCCCCTTGAGCCATTCTGCAGCGCTAGAAAAGAACTCTCCATACCTTGACAGGTATGTCCCCCTGACAGAGGATGTGGTCGACTATTTTTGATTGATGATCAGAACAGCATGTGCACGCTGACGCAAGGCTGAACCCGATATTGTTGAGAGTGTCACCAGTGGGTAGGATATTGCGTAGGGCGCTCCATATGAGGAAGGACCACTTCTTGGGTATGTATGTCTGCTAAAAGGATGCTATGGTAGGTGAAGGCCCTGTATTGGCTAGGATCACTCTTCTGGCCGATCTAACCGAAAATGATCCGTTGGCTGCGGGTGACCACCGGAGCTTATCTACGGCCGACCCAATCGTCAATCCACTATGTCGGATGCAATCGACTGCCTCTGGCCCGGCCCATATGTAAAACCCCTAAATTTCTGCTAATTTTTTTTATTTCAAATTTGTACTGATTTAAATTATAGTATTGTAAGTCACGTAGTCGTATTGTACGTCGTGTGCGAAGGTTCGTCTTTCATAATTGCTCGACGAATGCGAATATGTACGAGCGTACATATTTTTGACAAAGCATTATTTTTATTATTTTTATAGTTTCAAAGAAATATAGACAATAATTATTTCTAGCTATTATCTTCAAGTTTATGATTTATTTATGAAAGCCTTTTCATTTATAGCAGTTATTAATAATAAATAATATTCTTAGGCATACATATATTTTCTAAATATTTTGCTAGATTATTTTAAATAAAATATAAATTTTGAGATTTATTAATATTAATATTTTATTATTCAAAAAGATATTTAAAAATATCTATTATTTTCGAAATTATTATTATTGGTATTTTGAAAAATATATTTGAAAGTTATTATGGCCATTCAAATCTTGATTTGATTTTTGAATTTATTTAAATAGATTAAATTAGTATCCATATTTGGAATTGGATTTATCCTATTGATTTTAAACTAAAAATTTAATTTGATTTGTATTTGGATTTGGATTGATTTTAAATTAAATTAGGAAATATCTAAATTGGGTTTAAACTACTCCTAATCATTATCTAATTGAAAATTCCCATATCCTATAAATAGGCAGGTACTCCTCCAATTCATATTCATCCACCAAATTCCACAAACCAATGGTGCGTGCCTTGTGTCCGTGTCCTCTTTCGACCATAATCTTATTCCAATTTTACATATACATTTATCTCTCTCGTGTCGACAAACCCGACACAATACAAATCCCATATTTTCTAATATCCAATCCCAAATCCTAGACCTAACCCTAACGACACCAACACAGCCCTCCTCGTCAGACTTTCCCACTTGGAGCCATCCTTCCCGTCTCGACCTCGCTATCCAGCCATCAACATCGACAGCCCCACCGTCGCCAACGTTAGAAAAACCACAATATATAGCCACCACCGTCGGTCTTCCGGTCAACTCCTGACCACCTCGGACCACCTTCCTATGACCACCATTATCCCCTCGTTATACCACATCGCCACCAGCAGTATCACCACCGCCACTACAACCGACAGCCCGACGATCGCCGCTCCCCTGACACCAGACCCCCTGCACCGCCACCCACGGCCGCCAGCACCACCAAACAATCTCCGTCGTCACCGCCGTAGCCATCTCCGGCAACACACCACCGCCTCCGTCGACCACGACAAGGCATCACCACCATCACCAAAAATTTCTCCAAACCAGTACCAACCAGAAAAAAAAACCAAAAGAAAAACCCTAATTTTACTCACCACCACGAGCGCGCTGCCGGTCGCGCCAGCCGCCGACGGACTCCGACCGAGAACCCCGTCGCCGCCCACCAAGCCGGACCCGCCTCCGATCTCCGCCCGGCGCTCCCGCGGGCGCCGCTCCCCGACCACGCCCCTTGCCGCCGCTAACTCCGGTCCGCTCCGCCCTCTTTTCTCCCCCACGCCGGCCGACCCCCTCCGGCGTGCTCCTTTCGCCGCACAGCGCCCTTCCCGACCGCTCCTCCCTCTCTTCCTCCGCCTCTTCCTCTCCTCCGGCTTCCCTCACCCCGTCGACTGATCGAAGCTCCTCTCCGACTCCCACCGTGAAATCCTTTTCCGACCACCCCTCTCCCGTTCTCCCGACCTCCCGCTCTCCATCTTCCTCCTTCTTTCCTCTCTCATCTCACTCCTACTGTTGACGAGTGGTTCTACCAGCCCCTTTTTTTTAAGTTTGACTTTGATTTTTGTGTTTTGTTTGTATTTTCGTTTAAGTTTTGTATATTATTATTATTATTTTATTATTATTATTATTATTATTATTTTATTTTATTTTATTCTGATTATTATTATTATTATTATTATTATTATTGTTATTATTTTTTTATTACTAGTTTCAGTATTTGTATTATGAATGTTGATTTAGTAAATAGTAGGTGTATTAGTAATCTTATTATTTTTATTTTATTATTATGATTAATTTTGTTTATTTCTTTATTGCTGGTATTACTTTAGGGATTAGTATGAAAATATATTTCTAACTATTTTCGAAGATAATGTTTACCATAAATTATACTTAGACAAAACTTAGTATTTAGCATTAAATGTTCTTTTCTAAATTTTATTATTATCTAAAAATATGTACACTAGTATATATTTTAGTCAATAATTTTATAACTTTATTCATGGTACTTAGTTACTAATATTGTTATTAGTATTTTTTTTCCAAACTATTTAGTAACAAAATACGTATTAGGGCTTGACCCTATACGTAGAATTTAAAACTGAATTTCAAAGCCTAACTATAGTATTATTTATGATATTTTATGTAGCTTTGACCTACAATGTTATTTTGACAAAAATAGGTTTTTCCTTAAAATAAATTTTTCTGTATTTATCTATAAATTATTTTAACTAAGAAAATATATTTTAAGTATTATAAAATATTTACTAAAACCAAATATATTAATTGATTTCCTACGGTTTTTCTCCATCTCGTGATTCAGCTCATCTTTCCTATTCCTTTGCCAATTCTCTATTACCTAAAGTCCACCCTAACTAATTTGACCGTCCTGGACACAATGGAACCGTCCGTGCCGACATCAGAGGTCACCTTCCATATTTGTTGTACCGAAGTCGCAGATTGTGTCACCTTGATTATCGCAGCACACCAGGCGCTCTACCAGGCAAGACACCTTGCCATTCATTGTTTAATTATTTTAGCTCATATTTCATGCATTATTTATTTTCTTTATGCAAAATAAACTGTGATACATAGCATAACTGTTAAAACTTACTGTTCATTTATATTTTCTGCTGTGTATTATTTTCTTACAAATTAAACCTAGATTTAAGGGACCACCATGTGTGTTGCATTCATTGGCCTTGACACGTTGTAACATGAAGTTGTGTGCCACATGTAGAACACGGAAGTACGTGATTGGCTGGCCACCAGTACGTACAAGCCGTGCGATAGGAATAACCGCTAATAGAGGTTGCATGCTAGTTTGACTTAGCAGTTATATAGGTTACTGTTGTAGATACAACAAAGTAGGCATTGGGCGGGGAGAACAATTCTTTAGTGTATGGGCTTCGATGCACTTTCCCTTGTGACCCGGACTGTCCGCTGGAGATACGGGGTTGATGACCCATGATTACTGACGGCCACTGACGATTCTGCGGAACGTCATGCTCTTACTGATGGGGCCTCTGTTGCCCAAGAGGGACTATGCCGATCCTATTTAGCCAGGGCCCATGCGTAGGAAGGATAGTTCTTAACTATATTTCACTTAGAACGGTAGGCTACCTTATCCGTTAGGTACAAGTACTTTTGGTTTGGGTACTTGTATCTGACCGTGGCTTGGAACAATAACTTATCGCGGATTAGTTCGTCACACCTTGTCCTTGTTTGGTTGTAGGTATGACTTACTACTCCGATGAGAAGGTATTGAACCTTGTTGGGGTCCGGATACCATATTGGATTCATAGTATGGGAAGATACGTTACCGTGAATTAGTTTACCATCTCCTGTCCTTGTTTGGTTGGGGGGATGGTACGCTCGTTTAGTAGGTGCGTATTGGAACATGTTATAATTCGATTTAATTATTTATTTGAGCAATATTTATTCAGTTTATATGGCATGATATTATGTGTCTTGTTACGTTCCTCTGAGGACCTGGTTATCTCTCCAGGTGTGTGCTATTGTCTTTCGCAGGTGCTTTATCTCTAGCCGTGATCATTGCTTCTCTACGAGGATGATTGCACTTGGATCGTCTTCGCTTCGCTCGTCACTCATTTCATTTTCTATGTACCTTTCCTTATCTTGTTGGTAGTGGATTTGTCTCCGCCAAACATATTGTATCAAGACAATTTATTCTCATTATATGACATCTTCTATTCATTTATTTTGTGTGGATGGAATTAGTTGTGGTTCTACTGCATTTTACAGCTTATGTATCCATACGAGGTTTCCATATATTGGAGTATACTTCGTATGAATACAGCTGGCATGTCTACGTTCCTAGTCCTACGTATTTTGGGACTGAAGCGTTACATGTTTTTGTGGTGGCCCATGTAGGTCAAGATAAATTGTTTGGTTACTTTACCGTACCAAGCAAGCTTGCAATTAGGATTAGAATTCTAGGGTCTCATCCACATACTTGACTCTTTCCTAGATTTTATCTACCGTTTGACTCATCGACTGCATCTTGCTTGATTCCTTCTAACGAAATTTTTATCTTTCCTTAGTGCTTGCTAGAGATTGACCCTACTAGTTAGATGTCCCAAACACCCTTAGCTTAAATTCTTTAAGTTGGGTAGAATACCCCACACACCCTTGACCATTAAGGGAATACAAATAGTATAATCTAGACCATAGAGACTAGAAGATTTTAACCCATTTGGTCAACCAAGCCTTGGTCAATAAAACCGTAGAATGATGGTATAGGAATAAACAAGACTTAGATCCTTATGACTCTTAGACTATTCATATTTGTTTTTATTCATCTATTATCGTGCCTATATTTTTACTATCTAGACTAATGATGCTAATGTAGCCTAGTTTTTGCAAGCTTAGCCTTTTATCAAGCTTGTTCGTGACATATATATTAATGGAGGTACCCCACTAACATATTGTCTATCAGAACCGGTACATGATGATCTGATCAACCAAATGCACTTTCGTTCGCTTTTATTTATCGTTCTACGTGGATGGGGACATAATTAAACTTGGCCCTTACAATCCTATCCACGACTGCCTTGGCAATTCTTTTGAAATTATTCGATCGTCTTTGAATCACGTATTTGTATTCGATAACGCCTCCTTCGAACTCTATATTACTTTCGCCTTCACCTATTTTAGGAGGACGAAAGCATTATACTAGACGTTCCCCTAGCTATCCTATCTCTTGTGACCATTAACACTCAATGTGACTATATCTTTGTCTTAACTACTCGTCCTTTCCCTCGACCCTAAATCTACAATCTTGACTTTCTAATCACTTGAATTTAAGAGTGATTACAATCGTCTCTTAATCATATCCTCAACCTAGACTACGACCATATAAACTTCGAACCCTTCTATCTACCGTTGTGCCTTCTCACCCCCTACGAATTCTTAATTTCGAGGACGAAATTCTTTTAAGTTGGGTAGGATGTAAAACCCCTAAATTTCTGCTAATTTTTTTTATTTAAAATTTGTACTGATTTAAATTTTAGTATTGTAAGTCACGTAGTCGTATTGTACGTCGTGTACGAAGGTTTGTCTTTCGTAATTGCTCGACGAATGCGAATATGTGCGAGCGTACATATTTTTGAAAAAACATTATTTTTATTATTTTTATAGTTTCAAAAAATATAGACAATAATTATTTCTAGATATTATCTTCAAGTTTACGATTTATTTATGAAAGCCTTTTCGTTTATAGCAGTTATTAATAATAAATAATATTCTTAGGCATACATATATTTTCTAAATATTTTGCTAGATTATTTTAAATAAAAATATAATTTTTGAGATTTATTAATATTAATATTTTATTATTCAAAAAAAATTTAAAAATATCTATTATTTTCGAAATTATTATTATTATTGGTATTTTGAAAAATATATTTGGAAGTTATTATGGCCATTCAAATCTTGATTTGATTTTTGAATTTATTTAAATAGATAAAATTAGTATCCATATTTGGAATTGGATTTATCCTATTGATTTTAAACTAAAAATTTAATTTGATTTAAATTTGATTTGTATTTGGATTTGGATTGATTTTAAATTAAATTAGGAAATATCTAAATTGGGTTTAAACTACTCCTAATCATTATCTAATTGAGAATTCCTACATCCTATAAAAAGGCAGGTACTCCTCCAATTCATTATTCATCCACCAAATTCCACAAACCAATGGTGTGTGCCTCGTGTCCGTGTCCTCTTCCGACCATAATCTTATTCCAATTTTACATATATATTTATCTCTCTCGTGTCGACAAACCCGACACAATACAAATCCCATATTTCCTAATATCCAATCCCAAATCCTAGATCTAACCCTAACGACACCAACACAGCCCTCCTCGTCAGACTCCCCCACTTGGAGCCATTCTCCCCGTCTCGACCTCGCTACCCAGCCATCAACACCGACAGCCCCACCGTCGCCACCGTTAGCAAAACCACCATAGATAGCCACCACCGCCGATCTTCCGGTCAACTCCCGACCACCTCGGACCACCTTCCTATGACCACCATTATCCCCTCGTTATACCACACCGCCTCCAGCAGTATCACCACCGCCACTACAACCGACAGCCCGACGATCGCCGCGCCCCTGACACCAAACCCCCTACACCGCCACCTACGGCCGCCAGCACCACCAAACACCCTCCGCCGTCACCGTCGTAGCCATCTCCGTCAACACACCACCGCCTCCGTCGACCACGACAAGGCATCACCACCATCACCAAAAATTTCTCCAAACCAGTACCAACCAGAAAAAAAACCAAAAGAAAAACCCTAATTTTACTCACCTCCGCGAGTGCGCCGCCGGTCGCGCCAGTCCGCCGACGGACTCCGACCGAGAACCCCGTCGCCGTCCACCAAGTCGGACCCGCGTCCGATCTCCGCCCGGCGCTCTGGCGGGCGCCGCTCCCCGACCACGCCCCTTGCCGCCGCTAACTTCGGTCCGCTCCGCCCTCTTTTCTCCCCCACGCCGGCCGACCCCTCCGGCGTGCTCCTTTCGCCGCACAGCACCCATCCCGACCGCTCCTCCCTCTCTTCCTCCGCCTCTTCCTCTCCTCCGATTTCCCTCACCCCGCCGACTGATCGAAGCTCCTCTCCGACTCCCACCGTGAAACCCTTTTCCGACCACCCCTCTCCCGTTCTCCCGTTCTCCCGACCTCCCGCTCTCCTTCTTCCCCCTTCTTTCCTCTCTCATCTCACTCCTACTGTTGACGAGTGGTTCTCCCCAGGAGAATCACACCAGCCCCTTTTTTTTTAAGTTTGACTTTGATTTTTGTGTTTTGTTTGTGTTTTCGTTTAAGTTTTGTATATTATTATTATTATTATTATTATTATTATTATTATTATTATTTTTTTTTTTTTTTGATTCTGATTATTATTATTATTATTGTTATTATTTTTTATTACTAGTTTCAGTATTTGTATTATGAATGTTGATTTAGTAAATAGTAGGTGTATTAGTAATCTTATTATTTTTATTTTATTATTACGATTATTTTTGTTTATTTCTTTATTGCTGGTATTACTTTAGGGATTAGTATGAAAATATATTTCTAACTATTTTCGAAGATAATGTTTACCATAAATTATACTTAGACAAAACTTAGTATTTAGCATTAAAAGTTCTTTTCTAAATTTTATTATTATCTAAAAATATGTACACTAGTATATATTTTAGTCAATAATTTTATTACTTTATTCTTGGTACTTAGTTACTAATATTGTTATTAGTATTTTGTTTTCAAACTATTTAGTAACAAAATACGTATTAGGGCTTGACCCTATATGTAGAATTTAAAACTAAATTTCAAAGCCTAACTATAGTATTATTTATGATATTTTCTGTAGCTTTGACCTACAATGTTATTTTGACAAAAATAGGTTTTTCCTTAAAATTAATTTTTCTGTATTTATCTATAAATTATTTTAACTAAGAAAATATATTTTAAGTATTATAAAATATTTACTAAAACCAAATATATTAATTGATTTCCTACGATTTTTCTCCATCTTGTGATTCAGCTCATCTTTCCTATTCCTTTGCCAATTCTCTACTACCTAAAGTCCACCCTAACTAATTTGACCGTCCTGGACCCAATGGAACCGTCCGTGCCAACATCAGAGGTCACCTTCCATAGTTGTTGCACCGAAGTCGCAGATTGTGTCTCCTTGATTATCGTAGCACACCAGGCGCTCTACCAGGCAAGACACCTTGCCATTCGCTGTTTAATTATTTTAGTTCATATTTCATGTATTATTTTTTTATGGAAAATAAACTGTGATACATGGCATAACTGTTAGAACTTATTGTTCATTTATATTTTCTGTTGTGTATTATTTTCTTACAAATTAAACCTAGATTTAAGGGACCACCATGTGTGTTGCATTCATTGGCCTTGACACGTTGTAACACGAAGTTGTGTGTCGCATGTAGAACACGAAAGTGCGTGATTGGCTGGCCACCAGTACGTACAAGCCGTGCGATAGGAATAACCGCTAATAGAGGTTGCATGCTAGTTTGACTTAGCGGCTATAGAGGTTACTGTTGTGGATACAACAAAGTAGGCATTGGGCGGGGAGAATAATTCCTTAGCGTATGGGCCTCGATGCACTTTCCCTTGTGACCCGGACTCTCCGCTGGAGATACGGGGTTGATGACCCATGATTACTGACGGCCACTAACGATTCTGCGGAACGTCATACTCTTACTGATGGGGCCTCTGGTGCCCAAGGGGGACTACGCCGATCCTATTTAGCCAAGGCCCATACGTAGGAAGGATTATTCTTAACTACATTTCACTTAGAACGGTAGGCTACCTTATCCGTTAGGTACGAGTACTTTTGGTTTGGGTACTTGTATCTGACCGTGGCTTGGAACAATAACTTGTCGTAGATTAGTTCGTCACATCTTGTCATTGTTTGGTTGTAGGTGTGACTTACTACTCCGATGAGAAGGTATTGAACCTTGTTGGGGTCCGAATACCATATTGGATTCATAGCGTGGAAGATACGTTACCGTGAATTAGTTTACCATCTCCTGTCCTTGTTTGGTTGGGGGGATGGTACGCTCGTTCAGTAGGTGCGTATTAGAACATGTTATAATTCGATTTACTTATTTATTTGAGCAATATTTATTCAATTTATATGGCATGATATTATATGTCTTGTTACGTCCCTCTGAGGACCTGGTTATCTCTCCAGGTGTGTGCTATTGTCTTTCGCAGGTGCTTTAGTTCTAGCCGTGATCATTGCTTCTCTACGAGGATGATTGCACTTGGATCGTCTTCGCTTCACTCGCCACTTATTTTATTTTCTATGTACCTTTCCTTATCTTGTTGGTAGTGGTTTTGTCTCCGCCCAACATATTGTATCAAGACAATTTATTCTCATTATATGACATCTTCTATTTATTTATTTTGTGTGGATGGGATTAGTTGTGGTTCTACTGTATTTTACAGCTTATGTATCCATACGAGATTTTATATATTGGAGTATACTTCGTATGAATACAGCTGGCATGTCTACGTTCCTAGTCCTACGTATTTTGGGACTGGGGCGTTACACCATACCCGAACCTTGTTCCAATTCCAGTTGTTATCAGAGGGGTCCCATAAGTCCTTGATGGTGCTGTTCCTAGGGGCATCTGAAAGGTTGGGAAGCAAGGTGTCTCCAACCCAACGTTCCAGAAATGGCGATGAATACTCGTTGCCTACCTAAAGGCATATGACGGGTTCGGCTAGTGACCGTCCTATGAGAATGCATCGCCAAGCCACTGAGAATTTGCTGTTAGAGATGGCCGTCAATGGGTGGATGTGCTTGAAGTATCTGTCCTTCATGAAACTGGTCCATAAGTTCTGACTCGTGCGGAGCTTCCACCACAGTTTCATCGAAAAGGCATTAACGATGTGGGAAAGTTTGGTGAATCCCATGCCCCCTCCCTTGTAGGACGAGCCATGGTATCCCAACTAGTCCAATGATGCTCGTCTTTGTCGCCGCTGTGCCCCAGAAGAAGTTGCTAAAGATGATTTCGATTGAAGAGAGCACTTTCTTGGGTGGAGGGAACACGCAGCCAGGGTGTATATGGGAATAGATGCGAGGACATGATTGATGAGGATCATCTTGCTTCCTGGGGATGGGGTAGCGTTATGCCAATCCTCGAGTTTTTTCCTAATTCGACTGATCAGGTTCTCAAAAATTCTGGCGCTGGATTTACCGTACACGAGGGGACATCCAAGGTGGTGGAATGGGGAATGCTTGATGGAAAAGGAGGTGGTGTTGGAGATGCTAGCCGCGTGCTCTTTTTTGATTTTATGGTGGGTGTAGATAACACTTTTGCCCGGGTTGACCTTCTGGCCCGAGCCGGCATATCTATGAAGTGTGTGGTAGACAACTTCCACCGACCCAGCGTCCCCAGAAGAGAAAATGAGGATATCGTCAGCAAAAGCCAGGTGGGTGATTATCGGACATCCGCTGGCGGTATGATAGTGCTGGAAGTTAGGGTGCTCGCCATCTTATTAGGGTTTCTGCTCAATGTGTCCGTTGTAATGATGAAGATGGTAGAAGATAGAGGATCTTCTTGCCTAATCCCGTAATTCGATTTGAAGAAGCCATCCGCCAGACTGTTGATAATCATGGAGAACCATGAGTTACTGATCGATCTCCACACGATGTTGGTCCAGGTTTTGAAAAATCTGAAGGCTCTGAAGACCCAGATCATTAATTGCCAATCCAGTCTGTCGTAAGCTTTCTCCATGTCCAATTTGATGGCTATGTTGCCCCCCTTGCTGGAAGCGTCATACAGGTGAATCTTATAAGATATTGGGAACATATATATATATATATATATATATATATATATATATACTTAAATTAAGAAGAAGGGGAGTGGGCTGTTAGGAGCGCCGTCGATCCAGTGGAGCGGGCTCCGGCTAGGAGCCGCCGCTCGCTGGTGCCTTCCTGGTGATCGACTGGCCCGCGTGGCCGGGCGGTCTCTTCTTCGGCAGCCCGGGCCCCCTGGCCTCCCCCCTTTAGAGCCCCTCCCTCTTCCAGCCGGGTCTCCTCCACCTCCCCCTTTCACCCTCCAGCGCCCTCGACGACGTCGTCCCCGGTGTACCAGTACCAGGCACCGAAAACACGTCCATACTCCCCGGACCCCCCACTCGGCGTCGCTCCGGTTCCTCTGCTTGGCTCTTCGTCGGGTGCGTGCGCCCCACTCGTTCCACCGTCGAAGCTGTACCATACTCCTCCACCTTCTTTTGCTGCCCTCATCCCGACGTCCCTCTCTTTTAGGTGGCTTCCGGCCTCCTTGGCCGCTTCTTCTTCGTGGGCCCCTCCCTTCCGGCGACCCTGACGAGGTGCCTCAAGGCGACCCTGACGAGGCACCCCCCGGCGGTCGAACCGCCCCTCTCCGGCTCCCCCAACCTCGTGGCCCCCTCTCCCTCCCTCCTTAGCCGTGGCTCCCTCACTGGTAGAGCCCCCTCCACCGTGACTCCCTCCAGGTCGAGCTCCCTCCGTCGTGGCTCCATCCCCTGGTTGAGCCCCCTCCCTCCCCCGGTCGAGCTTCCTCCGTCGTGGCCCTCCACCACCCTCTGCCAGCCCCTCTAATCCTTCTCTGACCAGTCTCCGTCCGTGCCACCCGCTTCTCCTCATCTCTTTGTCTCCTCTTCGTGGTTCATGGCTCCCCCTTCCCTCACCCTGACTCCCCCCTCGGGGTCGAGCTTTCCCGTGGCTCCTCCTTGCCGTGGCTCCCCTCCCTCGGGCTTTCCTTTTCTCCCGTGCCGATGGTCACCTCCTCCTCGCATCGATCGGAGCAAAGCGCTCCCTCTCCTCCCTTTCGGACCTGTGCTCCGCCCCTCCGGCCAACCCTCTCCGGCTCGCCCCCTCGACCCCTCCCGTGGCTCCCCGCCGCCTCCCAGTGACGCTCCCGAAGCCCTCCTCGTCATGACGATGCCCCTGGTCGCCGTGGCTTCCGCCACCAATCGGTGGTGCTCCCCCTTCCCCCTTCCCTCTGGCACATGTTTGGGGGTCCCGAGGCCCCCCCTCGGGCCCCGCGCTTGGCCATGCCCCCCATTGGGCCCCGTGCTTGTCTCTTCCGAGCCCCTCGGGCAGTGAGCCCTTTTGATTTTTGAATTTTGAACTCCTCTTTGGAGCTGTGGGCCATGTACTATATGTTTGTTAGCTTCAATAAAATTTTATGTTCCATAAATATATATATATATATATATATATATTAATTAATTTATTATTTTTTATTGTTTTAAGGAAAAACTTTTATTGAAGTAATGGGCACAAAATGCCGAAGCCTATACAAGTAAGCGCGCTCAACGCGACCAGAGGAAAAGAAAACAAACAACGCGAGACGCGCACAAAAAGGAACTAGATCTCTATGACAGCCGCCGGGGGAGGCACAAGAGACTCGGGCGAAGACCTAAAAAAGGGCCTCCCAAAAAGTGTTGGGGGCGTGAGAGCAGCGCCTCCTAGCTTTAATAATTTATCTCATAACCTCTCTGAATAATTGAGTAGGTAGGAGTTGATGACCTTTGTATCTGAATTTGTTCTTGTTCTTCCAAAACGCCCAAGTTCCAGCGGCTACGACGATCTGATGTCTTCGGGAGCTGCCCCAACTGGCCAGGAGATCGTGGAAGCCCCCAGTCGTGGGGGTAACTCTAAGTATGTTGTGGAGATTGAGCCACATCTGAGTCGCCAACTCGCCAGGAACAAGGACGTGCTCAGCCTATTCTGAATTGTGCTCAACGTAACAGTGGCATCTGGACGTGAGGCTGAAACCGATAGATTTGATAGAGTCGTCCGTCGGCAGCTTCCGGCGAAGAGCGCGCCAGATACGGATAGACCATTTGATGGGGATACAAGACTGCCAAAACTTAGAACAAGTGGTTAATGGCGTACCACTGCCTCAGGCCACAATTCTGGCGGATGCCAGCGTGAAAGTGTAACGCCCCAGTCCCAAAATACGTAGGACTAGAATGCAATCATGCCAGCTGTATACATACGAAGTATATGGACCCTCATATATATACATAAGCTGTAAAATATAGTAACCAAGGTACTAAATCTCATCCACAAAGATAAATAATGATATAAAAGCAACTTTGAATTTGTCATGTATACTATCGTTGGGCGGAGACAAAGTCCACTACCAACAAGTAAGGAAAAGTACATGAAAAATAAAATGAGTTTGGCGGGCGAAACGAAGACGATCAAAGTGCAATCATCCTCGGAGAGATAGTGACGATCATGGCCACGGCTAGAACACCTGCGAAACACAAGAACACACACATGGCGAGATAACCAGGTCCTCAGAGGGACGTAACAAGATACATCAACATGCCATATAATACTGAATATAAATATGCCACAATCAAAGAAAGTGACAAGACATAATTAAGGTAAACTAACCAACTAAAGTGAACATGCAGTGAGAACAAACCTTTCGTCGCATGAGCCCTGGCTATAATGGGATCTAGTATAGTCCACACTTGGGCAATAGTAACCGAGAGCATGACGTTCAAAAACGACAGTGGCCAACCTGAGAGGCTCATACCCGTATCTCCAGCGGAGCTTCCGGGTTTATAGGGGAAGTGCAATAGAAGCCCATACGACAAGGAAATGTTCTCCCCACCCAATGTACCTATCATGTCGCATCCACGACCATGTAACACTACTAACCGTCAAGTCTTCTAACACACAACTATTGACAGTTAGACCTAATGCACGTCCTGTATGCATCAGTGATCAGCCAACACGTAAGTCCGTAGACTATATGCTACTCATAACTCATACATCTCGTGGCACAACAGTGTCAAAGTCTATGCAATGCACTAAGCTAGTGGTAGTCCCTTAACTCTAAGTCCATATGCAATCAAAGGTAAATAATAAGGTACAGCTAATATCGCTAAGCAGGCAGTAATCAAAAAATAGAAATAAATGAACAGTGATATGTAATAAATAAAATGCAACTAATTTATAAACAGCAAATTGTGGCAAGATATCTTGCCTGGTGTGTTGCCTGGTGGTGCGATGTTCTGATAAGTCCAGCTTGGTCCAATAGGCACGATCGAGGCGTAGGGGTCCGAAATCGGGAAGGAAGTAGGGATACGATTAGTCATGATCAGCTAAGATAATTGAAGAGAAATTATGGAAATAAATACATGTACTAATTTTTTTGAAAAACTAGTTTTATAATTAATTTACGTAATTACTTGAACCATTTTTTATTAATAACAATAATTTTTAGAGGAATACTTGAAAAAAATATTTATTGTATAGTAATTTGAAATTTATGATTTACTAGTCAGAATTTTATATTAGATGAATACACTAAATTAAATATTTTGTAAAAATAAGTTAAAAGGATAATGATACTAATAACAATAATAATAATTATTATAAAAATAAATAATATTATTAAATCCTATATGAAACTATACAACCCTTTTCTCTTTTAATAAATAATAATAATAATGATAATAATAATCAACATAATAATCATAATAATAATAATAATATTTATAACAGAAATGATAATCTTAATAATAATAATAATAATACAAATAATAATAATAATAATAAATATAATAACAATTAATACTAATAATAATAACAGTAAAAAAACCTCATAACTATTGTGCAGCAGTACAGCTGCCATCCCCCCTTTCATTCACGAGAGAGAGAGAGAGAAAAAGGGTTGGCGACCTTACCGAGGGAGAACGACGGCGGTCACCAGCCGAGGGGGCGGCGGCGACGAGGGGACGGGCGCGCTGAGTCCGGTGCGGCGTATCGCGGCGGCGTCGGGGGCTTGCCGCCTTGGAGTGGTCGGGGAGAGAGGCGCGGTTAGGGCTACTCCGGGCAGCGGAGGCGAGCGGCTTGGGGGTTTCGAGGCGGCCGTGCGGTTGAGGTATGGAGGAGGTGGCGCACGCAACCACGGCCGCGGGAGTTCAGGCGATGGCGGTGGTTCTCGGCTTACGGCACGGCGGAGGTGGTCGAGACAGGGTGGCGCTGGATGCGGCCAGCGCAGGTGGTGGCGTGGCAGCAGGCGGCTTGGCTAGGGGACGCCCAAGGCGGAGCGGCGGATGGCACGGGGCTCCGGTGGTGTGGGCTGCCATCCACGGCGGGATGTAGCGGTCCATCGTGGAGGAGCACGGCGGAGGGGAGCTGATGTCGCGAAGGTAAGCGGGTGGCAGATTTAGGGTTTTCTATATTTTTCTTTTTTTGTCGACAAAATTTTGGACGGTGGTGGGTGATGGCTGACGGGGTGGCGCTGTGGCGAACCGTAGAGGCGAGGAGGCTGAGCTGGTGTTGTTGGCGGTGATGATGACGGAGATGGGAGGATTTCAGCGGTCGTCGGGATGCTAGATTTGGGGAGACGGGTGGCGGCGATGGTGGTAAAGATGGCAACGGGTAACGCCAGGAGAGGCGGCGACGGGGACGGGGATGATGGCAGAATAAGAGTTTAGAATTAGGATTAGAAGTTGTGTTGTGTCGGGGTTTGTCCCGCCACGAGGAGGACGTCTGGCTTGTCGGACAGAAAAATTATGTATTTGTATAAATAAAATATAGTGGATGGAAGGCACAGACACGGTGCACGATTTGTGGATGGAAAATTGAAGGAGTACCTGCCTATTTATAGGATGTGGGAATTTCCAGTTGGATAGGGATTGGGATGATTTAAATCCCAATTAGATAATTCCCCTATTATTTTAAATCGATTTAAATCCAAATCAATTCCAATCCAAATTAATTCTATACTTAATTTAAAATATTTTAAATACAGTCAATAAAATCTTTTGCAATTTAAATTACCATATTTAATCAAATATTGAATAAAACAAGATTCCAAATATCTTTTTCATAAATATTAAAATATAATATTAATTAATTTCAAAAATCAAGGTAAATACTTAAATCATAGCAAAATAAAAAAATTTCCTATTTCACAAATATCCAGAATATATTTTATATAAACCAAAATTTTCCAAATCAATATTTATTTTTAAATGACGAATAACATCACTCTTTTTGAAATTAAAATATTTATCCTACGTAGTTTTCCTATAAAATAAAATTTATAAAAAAAATGTTTTTCTAAATATGTACCTCGACGAATATTCGCACTCGTCGAAAAATTACGAAACGCAATTCTCGTATGCTACACAAATACAAAAATGCGAATTTGTATGCGACGTGTAGATACGAAGTACAAAATAAATACAAACATATATTTTAAATAAAAAAACTGTAGTAGAAAATTAGGGGGCTTACATCCTACCCAACTTAAAAGAATTTCGTCCTCGAAATTTAGGAAAAATTAGGATAGGTAGGTGAAGGAGATAGAAGCAGTATAATCGATAAGAATTTGATTCATATTGAACAAAAAGGCATTCAATGAGAATGAAACGACATTTCAATGGCAATATGTCATTCGATCGACTAAAATTTTTGATGGTTTTAGATTTCGATCATGACAATCAATCAATGACTAAGTTCGATCAACCTTAACATTAACCAAAAAAGCAACCTCATAAGTAGGTAATAATTTCCTTAATCCTTGATATCGTCAATATTCATGAAATCTCTCTTATCATAAATCGTTCTTTCCAAAAACAAAATTTCGTTCCACGTCCCCTTAAACAAAACCAATATGATTATAAATGTTTTCTAATTTCCTATATTGCGTCATAGAATTTCCGATAGTCTCAAATTTTAACTTCCATGATCTTCATAGTTCATTTATATATATCTTCCCAATTTAAAAATTTTCCTCTAAAATTAAAATTCTAAAACTTTCAACCAATTTGGCCCAAGTAAAAGTTAAAATCTTTTTACTACAAATTGTATTATTGGTCAATGCACGATGCATCCATAGGTATCAAAAATCCGTCTTAAATGATAAATCTCGAAAACTAATAGTATACCTTCATAACTCAATCTTTTATCATCAAAATTGAAAATTTCTAAAATACTTATTAGTCTCTCTCCCGAAATTTTGAATTTAACAATCTCATCTTCTTGATGGTGGAAATGTAACTCATCTTAACTTCGTATTCATAATCATCTTGAGGGTCGTATTCCTTAATTCGTCAAAAATGTAAGCAATTTCTTTCTTCAACCATTGGTTATCCTTGAAGCCTATTCTCTTCATAACACTATAATTTATCGAAGGCAACGTCAATATTGTCTTTATCGAGAATTTGTATCCATCAATTTTATATATAAATTTGGTTTTTAAACCAACAACACTTTAGACGATTCTTCACTCGATATTTTGTTACCTCGAAACAAATTTGAAATTTGGGAAGTCTATTTATCCTTTAGTGTTTCGTCAAAACATAATATATCATTCCTTAACTTCATCTATTCAAATTTATCGCACATTTTCATTCGTGTCCCATCTATACCTCATAATCTCGTAATTATTTTAACCAACTATATTATTTATCCCTGTTGTGGGGTTTTCCAATCTAACTTCTACTAATCCCAAGATTGTCATGATCAATTTTCATTTCGCATAAGGGAATCATACAAGGAACAAGGTGGCATAAACAATAGAGAAATCATAGTGAAGTATGAGAAAGCAATTTAATTGGAAGGGAGAAAAGTAAGTGTTGCTAATATTGCATGAAGAGTAAAAGGTGTTATGGGTCTCAGTAAATCAAGATAATACAAGAAAATAAAATGATAAGGGTTAAGCAGTCAAGATAAAAACACAAGGTTAAGCATTTAACGGATTTAGTAGATCACGGTCGGGCCGAAGATTTGAGTTGTGATTAAGTCCAAATATATAGTCAAAAAATATATCGGCACCATGGTATAGGTTATAGTTGAGTCTTTATGACCTGAAAGTCGTGCCATAAAAATAGAGTACATAGGGACGTGTTTTAGTGGGACATGATATACCTACATGAAGGTGAGCTCGTCTAGGTCTTACATGTGTAATTTGTTGGAAGGAAAAGACTAGTGTTGTGCTCCAAATATCAAAGTCACGATGGGGAATGCCAAATGATTAAAATAAAAAAGTGGGTTTTTATAAGGTACTAGTTAATGCACATAAATAAAAGGTTAAGGCACGAATTAAGGATAATTCAGAAATCTCGTAGATCAAGTTAAGATATGTTAGAGGCACGATTTCTTGAGAGAGAATAGTCTCATTGATAAGGGTATGGTCAAGGGGATGGCTCGAATCATTTCTAAGTTTCAAACAATTAGATGGTCACGATTAAAGATCTAGATTTGAGGAAAGGTCGAGTAAGTCAAAGATATGTTCATCGGTTTGGTCGATGACTAACTATACTTGTGTATATGCAATATCTTAGTCATAGGTGGCATGGCAATCTAATATGGAATACTTCTATCCCACTAGGGTGACCTTACTTGCTTTTTGGTCTTCTACCAATATATGATCAAATCTAAAATTTCAAGTTCCTGAAAAGTTTCTCAATAAAATTTCCAAGATACTTCGCCAAAATTTCAATTATCTTAGACTGTCAACTTTAATCATAATTTTAAATCTCTAGTCCATCTCGAACAACCCTTGTATACTGCAAATTAAATGATTATTATTATTATTATCTTCTCCAAACCTTAAACTCAACATTTAAATATGTTTATCAGTCGAAATTCATACTACAAAATGAAACATTTAAAATAACTTCCGAATTTAATTCTATATCCTTCGAATGTGTATATCTAGCTTCCAATAAGTCATAACTACTCTACAAAAGTGATTTTCCCTTTTTCCAAAATTTAAATATCCATAATCAAGGTTTTAAACTCGAAATCTAAATAACTTTATAAATCATAAATCATATGAGCAAATTTTTAAATATTTAAACTTTCCTTCAAAGTCGATTTCATATCTTCCAAAATATTTCAAATTTTTTTTACCATTATCTCTTCATGCTCAAGATTAAATACTTATAATTCGTAAATCGTAGAATCAATTTAAAACCTCAAGCTCTCTAATAAACCGTAATCATAAACCCTTCATATTCTTTACAAAATCATAACTCATAATTTAAAACACTTTAATAAATTCGAGATAAACTTTAACATATTCAATCCCAACTTGAACTAAATCGTAATCATGGGTCACAATTTAAAGATGTTACTCAATTCGGTTTCATATCCCAAATAAATCATAAACTATTTCGCTATTTCCAAAAATCATAATTCATAAAATTGTTTTCTGTCCTCTTGTGTATACCACCTTGTAATGGCAAAATAAAATTCCAACTATCCATTGAAGGCAGTAATATGCTACTACCCAACTTGAAATTAACTAATCCTTAAAATCATACTTTCTAGAAAAATAAATTCCATTATAAATAAAATCTCAATGCATATTAATTGTCAATACAATCCATCTAGCCATGTATTTAACCTATGGGCATATACTACTGTAGTCATCTTACTAAACACGAAACTAAGAATTTACGGTAGAAGGAGTCAAGCAAGATGCAATTCAAGGAGGTCAAACGATAGTTCAGAATTTGAAGTCAAGGAAGGATGTCAAGTAAGTGGATGAGATTCTAAACTCTAATCCTATATTGTAGGTCCGTTTGGTTCAATCATGTAACCGAAACGACAAACTAGACCTGTATGGGCCACCACAAAAACATGTAACGCCCCAGTCCCAAAATACGTAGGACTAGAACGCAATCATGCCAGCTGTATACATACGAAGTATATGGACCCTCGTATATATATATAAGCTGTAAAATGCAGTAACCAAGGTACTAAATCTCATCCACAAAGATAAATAATGATATAAAAGCAACTTTGAATTTGTTATGTATACTATCGTTGGGCAGAGACAAAGTCCACTACCAACAAGTAAGGAAAAGTACATGGAAAATAAAATGAGTTCGGCGGACGAAGCGAAGACGATCAAAGTGCAATCATCCTCGGAGAGATAGTGACGATCATGACCACGGCTAGAACACCTGCGAAATATAAGAACACACACCTGGCGAAATAACCAGGACCTCAGAGGGACGTAACAAGATACATCAACGTGCCATATAATACTGAATATAAATATGCCACAATTAAAGAAAGTGACAAGACATAATTAAGGTAAACTAACCAACTAAAGTGAACATGCAGCGAGAACAAACCTTTCGTCGCATGAGCCCTGGCTGTAATGGGATCTAGTATAGTCCCCACTTGGGCACTAGTAACCGAGAGCATGACGTTCAAAAATGACAGTGGCCAACCTGAGAGGCTCGTACCCGTATCTCCAGTGGAGCTTCCGGGTTTATAGGGGAAGTGCAATAGAAGCCCATACGTCAAGAAAATGTTCTCCCCACCCAATGTACCTATCATGTCGCATCCACGACCATGTAACACTACTAACCGTCAAGTCTTCTAACACACAACTATTGACAGTTAGACCTAACGCACGTCCTGTACGCATAAGTGATCAGCCAACACGCAAGTCCATAGACTATATGCTACTCATAACTCACACATCTCGTGGCACAACAGTGTCAAAGTCTATGCAATGCACTAAGTTAGTGGTAGTCCCTTAACTCTAAGTCCATATGCAATTAAAGGTAAATAACAAGGTATAACTAATATCACTGAGCAGGCAGTAATCAAGAACTAGAAATAAATGAACAGTGATATGTAATAAATAAAATGCAACTAATTTATAAACAGTAAATTGTGGCAAGGTATCTTGCCTGGTGTGTCGCCTGGTGATGCGATGTTCTGATAAGTCCAGCTTGGTCCAATAGCCACGATCGAGGCGTAGGGGTCCGAAATCGGGAAGGAAGTAGGGATATGATTAGTCATGATCAGCTAAGATAATTGAAGAGAAATTGTGGAAATAAATACATGTGCTAATTTTTTTTGAAAAACTAGTTTTATAATCAATTTACGTAATTACTTGAACCATATTTTATTAATAACAATAATTTTTAGAGGAATACTTGAAAGAAATATTTATTGTATAGTAATTTGAAATTTATAATTTACTAGTCAGAATTTTATATTAGATGAATACACTAAATTAAATATTTTGTAAAAATAATTTAAAAGGATAATGATACTAATAACAATAATAATAATTATTATAAAAATAAATAATATTATTAACCCCTATATGAAACTATACAACCTTTTCTCTTTTAATAAATAATAATAATAATAATAATAATCAACACAAGAATAATAATAATAATAATAATAATAATATTTATAACAGAAATGATAATCTTAATAATAATAATAATACAAATAATAATAATAATAAATATAAGAACAATTAATACTAATAATAATAATAGTAAAAAAAATAAAACCTTATAACTATTGTGCAGCAGTACAGCTGCCATCACCCCTTTCTTTCACGAGAGAGAGAGAGAGAGAGAAAAAGGGTTGCGACCTTACCGAGGGAGAACGGTGGCGGTCACCAACCGAGGGGGCGGCGGCGACGAGGGGACGGGCGCGCTGAGTCTGGTGCGACGGATCGCTGCGGCGTCGGGGGCTCGCCGCCTTGGAGTGGTCGGGGAGAGAGGCGCAGTTAGGGCTACTCCGGGCGGCGTGAGCGGCGGAGGCGAGAGGCTTGGGGGTTTCGAGGCGGCCGTACGGTTAAGGTGTGGTGGAGGCGGTGCACGCAACCACGGCCGCGGGAGTTCAGGCGGTGGCGGTGGTTCTCGGCGTACGGCGCGACGGAGGTGGTCGAGATAGGGGCGGCACTGGATGCGGCCAGCGCCGGTGGTGGCGTGGCAGCAGGCGGCTTCGAGAGGGGACGCCTAGGGCGGAACGGCAGATGGCTCGGGGCTCCGGTGGTGTGGGCTGCCATCCACGACGGGATGCAGCAGTCCATTGTGGAGGAGCACGACGGAGGGGAGCGAACGTCGCGGAGGTAAGCGGGTGGCGGATTTACGGTTTTCTATATTTTTCTTTTCTTGTCGACGAAATTTTGGACGGTGGTGGGTGATGGCTGACGGGGTGGCGCTGTGGCGAACCTTGGAGGCGAGGAGGCTGAGATGGTGTTGTTGGCGGTGATAATGACGGAGATGGGAGGATTTCAGCGGTCGTCGGGATGCTGGATTTGGGGAGACGGGTGGCAGCGATGGTGGTGAAGATGGCGACGGGTAACGCCAGGAGAGGCGGCGACGGGGACGGGGATGATGGCAGAATAAGAGTAGAAGTTGTGTTGTGTCGGGGTTTATCCCGCCACGAGAAGGATGTTCGGCTTGTCGGACGGAAAAATCATGTATTTGTATAAATAAAATATAGTGGATGGAAGGCACAGACACGGTGCACGATTTGTGGATAGAAAATTGGAGGAGTACCTACCTATTTATAGGATGTGGGAATTCCCAGTTGGATAGGGATTAGGATGATTTAAATCCCAATTAGATAATTCCCCTATTATTTTAAATCGATTTAAATCCAAATCAATTCCAATCCAAATTAATTCTATACTTAATTTAAAATATTTTAAATACAGTCAATAAAATCTTTTACAATTTAAATTACCATATTTAATCAAATATTGAATAAAACAAGATTTTAAATATCTTTTTCATAAATATTAAAATATAATATTAATTAATTTCAAAAATTAAGGTAAATACTTAAATCATAGCAAAATAAACAAATTTCCTATTTCGCAAATATCCAGAATATATTTTATATAAACCAAAAATTTTCAAATCAATATTTACTTTTAAATGACGAATAACATCACTCTTTTTGAAATTAAAATATTTATCCTATGTACTTTTCCTATAAAATAAAATTTATAAAAAAATGTTTTTCTAAATATGTACCTCGACGCATATTCGCACTCGTCGAAAAATTACGAAATGCAATTCTCGTACGCTACGCAAATACAAAAATGCGAATTTGTATGCGACGTGTAGATACGAAGTACAAAATAAATAGAAACATATATTTTAAATAAAAAAACCGTAGTAGAAAATTAGGGGGCATACAGAAAGTCCCGTACGGGTTAGGGGACCATCTCCACGTGTCGGACTTGTATATATATATATATATATATATATATATATATTTATATATATATATATATATATATATATATATATATATATATATATATATATGAGTATATAAAGTATTTACAAAAAAAAAGATAACCCACAAGGTATTGGGAACCTTGTGAGTGGTAAATCCCCATATCTTCCGTGCCACTCCCTGGAATATACTTTGTTGAGTATAGGCTGTTGTAGGGAAGATTAAGAGATTTGAAGGTTTGAAATTTCTCAAATCCTACATTATCTACACCAAATCTTTCATAACCTATCCTACTTCAAATTCTCTAATAAAATAATAGGAGTTTGACCAAGAATTGGTTTAAAACCTGAATCAAAATAGGATTTGAACCCCATATAAATACCTAAGAATGCCTAGGGCTTGGTTCAAATTCTTCCTCGCTACTACGCCCAAACCCAAAATTCTGAGCCCGAGCCTCCCTGACATCCCTACGAACACCCCTCACCTCCTATAAGCCGCCGGCGATTGACTGAACACCGTAGATGCCGTCGAACCCGAGAAGAAACATAGGACAACTCTATTTTAGCCGACATCAGGAACCCTTCTTCTTTCTCATTTTTCTTCCAATTTACTTGATCATTTTTGATTCAATAAATTCCTACTGGAAGGCTATATAACCCTCTAGGACCACCCTTGATTAGAATATAGAATTACCAAATGAATCGCTAAAAAAATCGAGACGAACTCGGCCAAAAACTATTTTCAGAAACAGTTAAGGATTGTCCCAAGCCCCCGACTTGGAAGGCATTTTCTGGACTAAATATAGAAATTTTGAAAACCAAATTTGAAACAGTCATAGACAACATATAGGGGATGAAAAACCTTATGGTAGACTTATTTTTTGTCGATTATATAGAAAGTTATTCGCTTTCAAAAATCAAGAAAAACTTTTTTAAAAACTGTAGAATTTTAGAAAAACATATCGATACGGCGTGCACCCCGACAAACTGGGCAATGTGGTTGCAATCCATAAGCATCGAAAGGCGCATACGGTTATTTTCTATGTGTGGGATTCGACGGAACTTGATTTTGTTGTGCATGTGCGACGAAATCGAAGCGTATCGATCGAGATACCCCATATCAGCTCCTTTATAAACTAGAACATAACTTCATGTACATTCGTCATCTCGAGACGAAACTAGTGCCAACAGGACCATATCATTTTTATGGTCCTGTATGCCAATTTTAGTCTGATTCTGAGAAGGTCGACCGGAACGCTAATTTAGCGGGCCCGTGACCTGATCCAATGGGCAAATTTGTACACGGCCTACCGAAATCCAACTTTAGACATGCAGTTGGGTTCGTATTATCAAACCGGACCCATGGACATATAGTTTGACAACTTTAGAGACCATAGGTACTGGCACACTTTTTGCTACAAAAGGATCCGACGACGGACGTCGTTTTGACCGAAATTATGATTTTGTTCTTATGTCCAGAATTAGGCTTTTGGACAGGCATTTTTAGACATATATTTTTTACCAAAAATGTTTGTGATGTTTATTTCAGTATCCGGAGTCGTTTGCGGGATCTGACTTTTTATTGCTACTAATTCTGATCACTGGACTTGCTATTTCTACGCACCACCCTAAGGCAAGATATCTTACCATTATACTTTATTATTTATTACCATTTTATTTCCATTATTTATTTTAGTTTATTCATATACTACCTGTTTCTATCATATTGTGCCTCCATGTCATACTTGGGTGCATGTGAATACATTAGTAGTTTTACTATTTTATTTTTCTTCTGCATTGACTTAGCACTAGTTGACTATCCACTGCATGTCATACTTGACTTAGCACTAGTTGACTTAGTGCTAGTTGACGAATTATGAGTCACATGTAGGACACGGACTCGTGTAGTCGGCTAACTACCAAAACGTATGAGACGTGCAACGGTTAGGAAGTAAATGCCAATAAATATTGCATGATTAGTGGACTTGACAGTTATTAAAGTTTTGTTTATGTTATAGAGGTGACATAGATAGGTATTGGGTGGGAAGAACAGTTCCTTTATTACGGGAAGCTCTGCTGGAGATACGGTCTTGCCTACCCATTTATCATGTACATGATGGCCTCTGATATTCGTGGAATGTCATGCTTTGAGGTCGCTTGTGCATATAGAGGGGTTCATACCAAACCGATTATAGCCAGAGTGCCCATGCGTTGAAAGTTTGTTCTTAACTGAATTCACCGTAGAATGGTTAGGCACCCTATTGCATGCATCTTCTTATTTTTATATATCACAGTTTATATGGCATGTTGTTTTCTTGTATCTTGTTACGTCCCGCTGAGGACCTAGTGAATTCTTTAGGTTAGACGATTTCCCCTAGGAGTACGGTTCTACCCTTGATCCATCCTTTACAGACGATGAGACATCGCCTTCCGAGATCTAGTTCTTTATCTATGATTTGAGAATTTATAGTGGACATCTTTTTTAGTTTGTTTTATTTTTATTGAGGAGGCCAGACTCCAGTTTCTGACTATTTTTTATAGATATTTGGTAGTAGATCTGTTTCTACCCGGCTATATCTTTTGGCTCTTTTTATTTATATTCTATATGGACTATTGCTATACTTTGTGAATGTTGATGAGATGTAGTTGTTCTGTGATATGGCTTGTGATTATTATTTACAACAGTTGGTGCTTTCTTTACATGGAGACAGCTAGCTCTCAACATGCCTTGTAAAATTTTAGTCCCACATCGGAAATGCACTATGAGTTATCTCAACATATATACTTGGGTGTGTTGTTGAGAGATGCACATGGGGTGGTGACCCTAAGGAGGGAACCATGTGGGTGATTTTACTAGGAAGTAAGAATAAGGCTCCAAGGATTAAGCATTAATGCTTTTGTCATTCTCTTGGATTAATTCCATTTGGAGCTAAGCCCCAAAGGGGCTTAGCGACTCGGACTCAGACTCGGACTCATGGGCTCATGAGGCGTAATGTGGCATTTTGTTGGCGCACTTTGCACTTAGCACGTCAGCAGTCATGCGGTCTTTATGCGGCTCATATGCGGCCATGCGGTCTTATGCGGCATGCGGCTCATATGCGGCCTCATGCGGCCATGCGGCTCATATGCGACCTCATGAGCCTCATATGGCCATGCGGCTCATGCGGCTCATACGGCTCATGCGGCACATGCGGCTCATGCGGTCCATACGGCTCATACGGTCCATGCGGCTCATGCGGTCCATGCGGCCCATGCTGCCCATGCGGCCCATGCGGTCCATACGGATCATGCGGTCCATGCGGCCATGAGGCTCATGCGGCCAGGCTGCTGCTGCTGCCGCATAGAGGGTTCCGCTGACTGTGCAGACTACAAGTCAGTTATGAAAAGACTGATTCAATGCGGTTAATTCAGATCCTATCTTTGTGGGATTTGAATTAATTTCGTTGCTATCTTTGTGGGATTTGAATTAATCTCGTTGCTATCTTTTTGGAATTTGATTCAATCTTTCCATAACTGAAGAGGCGACTAGGGTTTCCACCCTCTCTCTATATATACTCTCTTCTGGCCTCCTTTGTGGGTACTACGAAAATATAAGTCAAAAAAGGAGAAAGAGAGAGAGAGCCGATGCCGCCATAGTAAGTCCATCCGAGGAGTCAGAACAGAGGTGACTTCGAGCATTCCATAAGTTCTTCAAACTTGCTGGTTCCTGGAAGCAGTTCGTGTGGGGCGAATCTTGCTTTGAGCAACGGTATTTTGATATCCCAGCATTTTTCTTCTTTTCATCTTTCTCTAGATTATTATACCTCGTTCTGTCCCAATTGCAACACGTTTGCAAGGAAGAACGAGAGATCTTCTCTTCTCTATTTTCCTCCTCTATATTGTAATCGGGTTATTTGGTTTTTGTATTATCGTAGATCTCTGTTGCATCTGTTTTACCATTTTTGATCAAGCCCCGGGACTAACAATCTCAAAGCAAGATCCGTGTAGATGGAAAACATTAATCCTTCGCTCCTCCAATCGTACTTCTGTAAGTTGGAAAAGTTCGATGGAGAGCATTATCAAGTCTGTAAGAGAAAGGTTTACCTAACTCTTCAACTAAAAGACGTTGATCATGTTCTGTTGAAGGAAGAACCCTCTGTTCAGACACTGGATCTACTGTCGCAATCAACGCGGCTACCAAACTCCAGGCCAAGTGGAGAAGGGAAAATAGCATCTGCAGGCTTCTCATCCTGAATGCTATGGAGGATTCCCTGGCAGAATCCTACTCGAAGAAGGAACTTGCCAGAGACATATGGGAGTTTGTAGAAAATCTGTATGAAGAAGACAGGAACAGGAGCAAGATGTTTGTGGTTGAAAAATATCACAAATTGCTCTTTGAGGACGAGAAGTACATGTTACCACAGGTGAAGGAATTTATGAAGCTGCGTCAGAAACTGGAAGACGAAGAGATGCCCCTTCCAGACAAGTTTGTCGTTGGAGGGATCATCTCAAAACTTCCTGCTGGATGGAGTACCTTCTATGCAAGGATGCTCAGAAAGAAGCTAGACATTAGCTTGGGAGATCTACTTCAAGAGATCCATATTGAGGACGAGATACGTTCCCAACAGAAGGTGGACACTCTGTCCAAACAGTTGGTTAAAGCCAATCTAGTACAGACGAGAGTTCCCAAGGGGAAGCAGGCGGCTTCTCGTCCCAAGAAGAAGGACTTCACTAATCTAAAAGTGAAGGGTCCTTCTTTCAAGCAACAGAAGACTAAGTCCCACGTGACTTGTTACAATTGTAGCAAGAAAGGCCACTACAAGTCTGAATGCAGATCTAAGCCTAAGCAATCAAAGAAAGGTGAGCCTAATAAGTTTTTATTGGTTTCTAATATTGTTGCTATGATCGGACAGGTCACAACTGTGGGGGTTGACTCTGACTGGTAGATAGATACTGGTATAACTTGCCATGTCTGTTCTGGCAAGGAATGGTTCGTCACGTACCAGCCGATATCTGAGAAGGTTGTCATGGCAAACCAGGCCCAAGCTGAAGTTCTGGGGATCAGGACAGTGGAACTGAAACTCACTTCTGGGAACACTCTGACGCTTCAAGGTATGAAGCATTTTCCAGCGATTGCCAAGAACTTGATCTCTGGGAGCCTGCTCTGCAACGCAGGCTTGAGGATGGACATCAATGCTGGTCAGATGGTGATATCCAAGAAGGGAACATACTTCGGGAAGGCTTATCTAACCGAAGGAATATTTAAAATTTAGCTTGTCAACCAGTTTGATGACATTAATGCAGTTGTATTTTCTGATTATTCTCTTAAGTTGTGGCATAATAGACTAGGACATGTTCATTGTAAAAGAATTAACAAAATTTTTAGTCTAGGACTTATCTCCAAATGTGGGGGTAAGGTAGAGAAGTGTGAAATGTGTGCTCAGACGAAGATCACAAGGAAACCCTTTCATCGGGTCAATCGAAGCACAGATCTTCTGGAGTTGGTGCACTCCGATATCTGTGACTTCAAACATTTCTCCACGAAGGCCGGGATGAAGTATTTCATAACCTTCATCGACGATTTTTCAAAATACGCGTTCGTCTACTTGCTCAAGTCTAAAGACGAAGCCTTCGAGAAGTTCAGAGAGTTCAAGGCCGAAGCTGAACGGCAGACTGGACAACAACTCAAAAGGTTAAGAAGTGATCAAGGTGGGGAGTACAGATCTCATGAATTCGCATCATTCTGTAAAGAACATGGAATCATATACGAGACTACTGCTCCATATTCTTCTCAATCCAACGGAGTAGCGGAGAGGAAGAACAGAACGTTGACAGAAATGATGAACTCAATGTTGCTAACCGCGGGTCTTCTTAAATGCTACTGGGGAGAAGCTGTATTAACGGCCACTTTTATTCTAAATAGAGTGCCATATGCAACTTCGGACGTAACTCCTCATGAACTCTGGTTCAAAGTCAGACCAAACTTGAATGTTATTCGAGTGTGGGGGTATCTGGCGTATGTGAAGCTCCCAGATACGAAGGCGATCTTCTTGGGATATGCCGAAAAGAGTGATGCTCGGAGATTTCTTGATATTGAGTCAAATCATATCATCGAATCTCGCGATGCTGAATACTTTGAAGACAAGTTTGCAAAAAATAAAAACATTGTTCTTTCGGACATTCTGGAAAATGATGTAGGTGCAAATGAGACTGAAGTCTCATATGGGCCAGTAGTCCAAGAAGAAGCTGTTGTTGATGAAACAACACCTGTACCAGAACTCGCAGAGCCGTCAGCTAAGCGAGCGAGGAGACCGAAAGACTTCAGAGATGACTTTGTTACCTATCATGTGGAAGCAGATCCGCTTACCTATGATGAGGCGATGAAGACAGAGATGCTATTTTCTGGAAAGAGGTAGTGAATGACGAGTTTGACTCTATCACCTCCAATAACACATGGGTGTTGGTAGATCTACCTAAAGGAGAAAAGCCCATCGGATGTAAATGGATCTTCAAAAGAAGATGAAGACAAATGGAACTATTGACAAGTTCAAGGCCAGGCTTGTAGCCAAGGGATTTTCTCAGAAACAGGAGATAAACTACTTTGACATGTACGCTCCAGTAGCTCGGATGACCACCATCAGGATGCTAATCGCTCTAGCAGCTATACATAAGTTGGTGATACATCAGATGGATGTAAAGACAGCATTCCTGAATGGGGAGCTGACCGAAGAGATTTACATACAACAGCCAGATGGATTTGTCGTCAAAGGTCTTGAAGACAAAGTCTGTAAGTTGGTGAAATCATTGTATGGTTTGAAGCAAGCTCCCAAGATGTGGCATGAGAAATTTGACAAAGTTATTAGGTCAAACGGCTACAGAGTCAGCGAGACGGACAAATATGTTTACACAAAGTTCGTTGATGAAAGAGGAGTCATCGTTTGTCTGTACGTGGACGACATGCTAATCCTAGGGACGGATATAGGCTGCGTCACAGAGACAAAGAAGTTCCTCTCAACCAAGTTCAGTATGAAGGACTTGGGGGATGCAGATGTCATCTTGGGCATAAAGATCATCTGGACAGACACTGGAGTAGCGTTGTCACAATCTCACTACATTGAGAAGATGCTCACACGCTTTGGGTATAAGGATCTTCCAGGGATCGATACACCATATAGGGGTGATCAGAAGCTGAAGACAAACTCGAGGGAAAGCGTCAGGCAGCTGGAGTATTCTAGCGTTATCAGAAGTATGATGTACGCAACCACCGCCACAAGGCCTGACATAGCTTTCGCCGTGGGAATGCTGAGTCGGTTCACGAGCAACCCAGGGATTGAGTACTGGAAAGCTGTGAAGCGGGTGATAAGATATCTCAAGAAGACTCAGACATATGTACAGCACTACAACGGGCATCCGACAGTAGTGGAAGGCTTCAGTAATGCTAGCTGGTGTTCAGAGGTAGAAAGCGAGAGATCCACAGGTAGATATATCTTTTTCCTGGATGGAGCTGCTATATCATGGAAGTCGAAGAAGCAGACTATACTCTCTCGTTCCTCTATGGAATCTGAATTCTATGCACTTGAAACTGCAGCAGATAAAGCAGAATGGCTTCGGGAGCTCATGTATGATCTTCCAGTAGTTGGGGCTCAGATACCGGCGATACCGATATACTGTGACAACAAGGCGACTGCGGCGGTGACATCAAATGACCTCTTCAACGGGAAGAAGAGGACTGTGCGGTTGAAGCACAGGGCAGTACACGATCTTATTAAAAGAGGTATAATTACAGTGATTGATGTTCGAAGTCAGAAGAACCTGGCAGATCCGTTCACAAAGGGCCTCAAGAGCTAGTTGGTCGATGACACGGCTTGTAAAATGGGCTTGAAGGCATTCTGATAGTGTGTCTTTGTAATCCTACCATAAAGTTTTATGCTATTAGTTCAAAGAAAAATCTACTAGGCATCTAACATTTCGTTCAAAGGAGGATCACTGACTGGAAAACTATCAGGTAACAGTGGGTACTTGTTCTCTGGAACATGGAAAGGATACGAATCCATAACCACTGTTGTCTACTATGTATTTTCTGTGGAAAAAACAGATCCTGTGGAAAGTTGGCTTAAACGCCTTAATGAGTTCTCAAGCAGAGTGAATGCCTGGTGTGCTTTACAGAAAGCACGGTAGAGCAGCACTACAAGGAGTGAAACTCCATGCTACAGTGTGGTGACTCCACCATGAGGTTCCCAGGTAGGGGTAATACCTCGTCTTTGTAAGCTAAGTCACAGCGGCGTAGCACCGCAAATAGACAGGTAGCCTAATGTTGTATGACGTAATTATAGAGTTGTAGACAGTACTACAAAGGGGAGGATGGCCCCATGTTACAGTGGTATGACACCACGATGAGGTACCCAGGTAGGGATAAAGCCTCGGCATTGCAAGCCATGTCGTTGTGGCGTAATACCGCAAGGAAGCCTTAGGCTTCATGCTGAGTAGATTGGCACTAAAAAGAGGCTGAGACCTCATGCTACAGTAGTATGACACTACGATAAGGTTCCCAGATAGGGGTAATGCCTCGGCTTCAGGCCATGTCATAGCGACGTAGCACCGCAAGGAAGCGCAAGGCTTCATGCCATATCTCTTTAATAAAGAACTCACCTATAGTGTATGAAAAGAGATATCAGGCCGTCTCTTGAGGGTAAACTTGTAGACGCCCAAAATTATATACTGAAACCAGGCTGGCACAGGGCCTTTAATGTGCAGCCAGAAGCACATGTAACTACACTTTGTGAGTGGAAAGAATTACAATTGTGGTGCAGAATTCAAGGCGTAGTCTATTCTTGTATCATATTGTTATTTAACCCATGCGGAAAGAATCAAGTCGTCAGCGACATCTATCCTATTGCAAAATAGACAGTTACTATAGGGAACGCTCAACCCTGGATACATATATATGTTGTAATATGTGGGGGATTGTTGGTGCTTTCTTTACATGGAGAGAGCTAGCTCTCAACATGCCTTGTAAAATTTTAGTCCCACATCGGAAATGCACCATGAGTTATCTCAACATATATACTTGGGTGTGTTATTGAGAATAGCACATGGGGTGGTGACCCTAAGGAGGGAACCATGTGGGTGATTTTACTAGGAGGTAAGAATAAGGCTCCAAGGATTAAGCATTAATGCTTTTGTCATTCTCTTGGATTAATTCCATTTGGAGCTAAGACCCAAAGGGGCTTAGCGACTCGGACTCGGACTCGAGCTTATGGGCTCATAAGGCGTAATATGGCATTTTGTTGGTGCAC
This sequence comes from Iris pallida, assembly GCA_029216955.1. Lineage (NCBI taxonomy): Eukaryota > Viridiplantae > Streptophyta > Magnoliopsida > Asparagales > Iridaceae > Iris > Iris pallida. The sequence continues at coordinate 4,468,530 of JANAVB010016195.1, forward strand.
TTTGCACTTACCACGTCAGCAGCCATGCGGTCTTTATGCAGCATGCGGCTCATATGCGGCCTCATGCGGCCATGCGGCCATGCGGCTATGCGGCTCATGTGCCTTATGCGGCCATACGGCCATGCGACTATGCGGCTCATGCGGCTCATGCGGCCATGCGGTCTATGCGGCTCATGCGGTCCATACGGCTCATACGGTCCATACGGCTCATACGGTCCATGCAGCCCATGCGGCCCATGCGGTCCATACAGCTCATGCGGCTCATACGGCTCATGTGGTCCATGCGGCCATGAGGCTCATGCGGCCAGGCTGCTGCTGCTGCCGCATGGAGGGTTCCGCTGACTGTGCAGACTACAAGTCAGTTATGAAAAGACTGATTCAATGCGGTTAATTCAAATCCTATCTTTGTGGGATTTGAATTAATTTTGTTGCTATCTTTGTGGGATTTGAATTTATCTCGTTGCTATCTTTTTGGAATTTGATTCAATCTTTCCATAACTGAAGAGGCGGCTAGGGTTTCCACCCTCTCTCTATATATACTCTCTTCTGGCCTCCTTTGTGGGTACTACAAAAATATAAGTCAAAAAGAAGAAAGAGAGAGAGCTGTTGCCGCCATTGTAAGTCCATCCGAGGAGTCAGATCAGAGGTAACTTTGAGCGTTCCACAAGTTCTTCAAACTTGCTGGTTCCTAGAAGCAGTTCGTGTGGGGCGAATCTTGCTTTGAGCAACGGTGTTTTAACACCCCAGTATTTTTTTTCTTTTCATCTTTCTCTAGATTATTGTACCTTGTTCTGTCCCAATTGTAACACGTTTGCAAAGAAGAACGAGAGATCTTCTCTTCTCTATTTTTCTCCTCCATATTGTAATCGGGTTATTTGGTTTTTGTATTATCGTAGATCTCTGTTGCATCTATTTTACCATCTTTGATCAAGCCCCGGGACTAACAACAACTTATGTATACTGTTTGCCATTGATTGTTAAAGTACAAAACAATTATCGGAGGATTGAACTTAGACTCACAATACAAACTCGCTCGTACGAAGAAAGCCTAGGGACGAAAACTTAGGTACAGCAGTCTAAGTACGATTGTTTATTTTAGATTCTGGGGGGTGACGATAGAGGCTCGAGAAAGCGACGGCCGCTCTGCCTTACTCCTTGGACGATCGGTACGCAGCCTTGACTCGGGGAAGATCTGCTTGGTCGTTGACGAAGAAATGTCTTCTTGCTCTCTCTCTCTGATTGCTCTCCTGGCTTCTCTCTCTCTGTGTATATTCTCTCTCTGACTATGGGGGAAGTCTCTCTGTGTATACGTATTCTTCTTTGGTTTCTTTTTGTATATCTCTTTATATCTCACAAGGAAATGGCACCTTGCTATTTATAATAGTGGGATATGATTGCTAGGGTTGCCAATGATTAGCTCTTAGAGATGGCGGTGGCCTGGGGATTGATCAATCCAGGCCGTTCGTTTCTGATTGTGACAAATCAGAACCATTAAGGGTAGATTACACCAAATCCCCATTAGCAATTAATGCTGATTGGCATAAATCTTCCTTATAATGATTCTCTCATATCTGCGAATAAATCAAATTTATTCTCCTGCCACGTGCCCCAGATCATTGGGATTCGACCCGATCTTGGATTATCATAAATCTGGGAGATTGATCGGCTGAGGATACGTGTCCTGAGAGCCAATGGTGAGACTGGAACCGCATGCAGATTGGGCCGTATGAGATTTAGGCCGCATGAATTTTGGGCCGCATAAGACTTGGGACACGTGTCAGGACCGTCTGGGCAGTGGCCCCCTCCTTCAGACTTCTGAACCATATGATGAGCCGCATAAAGCGCATAATGGTGTGTCTGCTTGAGCCGCATGGGCATGATCTTCTTGAGCCGTATAGGGATGATTCCACTCGAGCCGCATGGGACAGCTTCACTCTGAACTGCATGGGAAGTCTTCACTTCGAGCCGCATAAGCACACCCACGTGGCAGGGCCACGTGGCATTTTGTTGTTCTCGGGGGATCATGTCAGAGATTTCTTTCTCTTTCCTAGAGATTCATCATCATGACAGAGTCATAATTACCTGCTTTGGTGTCAGGTCTGTCAACTTTTCAGAGGGGTCAGCCGTCAGAGCAATTAATACAGCATGGATCGAAGGGGAGCACTGTCACGCCACGTGTCTTCTGAGCCGCATGGGATGCCTCCGGCCGCATAGCTCCTTATGCCGCATGACTCCCTGAGCCACATGCATTTTCTGAGCCGCATGGGTCTTTCTTGGCCGCATGAGTCAATTTTTTAGTATTTTCTATGCTTCTAAAGGACCCTCTTCAAAGTTTTCAATTTGTAAAATTGAAATACTTTGAACAAGAAGCATGGATGTATTGGCCGCATATGCAATCCCGACCGCATAAGAGTTCTAGCCGCATGAATGTGTTGTTCGCATGACTGTTTCAGCCGCAGGGGGTGTGTTAACCGCATAGATGGTCCAGTCCACGTGTGCGGGTCTTTATTTACCTCCAAGTTGCTTCAGCGCCGTCTTTGTAGGAGGAATCTCAAGGGTCAGTTCATTAAATCTTTTTGGATTTGATGCCGTGGGTGAACTTGGAGACGAAACCCAAGGAGTCGGTTTCGCTCTTCAAGAGTCGGTCATTGGCCCACGTGTCCGTCTTCTCCCTTCCTCCTATAAATAGGAGGGGTTTGAAGAGAGAGAAGACTTCTTTATTTTCTTTCTTCTCTTATCTCGCTTGCCTTTCTTTTCTTCGATAATTGATGGCTCCCAAGAAGATCATGGCAGTGAAGGACAAGAAGGCGGCCTCCACTTCCACCTTGGGTGCGGTTGCTGCCCCGCCCGTCGTCGTGCCTGCTGTTCATCCTGACGTCCATCCCCCCATTGCTGGTAAGGACAATGTATGAATTAAGGAACCCCAACCGCCATGGCTACGTCGCATACTTTATGCACGAGCCTTTGTAAATCGTATGTTCGCCCTACGGCTGAGCTGCGAACCGCATAAGAAAAATCATTGTGTCTGTATGTGCGCCTTATTAATAAAACCGCATAGGTGGGCATAGACTTTTATTGTGCGGAGCCGCATAAGCAGTCTTCTGAACTGGAGCCGCATGGGGCTTTCTGGAGCCGCATAAGACTTCTGAGAACTTCATGGGGGGCATAGATATTTTCTTGAGCCGTATGTGGTTTGAAAACACCTAATCAGCTCTTCTTTATTCTCTGTTTAACTTATTTTTTCTTTGTCTGTTCTTCAGTAAATTTGCCGGTTAACGCCGCCGGAGAACTCTTGGTGGGTAGCGCTCAAGCTGCTCTCGGCTATAGGTACGACCATATTGTTCAGCACGTGGCAGATCAGTTTCCGAGCGATGAGCCTATGGCCAGATTAAATGCCATCAAGAATCAGCCTTTCCATTTCCTTAATGCTATGATGAACTCCGGGAAATTCGAAGGAGAGTTTTTGAAGCCTGCGTTCTTTTTTGGAAACGCCTTGACCGTGGAGAATGATCATGTTCTGGAGGTGTCAGAGGATTGGAATTTTGTTTCTAACGGGATGGCGATCCGTATCCCTCAGATGGAGCGACACTTTCCATTATCTTGGTTCAATATGCTCCCTTTGGACCGGAAGATGGAGGGGACTCTAACCCCTACCAGGAGTGGGATGTTCGTGGGGAACATCCGTTATAATAACCATCTGAAGTCCATGGTTGCTGGCAAGGTACATACCAGTTGTTCTGTGACAGGGTTGGTCCCAGGTTCTTTCCTGAATGTGGCAGGTCCTAACTTCACGTTTTCTACCGCCGATACTTTTATAAATCGACTTGCCTGGAAAGGCTCCTATCCCGTTGGTCGGTTGACGTTTCCTGGTTGGATACACCCTATTCCCTCGTGGATCAATTTATCTACCTGGATCCTGCAGAAGTATGAGGCTTTTTTGTGCGAGATTGGCCTGTACCATGCTATCCGAGGTACCAGTCATGGCTTGTTCATAAACAAGAAGCTATTCATGTCCCTGCTAGAAATGTATAATTGTCGTACAGGGACCTTTTACACACCTGTAGGGGAGATGGGACTTGCGGTCCATGAAATGCATGCGGTCTCCAAGCTTCCTTGGGGGGACGAAGCGTTTGAAGCATATACTCCCACTAATGAGGAACTCGAAGATTTGGAACGACGGTATCCTGGCTTTGCGGTCCTTTACCAGGAGATATTATGTCATTATAACACATGCCATCAGATAACCCGCAAGGATAACCTGGAAGGGAATGCTCCCTACACCAAGGATTGGATGCATTATCTCTTCTCAGCAGATGCCTCAGGTCTGGTTACCTCTCGTCGCCCTAGGTCTCGGGAGGCGGTCAAAGAATTGGTGTCATCTACTAGTGGCAGATTCGGGAGCCAAACCGACACTTTCGATTACTTTTACCAGGATACTCAAGAGCTGTCTGAGAAAGCGCTTCTAGCGGGATTTTTGATGATCTGGCTACGAAATTGTGTAGTCTCGGGAGGAATCGGTTCTATTGAGAGAATTAGTTGTAACTTCATCCTTCCGGCTGTGAAATTAGTCTTGCGAATCAGGCTAGCTCTCCTTTCGGCTATGGTGTGTAGCATACACCGTGGTCTTCGTACCTTCACGTCCAAAGTCATTGCCCGCGATATGACCAAGGATTTTGAACGAACTGAGTTACCTTATCATTATTTGATGGGGTGGCTGCTGATACATTATCCATCTTTGATGAGGTCGGGCTCTGAGGGCGGTGCGACTGATGATGACGCCCTTATCTTCCGTTACCGTGATGAGCCTTGGGAATGTGAGGCCATGCGGGTTTGCCGGATGGTCTTGGCAAGGACAGATAAGTATCATATTTTTGTATTCGTCCCTCGCTTTTCTGCCAGGGACATAGCGACTGTGCATATAGACGGTATATCGCCTCCTCAACTTCTGGATGGCCAGATGCTCTTATGGTTGCGTAACATTCGTCCCTCACATCTGGTGTACCCTAACCGCAATGTTGTTTTTCTGGAGTCGTATCTGCCTAGCAGGTTTGTCCGGCAGTTTGGGTACAGCCAACTTTGTTTAGACAGCCCCAGCTCTTGTCTGGGTTATGAGGGAAGTCTTCTTGATGGTATCAGAGCTTGGCAATATTACGATTCGTTCCATACTCGCACCATTTTCTCGGTCCCTGCTATTAAGGAGTCAGTGGAGATCTTGCATATGGCGGCTCTGTATCATGTCATGGCGAACAAGCCCCCGGTCGGTTTTAACCCAGGTACCAGTTTTATTGCTGGCACCGGTCTGGAGGAAGGCTCTCAAGGGGCCAAGAAAAGAAAGACTGGAGCCGAAGTGCCAGATTTGGATTCCGCTGCTGAAGGTGATGAAGACAACGAGCATAATGAAGATGACTCTATCCTTCCAGTGGTAGGCGCAAAGGTGGGTCAATTGCATGTTTTGTCAGATGAGATGCTGAGGGATCAGTCCCTTGTTGTGCCTGGTCCTATCCCGAAACGTAGCAGGCAGGTTCCTCCTGTAAGCAGTGTTTCTTGATCCCGGAAGCTGGTTGCGACTAGGCACCGTCCGCCAGCCACAAAAGAGAGTGGAGAAGAAATCAACCCCGCGTCAGAGGTAACAAAACTGCTCTCGACCCCTTTTTCCTTCTTTCCTTTGAGTTTCAATCCTGATTGTCTTCGTTCCCTCTTTTAGGTGTCGGGGGAAGAAGAAGAGTTTCAGGATGTCGGGGCGGTGACCCAGGATGACGGGGACTCCCATGAGCCTGTTCCTGCTCAAGAGGACGCAGATCAATCTGTATCCCCCTTCAAGGTGACGGGGTCAGGGGACGTGACTGAGTTTAACTCGGGGATCGCGGGTGGGGGACCATGCCAGTTGTGGATGAGCCGCGACCTTCATGCCCCTCCCCTGGTAAGATTAGCCGAATCTTAACCCGTGAAGAAGCCTATCTGCTCTATCATCATGTCCTTCGGGTTACGTCGATTGACTGTTATTCTGGACATTCAGGTCCTGTCCCTTCAGTGACAAGGATGGACGTCGTCGAGATAACCCCAACCGAAGGGGCATCGGTGGAAAGAGGTATACTTTCTCACTGCCCGACTCGTCTTGATGGGCCTTCTGGGGGCCCGAGTTTGACGGGCCAGTTCTCGGGGCAGTCGGGGCAGGGAACAATGGTCCTTGCATCATCCCCTGCTCTAATGGCTTCGAGAATCGACCTTTCTTCCCTGCCGAGCATCCAAGCTCTCCGGGCGACGGAAGACGAGTTGGCCGCTATTCATGCCTCGTTCTGCCCGGACTCCGCTCCCTTGGTGGCGAGCTCTAGCATTACTTCTCCGACGTTGCCGCTCCGGCTTCTCCTGACGCCCTCCTCTGCTGAAGTTTTGAACGACGCGTTGCAGGACGTGGTTGCCAGTTTCCATCATCATTTGAAGAGGGGAATCGAGGCCGCTGTAGAAAGAGGGACCTCTCTTACCTTGGCCCGAAGATGCGCCCATGGTCAAATAAACATCCTTAGGGATCTTCCTGATGATGCAGGAATGGCTTCGCTTCTAGAGGCGAAATTGCTGGAGGCTGATCAGCTGGTGTCCGAGCTTCGAGTATTGCGGCAGGCTGATCTGCATGCTGTTATAAACGAGGAGCGGAATTCCCTTATTGCTGTTATAGAGAGGACCAGAGCGGCTCGAGATAAGACCAGACCGGCCGTACTGAAGGATCTCAGCGACTTAGCTGATCGGTATGATCAATTGAGTTATGCGACCGAAAACGTTGTGGCTCGGGAGGAGTCTGTCTCTCGTGAGATTACCGAGACGCGGGAGCAGATCCTTGCGCTTCAGAAGAAGTTAACTTTCCTGGAGTCTGAACTCGAGACCGCCCGCAATGACAGGGGGCTAATTATTCAAGAAGCTGACAGGGTTACTCAAGCTTCGACTGACCTGGAGGCTGTCTTGAAGAAATTGGAAGATGACTGTCAGGTGCTCCTGGATTTTGACAATGAGGAGCGGTTACTCCAGGAGGCCGAGCGTCGCGCTCGGCAACGGATTGAGCGGAAGACCACCTCAGTGAGAGACCGCCTCCTAGAATTGAGTAACACTGAAATGTAGTTGGCCTTTTCTTTTCCCTTCTTTTTCTTTCTCTTCTCTTTCTTTTTTTTTTGAATGGGACGTGGTCCCGAAATATGTAATGCTTCTTTTTTTTTCCTTCAAATAAAGAGTACTTTCAGTTCTACCCTTCATTTGTATTGCTTGCTGTGCCTGTGATATTGTGGTGATGTTCTCCCCTGCATAGGGGATATATTTGTGGACCTGTTACCCATGGCGTACCTTGGTTTTAGGTAGAGATAACAAGTTTCGGTTAGGATACCTGAAGCAGCCATAGCAAAGTGGTCATGGGTGCTCTTGGTATTGAGAAAAGAATTGCCGTAGAGCAGCTGGGCTCCTGGGGCATGATGAGGTGATAGATTTGTGTTAAGAAATTTAGCTGAGGATATTTGTGGGCCTATTACCTTTGGCATACCCTGGTTTAGGATACGGATAATAGGATGAAGGGGAACTGACATACTTGCCCAGAGGTAACGAGGACATGGCAGGTATGAAAGTTTTTTGAACGTAGAGTCTTCCTACTCAGAGGTAATGAGTACATGGCAGGAGCGAACTCGACGGAGGGTATTGGTGGTCAACAGAGGACATTTGTGGTCAACAGAGGACATTTGTGGTCAACAGAGGACATTTGTGGTCAACAGAGGACATTTGTTGACCCATTACCCTTGGCGTACTCCGGTTGTGGGTACAGGTAATAGGTCGAAAGGGGATCATCATACTTACTCAGAGGTAATGAGGACATGGCAAGTATGAAGGTTTCTTCGACGGAGCCTTCCCATTCAGAGGTAATGAGGACATGACAGGAGTGGGCTCAATGAAGGAGGGTACGTAGAATAACTCAGAGGTAATGAGGACATGGAAATTCTATGTAGGGGTGATTTTTTTTTGGCGGAAATGGGACGACTCACAGGTGATGAGGACATGGTCGTCTTGGAAATTTGTGGATCCGTTACCTTCGTTGTGCACTGGGAGTGCAGGTATTAGATCATGAGGGAGGATCTCTTGTAGGAAGAAAGTTCAGCGGTATGATTATACATGACTTTCTTTTAAAAGAGTGACCGGGATGTAAGTTCAGGGGTACCGATGGGCACATAACTCGACAATCCATAAATGTTGGAATCAAAGTGTAAGTTCAGAGGTACCAGCAGGTACATGACTTAGGAATTTGGGGTATGTTTATGGAAGAAGGGCATGAGTTCAGCGGTACACGCAGGTACATTAGTCGAAAATCTGTGAATGTTGGAATCAAAGTGTAAGTTCAGAGGTACCAGCAGGTACATGACTTGGGAATTTGGGATATGAGTTCAGCGGTATAAGAGGGTACGTGACTCAATAAGTTGGAAAATTAGGGGGTTGAGTTCAGTGGTACAAGAGGGTACGTGACTCGATAAGTTGGAAAATTAGGGGGTTGAGTTCAGTGGTACCAGCGGGCACATGACTCAAAACTCTGGAAAATGTTGTTTAAACATAGTATTTCTTCAGAAACTTGCCGTTGATGGGCAACATGAGCAAGTCTCCATTCTGCTTGGCGAGGCGGTAAGCACCATTGGAGAACACGGCCTCGATGATAAATGGGCCTTCCCATTTTGGCTGGAACTTGCCGGTGGTCTTGTGAGTCATGACCATTGGCCTTCTGACTGCCAAAACAAGATTGCCCACTTGGAATGTTCTAACTTTGACCTTTTTGTTGAAGGCTCCTGAGATGCGTACTTGGTATAATTCGATCCTTTGCTGAGCTAGGAGGCATTTTTCATCTAAGGCCTCTAACACTTGTAGTCGACGTCGATAGTTATCATCCGTTGTCAATTGATAAGTGAGGGTGACTCGGAGTGAGGGAATCTGAGTCTCTAATGGGAGAACTGCCTCACTCCCGTACACCAGAGAGAATGGTGTATTCCCGGTGGCTGTCCGAACCGTGGTGCGATAAGCCCATAAGCACTCGCCGAGCTTCTCGTTCCAGTCGCATTTGTTGGAGGAGACAAATTTCTTGAGGAGTATGATGATTATTTTGTTGAATGCCTCTGCTAACCCGTTTGCTGCCGGGTTGTATGGTGTAGAAGCGACATTCTGAATGCGGTGTTTATCGCAGAATCGGTAGAATGCGTGGCTTATAAACTGCGGACCATTATCATGGATGATCCTTCAGGGCAGTCCAAAGCGGTAGATGACGTGGTGTTTCAGGAAGCTGATCACGTTCGAAGTCTTGACTTCGGCGAGTGGGACAACTTCTGCCCACTTTGAGAAGTAATCAGTGATCGCAAGTATGAAGCGATGTCCTCGGAAGGAAGGTGGGGTGATTGGACCAATGATATCCATTCCCCATGCTTCGAATGGCCAGGACGCCACTGTCGGATGTAGAAATAATGATGGTTGGTGAATGAAGTCTGCGTGGACTTGGCAGGCCTTGCATTTTCGGGCATAATCTATTGCATCAGCCACCATCGTGGGCCAGTAGTAGCCCATCCGGCGAAGGCGGTCTTGCAGCTTAGGGCCAGGCTGATGGGCCCCGCAGACACCGTCATGAGCCTCTCGTATGGCTTCTTTGGCTTCTGCGTTCGACAAGCACCGAAGTAGTAATCCGTCGTAGGAGCGGCGATACAGCATTTTCGTCTCTGTATCGTAGAAGAATCTGAGAGAACGCCGTCTGATAGAAGTAGCCTCCTTCGGGTTCTCGGGTAGGATGTCGTAGACCACGAAGTCTATGAATGGTTGTCTCCAGTCTGGCGCTTCGTCGATCATCTGAGCAGAATAACTTGCCATGGCTTGAACGTTGTTCTTGGGGCAGACCAGCTCATGGCCGATTACATCGATCGAATAATGAGAGTGGTTTGGCACTGCTAGGAAAGCAGCCAGGCCTGCTAGGGCATCAGCTTCGATATTTTGGAGTCTGGGGACGTGTTCGATAAAGAATCCCTCGAATGATGAGATAATATTGATCGCTATTTGGTGTTAGGGGATCATGTCTTCATGGCGGACTTCGTACGTCCCCCGAATCTGGTTGATGATTAATTGCGAATTGCCGTATGCTTCAAGGTATTTTACCCCCAGTTTTCTTGCGAGTTGGAGGCCAATGACCAAAGCGTTGTACTCGGCCACATTGTTAGAGCAGGGTTCCGTGAGAGAGTAGGCGCGATTGATCACTAGTCCGGTAGGAGAGACCAATACTACTCTGACTCCGACGACGATGTTTCCCTTGGGTCCGGTTCTTGAAGCGCCATCGAAGAACATCCGCCATATGTTATCGTGGGTGGTTGTATTTGAATCGGCGACCTCATCTGGGATTTTTTCGTATATTCTGGATGATTCCGATCCTGGATGGGCCGCCAAAAAGTCTGCCAGGGCTTGACCTTTGACAGCCTTCTGCGGGACGAAGACCATATGATAGAGGGACAGCAATATTGCCCAAGTAGCGAGGCGGGAGCTGAGTGCCCCTGGTTTGGTGATGAGGACCCTGAGAGGGTTGTTTCGTGAGATCACATGTATGGTTTGCCCCGTGACATAGTGCCGCATCTTTTGAATGGTGAATACCAGGGCGAGGCATTCTTTCTCCACAGCGGTGTATCGGTGTTCGGGCCCGACCATCATTCGGCTGAGATAGTAAATGGCCTGCTCGTGGCCTGCGTCGTTATTTTGTGCCAGCAGGGCACCGAGGGAGTGTTCCATTGCTCGTACATAGAGCAGAAATGGTTTTCCAGGGACCGGGGCCACCAGGACTGGAGGATTTGATAAATATTCTTTGATGTCATCGAAAGCACGCTGGCATTCCTCGTCCCATACGAATGAGACTCCCTTCTTCATGAGGTGGGTGAACGGTCGGCATCGCCCGGAGAGGTTGGAAATGAACCTCATGATATAAGCTAGCCTCCCTTGGAGGCCTCTAAGTTCACGGAGATTTCTCGGGGGACCCATCTCCATGATTGCCCTCGTTTTCTCGGGGTCTACATGGATACCCCGTGCAGTGATGATGAAGCCCAAGAACTTCCTGCTGGATACACCCAAGAACAATTTTGTAGGGTTCATCTTCAGATTGTGGGCTCGCATTAAGTTGAACACCGTTCTCAGGTCTTGCAGATGATCCTCCTTACGGCGACTCTTGACGGCGATGTCGTCAACATAGCATTCCACTGTCTTGCACAAATGTTCTCTGAAAATGATACTCATGGCTCGCTGATATGTAGCGCCAGCATTCTTTAGACCGAATGGCATGACTGTGTAGCAGTATGTGCCAATCGGGGTTCGGAATGAAGTGTGCTTTTCGTCGTCGGGAGACATCTTGATTTGATTGTACCCCGAAAATCCATCCATGAATGACATACGTTGAAAGCCGCATGTATTGTCGATCATGATGTCTGTGATAGGAAGGGGAAATTCATCTTTCGGGCATGCCTCGTTCAGGTTGCGGAAGTCGATGCAGATCCGAATCTTCCCATTCTTCTTGAGGACGGGTACTATATTGGCGACCCAATCAGAATGTTGCTCTTCACGAATAAAGCCGCTGGCTATTAGCTTGTTGACTTCGGCTTCGATCGCATCCATGATGCCTGGGCGGAAGCGTCGTTGTTGCTGCTTGACTGGCTTTGCATCTGGCCGTATATTGAGTTTCTGGAGAGCGATGTCAGGATTTAACCCCGGCATGTCTTCATAGCTCCAGGCAAACACATCAATGTACTCTCTGACAAGTTCTAATAGCGACTCTCGTTATTCGTCAGTTAGGCTTTTACTGATAAAGATCGGTTTTGGAGAAGATTCGCTGCCGAGATCCACTTGTATGACCTCATCTTCGGTGGGAGGTTCTCTCAGTTCGAACCGCTTTTCCCATTGTACGTCTAGTTGCTGGGCCCATGGCTCTAGCTCAAGGATTTTGGGGATGTCTTCGTCTTCCTCGTAAGCATCGGTGAATGCCATGTTGACTGACATGACTTGTCTGAATACATCTCCGTTGCTGGTATCTGAGTCGGAAGTCGGTGATCCGGTTGAATGTGACTGCCAGTCGCATTCTTCATCTGAGCTTTCAGGGGTCGTAGTAGGCGTTACATACCCTAAACCGTATCGGGTTTTGTTATAGTAGTTCCGTGGTTTGCCCGCCGGGGCTGGCGTCCTCAAAGGTAATCGTCGTCCAGTGCCGTAGTTCAGTCCTGGCGTTGTCTCTAGATCATACCCCTGTTTCTGCATGAGATATTTGGATTGAAGGCTATAGAGATACAGAGGCAGTCTTCCGGCATCTGACCCGAAGTCGACTTCTTCCATGGCGAGGGGATGCGGGTTGTTCGTCCGGCCGAAGATGATTGGGTGGTCCCCTCCCTCGATTATTCGGTAAGCGTCTTCTACTGGAGTAAGTTGGATAGCGGTCTACACATTTGTTACCTGTGTATGTAGGTGAGTGCCTATACCGTGTTCCATAGCATACATTGTACATAGCTTATTGAGTTCGGTGTAGTCCAAAGATAACCCTTTATTGATGAAGTAAGGTATCTTTTCTAGAGGGATTACATCATCTGCGAAGGGAGCGTCAGTGTGGGCAGCCACATACTTGGCTAGCTCAGGTTCTTCTTCGGCTACCCCCTGTGTGAATGAAGATTGAGAGGGCGTCCTAGTCAGCTTGATCTTCAGAGGTTCAACTGACCGAGCGGAGCGTGGGGTTGTCGGTAGACTAGCAACCCCCAGTCTGGCACATGATGTGGAGCGAGGGGTGGCTGGTTCGCTTGAAGTGTCAGACCTCGCATCGGGGTGACGACCCTTCTTAGGCAGGCGTATCGTCAGAGACCTATCGGAGGGATTGAGCTTCTCTGTTTGGGATTGACCGACTCTCGGCAATCTGATGGTAAGTGGCCCTGTCGTGGGTCTCGGTACCTGGCCGGACCTTGGCAGCCGGATTCTCAACTGCTCTTCCTGTGCCGAGAGGCTGATCGCGTCCTTACGCAGCGTGGCCGTGAGGGGTACAGAATTGCCTGGTTTGCGACCGTGGAGGTGGATTGCCAGAGGTTCTTCTGATCCCGTGGTTGCTTCAACATCAGTTTGTTTACTTCCTCCTTCAAGGTGCCTCTTCGACTTTTTGTATAGGCAGGAGTCCGAGTAATAAGATTCGACCCCTTTGAAGGGATCGATGTCAGCAAATTCTGTCCTCACGAAGCCGTACTTGTCGACATATTTGAAGCATTGGTGTAGCGTGGAAGGCACGATCATGTAATCGTGTATCCAAGGGCACCCCAAAAGGATGTTGTATGAAGTGTCGACATCTATGACGTAGCAAGTGACTTCTGATTGGAGATCGCCAATCTGACATTTCAGACGGATCTTCCCGATTGGGTAGCTCCTGCCCGAATTGAACCCGCTGATGGCGGTGTTTGTAGGGGTCAGGCGATGCATCGGGATGCGAAGATGATGCAGTAGTCCTTTTGGAATGATGCTTATGGAAGACCCAGGGTCAATGTGCATCCGGTCCACCTTTATATCGCCGATGTAGCCTGTGTAGTATAATGGGCGATCGTGTAGATTAGTCTTGATAAGCATGTCTTGTAGAGTGAAGACGATGTTGGGCATTGCTCCCGTACAGGCACTGTCTTGGAGGACTGCAGGCTGATTTTCTCTCGTGAGGTTGACCTGAGCCAGGTACGCGTCGGCATTTTGAAGTGCATCGCTCAAGGCTGTGCGGACATCCTTTGAGAGCCTCAGGAGTTCATATAAGGACAATTTGACCGGTGTATTGGCCAATTGCGCCAAGATGTCGAACTTGTAGGGCCTCTCCAGCCCCTGAGATGTTTCCTTTCGGAGGGATTTGTCGAAGCGAGTCTCCTTCGGCCTAGGCTTGTCGGTCGTCGAAGGCTGAGCCGGTCCCGGAGCATCCGTGGTAATGGGCGGATGATCATCAGTCGAGTTTTCCGCCACAGGTTGAGATTGTGCTCCGGGTCGAGTAACAACGGCCGTGACTTCCTCTTCATCTGCTGAGGTGGTACGGCAGGATCTGACTTTTCCACTTTTCTTTTTAGAAGATGGAGTGGACTGAGTTACCTCGTGGACTAGGTCCGGATGGACCCATATGATTTCCCCTCGTGATGTGGTGAGAGGTACTAGACCAACAGCTTGAGCAGGCAGGAGATTAGCAATCTCCATCGTTGCCAGAGGGATGGATATAACCCCATCCTGGGTCTCTGTTGGAGGGAAGCTGCCGAATTGTACGGATACCATGTTGGCTGCCACGGTTACCTCCTCGAAATCGATGGCCAGAGCGTTCGAATCGATGAGGTTCTGGATATATCGTTTCAGTTGGTAGCAGTCATGCGTAGCATGGTGGACGTAGCGGTGGTAATGGCAGAACTTTGGGTTCTCCAGATCAGCTGGCCGAGGCTCCCATCTTGGTGGAGGAAGCTGAATCCTATCTCCTTGTATGAGTATGTCCAAGATAGGCTTGACGTGACCATCTTCAAAAGAGTAAGTGATTTGAGGCCATTGTTTGTCGGCAGGTTGCGACTCAGGATTCTGGGCTGTATTGGCCACCATAGCCTGCTTGCCTCTGTTGTCCCGGTTGTTGGAGGGGCTACCCCCATTGTCGTTGGTGGTGCTGGGACGCTTGCCTTTCTTCTCTCCCTCTGAGATATGTAATCCCAGTTGGCGAGCCTTCTTTAATCGTTCTTCGGCACTTGTAGCACTAATGATAAAAGCCTTCCAGTCCTTGAATTGACTCTCGCCCATCCAGAGACTGATTGTTGGGAGTAGTCTCTTTTGGCAAATTTCGATCAAGGAGGAGTCCGGGTTGCCAGATGGTAACTTCATTGCGGTTTGACGAAACCGTTCAATGTAATTCCTTGTCAGCTCTTTCTCTCCTTGAATGACGTCCATGAGGGTAGACATCGTGACGTCCTGCCCTACCTCATAGAACCTCTCCAAAAATAGGCATTTGAAGCCAGCGAAGGAATGGATGCAATTGTCCGGCAGGTTGCGGTACCAATCGAACGCGACTCCTTCCAATGCCCCAATGAATAACCGCGTGAGGATAGCATCATCATAGGGGAGATGGTCGGTAGTGACCTCAAAGTAAGTGATGTACCGACTTGCTGAAGTCTTGCCATCATATGGGTTGATATTGAACGGCTTATATCTTGGTGGAAAGGGAACATCCCTCCATTCAGCAGGATATGGTTGCCGTATCCGGAGGTCTTGAGAGTTTTCTCTGGCGTGGAACATGGCTCGGAGCTCTTGAACTTCTCTCCTTACTTCTCGGGTCTCATCTGTCGCAGTCGGAGTCGTTACTTTGGGAGGATTATTGCCCGGGTTTGGTGCCGCCGAATTTAAATCTACGTTGATTGGGGGACCCATGCTTGTCTGGCCAGGTGTCACCCCCTGCAGATTAGGAAGCGCCGCTTTGATCTCGTCTACATACTTGACCAAGGCGTGCAATATGGCCTCCAAAGTGTCGATGCGCTGGCGATCACCGGAACCGCCTTGATTGCCGTCTGTCATGAACAACGTCTTCACATGAGGAGTGACGGAAGGAGTGGTGGAGGATGTACCCTCCGAGTCGTACCCGTGCATCAAGAAATCATCAGGATATATGGGGATGTTCTCTTCAGGTTCAGACTCGGAAGGAACACTACCCCCGGCATCGGAGCTTGCTTCGTCTAGGATGTCCTTGGGGACGTCGGTATCTGTTGTATCCGTCGGAGGATTTGCTTACTCCAGTCCGTATTCCTGGAATGTCGGATTGTCGTGGATGTTTGGAGGAGTGCTACCCCCAGTTCCGACGACCCCCAATGTTGCAGACGACGAACTTCCTACTGCAGCAGTTTTCGTCTTCGAACGGGTGTGTTGAAATACTCCAGTGGAGGATAACCCTTTAGACGATGGTTTCTTAGCTGCAGTAGTTGACACCTTTGGGCTGGAGATGCTCATTTTCTTCCCTCTTCCCTTGGCGAGAACTTTCTGTGCGGACTTGCAGGAGACAACAGGAGGTGCCTCGTCTTCTGAGCTCGGGTGATGTAGTCTTTGGAAGATGGATGGCCGGTCTTCTGTCACCGCCGCATTGCTGCAACAGCAGTTGACGATGATCTGGGTGCATTGATGTCCGTGTGAGGGCTCTTTACACCCCGAAGCTCCTTCTTTTTCCTTGCGTTTGTGGAGGATAACCTCACGCAGGTCAGAGGAACCACTTTGTCTATTTGCCGCCGGGGGCTGGACTTGAGTAGTTTTATACAACTTTCCATCAGAGGCCCGCGTGATAATCAGCGGGATGCCCCGATAGTCAGAGGTTGGGGTAGTCGTCTGGACTTGATGAGCCCGTGCTGCCCTAGACTTCCTCCTTTTAGCACTTGTGGGTGCGTAATAGGAGGAGTCTAAGTCGAATACCACAGAGTCTGGATTATCATCCAGATAATGATCAGAGTCAGGACCGCATGAGAGCCGGTCGAAGACTGATCAAGAGAAGCGTAGGACGGATGCTATGCGGCTAGCATTGGGTACCGTGCAGGCTGTCTGCATGCGGCTGTCTTTTGTTGTAGGATGAGCCTTTATGCGGTTAGGAGTCACGACCGTGCAGGCTGACCGTATGCGGTTGGCATCTGTGGCCGCATGGGTTTTCTGCAAGCGATTGACTTTAATAGCCGCATGAGTCTCATCCGTGCGGTTGGCAACTGTAGCCGCATAAGTTATGCGGCTGACAGATGTGGCCGCATGAGTTTTCTTTATGCGGTCGGCGGTTGTAGCCACATGGGCTTTCTCCCTGCGGCTAATACTCTTCTGCGGCTCGGATCGCGTAGAGTTCCTCTTTGCCCCTACAAGTCCAGCATCATAGTGTTTTCTTCTGCCAGACTTGGGGACAGCAGAGTTGTCTACGGTCTAAAGTGGGGCCGCAGGGGAGCCTTTCTCGCCATCTTGAGCAATAGAGAGCACCCCATCAAGGGCTTGCGGAGGAGCAAATGATTTTGGCCTCCACCCTTTGCGAGCCTTTATGGTGCGGGTGCGCTTCTGGACCGGGCCAGTGCTACCTTCATAGAGCATCTCTTCGAACGCCTGTTGGTCGAAGTGTACGACCATCTTCTGTTGTGTAGAGCCAAGTTTGGCAGCGTCCGATTGCATCACCAACTCCTCAGCCGTGGAGAAGTTAGTCCCCAGCAGAGTCGCCATCGTGTTTGCCATTGATTATAAAAGTACAGAACAATTATCGGAGGACTGAACTTAGACTCACAATACAAACTCGCTCGTACGAAGAAAGCCTAGGGACGAAAACCTAGGTACAGCAGTCTAAGTATGATTGTTTATTTTAGATTCTGGGGGGTGACGATAGAGGCTCGGGAAAGCGACGGCCGCTCTGCCTTACTCCTTGGACGATCGGTACGCAGCCTTGACTCGGGGAAGATCTGCTTGGTCGTTGACGAAGAAATGCCTTCTTGCTCTCTCTCTGATTGCTTTCCTGGCTTCTCTCTCTCTGTGTATATTCTCTCTCTGACTATGGGGAAAGTCTCTCTGTGTATACGTATTCTTCTCTGGTTTCTTTTTGTATATCTCTCTATATCTCACAAGGGAATGGCACCTTGCTATTTATAATAGTGGGATGTGATTGCTAGGGTTGCCAATGATTAGCTCTTGGAGATGGCGGCGGCCTGGGGATTGATCAATCCAGGCCGTTCGTTTCTGATTGTGACAAATCAGAACCATTAAGGGTAGATTACACCAAATCCCCATTAGCAATTAATGCTGATTGGCATAAATCTTTCTTATAATGATTCTCTCATATCTGCGAATAAATTAAATTTATTCTCCTGCCACGTGCCCCAGATCATTGGGATTCGACCCGATCTTGGATTGCCATAAATCTGGGAGATTGATCGGCTGAGGACACGTGTCCTGAGAGCCAATGGTGAGACTGGAACCGCATGCAGATTGGGCCGCATGAGATTTGGGTCGCATGAACTTTGGGCCGCATAAGACTTGGGACACGTGTCAGGACTGTCTGGGCAGTGGCCCCCTCCTTCAGACTTTTGAACCATATGATGAGCCGCATAAACCGCATAATGGTGTGTCTGCTTGAGCCGCATGGGCATGATCTTCTTGAGCCGCATAGGGATGATTCCACTCGAGCCGCATGGGACAGCTTCACTCTGAACCGCATGGGAAGTCTTCACTTCGAGCCGCATAAGCACACCCACGTGGCAGGGCCACGTGGCATTTTGTTGTTCTCGGGGGATCATGTCAGAGATTTCTTTCTCTTTCCTAGAGATTCATCATCATGACAGAGTCATAATTACCTGCTTTGGTGTCAGGTCTGTCAACTTTTCAGAGGGGTCAGCCGTCAGAGCAATTAATGCAACATGGATCGGAGGGGAACACTGTCACGCCACGTGTCTTCTGAGCCGCATGGGATGCCTCCGACCGCATAGCTCCTTATGCCGCATGACTCCCTGAGCCGCATGCGTTTTCTGAGCCGCATGGGTCTTTCTTGGCCGCATGAGTCAATTTCTTTAGTATTTTCCATGCTTCTACATATACGTACGAGGATTTTATATATTGGATTATTGTTCGTATGTATGTAGCTGGCATGTCTACGTACTTAGTCCTAAGTATTTTAGGACTGGGGCATTATACCATGCATGGGTATGTGATGATTTCTCTCGAACATGGTACACTAAGGCACTGGGATCGTTCGGCCTAAGAGGGACGGTTTAAGAAATTTTGTATTGATGGTGCACTTCATTAAGATGGTTTGCGACCTGCTATTGATGTGATAAGTCATTTACTCGAGTAATTTGGAGTCCATCGTATGTAGGCTAGCAATCATGTACGGAGTATCACCGTCTTGCATATATGATTTGAGAAATATAGTCTATTCTGGCTTGGAATGCCAATGACCATCATATAGTTTAAAGAACGATGGGCTGAAAGTGTAGGCACACAGAGATCCTGCACAGAGAACACTTATAACATGACAAAGAAATATGGTTGGTGTATTCCCCTTACGTAGGTGCAAGGACGAGTGCGTCGATGTAGATAAGAAGCCGTACCACGAAACAAACATGAGATTGCTTTATGATGCCTGTATTCTTACACAAATAAATGGTAACATGCTTGCCATGGTAACATGCTTTACTGCTTTCGAATAGGCTATGAAACTGATCCTAAGGTAAGGATAGAAAGATCACTAAATTGTATGTTGTACGATGTAATATATCTACTTAATATCGATTTAGTAAAATGGGTCAATATCAGTACGCGAGATGATTAGTACTGATTCCCCACCAGATTGCTTGCAAGATGCAGGGAATGGACTGCTCAGAACAGAGTTTCGTTTGAACGTATTAAGGCATGGAATGCCGTACCATTTTGAGGCATGCAACCGCATTGACGTTCGGACTTGCAACATGATGATGCGGCTGAGATATAGAAGACATAATGTATGGAACGATGAAATCCTTTGTGGACAAGAGAGAACCTGAGTTTTGTAAGCTAATCTAGCAAATTCAATTGGGCTATTGAAAGCATTTGTAACCTCAATTCATTTATCAAAAAAGAGAATTGTTTCAAATACTCTGTTTGTTTCTGCTGCAAATAATCAATCGAGATAACCATTTGAGAACTTGTCATCGTTCCTTGTACGAGTGAAACTCCAGACTTGTACGACATCACGTCTCAGCGAGGACGAATGATTTGGTAAAAATTGATGCGAGGACGAGCGATTTATTTGTGTCGGGACGTGACACCATCGACCCCGCACCCCAAGATCCCTTCCATGCGCCTCTTATTTTTTTAAAGCTCCTTTGTTGTATTTACATGTTTGTTAAAAAGCCTCTTACAAATTTTAATTTTAATTCCTTGCAAGATTTTTAATTGTTAGATAATATCCAATTGGAAATCCATATCTCAACATTCTAGCATCATGAAAAGTCTACTTACATAATTAGCTATATAAATATGTGGTGAAATTTGGAGTAAGTTATGTCGTGGTTGTTTCTTTAGTATGTACAAGGAATCAAATAAATATATACATGTAAAACTCAAAATTTATTCTCTCTTTTGTAGCCAAAAATTTCTAGGTTTATTTGCGTAAGGTTTTTTTGATTTGTATATATGTGTTTGATTTGTGTGTCACTGATATCTACATATAATCCATTTGTTAAATTTAGGTTTTGTTTATAGTAAATTGATATGTGTGTTTTTGTGATATGTACATGTGTGTGTGTGTGTTTGATTTAGGTATGCACAAGTAAAATTAGAGTTCCTAATTAAAAAACTATATAATAATATTTGTTGCTTAGGTCATTTTTCATACCAAATCAAATGAGTTATAAATTAAATTGGAAGTGGCATACCCATTGTCCATAAGTATATATATAGTTAGAATTATGTTTTAGGTGGCCTAGTTGGCATATTTATAAATATTTAGTACCTTAGTTTCATCGGGTACCTTTGATACAAGTTAGACATCGTAATAACTTGACTTTAATGTTCTGCTAGGCCATTTTGGTTAAACAATATAGGATTTATTGGGAACGTGGTGTGACCCAGGTGCGATATTTAGATTGGTCCACTAAAAGAAAATACCCATGCAAGGCTTGAACCAATCACAATTATCAATAATTCATGATCCCACCTCCTATCTAATGTGGGACTAAATTACCAACTCCATTCTCACACCTCTTTGAGTGCTCAACCGAAAATGAGATATAATCCAACAACCTCGACCTTAGCTCATTTCTGTTAGTCGAACAACCTTAGCACCCTTTCTACCTTTTCTTGTTCCTGCCAGTCGAACAACCTTAGCACCCTTGCTATATTTTGCTCGTTCCCGCCAGCTGAACACCCTTAGCACCCCTGGTACATTTTCTTATTTCCACTAGCCGAACACCTAGGAGATCCAATAGATTGCCATCTCGATTCGTTTGACCACATAACAAAGACAATACGTCCATCCACACCACCATTGTGTGTCAAACAAAACGTCTTTCTCCACATTGGGCACATACCCACATTTGAAGCCAATCTATGTAGTTGTATATGCTCCTAACTCAACCTTGATAAAAGAGCCTGTATATCCATGTATAGACATGAATGTTCATCACTATTTGTCTCAAACTAATTAAAGTTGCCCAAACCAACCACGCAATTATGGGCTCTGATACTACTTGTTAGGAATATGGTGTGACCCGAACCGGAGTTGGTCCATAAGGTGTGATATTGAATTGAACCCATATGTCTTAAAAAGGAATTTCCGTGTAAAGCTTGAACCAACCCAAATTGTCAATACCTCATGATCTATCTCCTATCTGATGTGGGACTACATTACCAACTCCATTGACACCCTCTTTGATCGCTCAACTGGAAACGAAATATAATCCAAATTTTTTTAATATGCGTGATATTTATGTGAATCGTATGCCTCAGATTTAAAATTAAGGTATCTTGGTGCCAATATCCTGAAGGGTTAATTCTAGGCTCGAAGCTAAACTTGGGCTTTCGATTAATAACCAAATTCCTGTCTATAAAATTACATATGTATGGCATCTTGATTAGCATAGCTATCTTTTAGTTAGGTTGTTATTGTAACTTAATTAATGACAATATCTTACAAAGCCAAATTTATGCCATATTAGCGCAAAATTTAACTTAGACCAAAATTAATTTCTTGTTCATAAAATTCTGTAAATACCTAGGTTGTCGACCTTGACAGGCTAAAGAATAGAAAACCCAACATATTAATTTAATATTATTTAATCTTAGTTCGTTAGGTTATCGAATTCAAAATTGGACTTTCAGCCCAATTTTAGCCTATCTACTTTTAGTTCAACCTAGATCTAACTGAAAAGTTAATAAAATTTATGCAACTGAGTATAGAATACTTAGCATGCTAGTCCGATAAGAATTGCTAAAGTACATAGGATGTGTCGAAGCCTAAAATTAGGCAAAATAGTCAAATTTCACCTATTTTTGTAAAATTCACCATATTCATTTCTTTATAATTTGGTTCCACAACTCTAAGTCTTGTAATATTACACGCGTAGAGCGCACTTAATATCGTATGTTCGAAGGTTATCTGAAATACCTATTCATTTTAAACATATTTTGTAAAATTCAATGATTACCTATCTTGAATGTGTTGTTATTGACCAATTATAGACTTTTAGAAAGCGTTTAATACATGATGTAGATTATAACTATCTCGTTGTAGGGACTTAGCCTAAAAATGTAGCTGTTTGACCAAAATTGACTACTTTAAAGTAAAATTAAGTGATTACACGAATTCTAGTTAAAAAAAGATTTAAACTATACAATTACAGTAAGCTATCTAATACTTTGTACCCTCAGAATTTAGACTAATAGAAGCTCGAAGAATCCTTTTTCAGCTAATTTTGAACCATTTTCTTAAACTTCAGCATATGTGTATTATTTATCATTTACTAATTCAACCTACGCTAGGTTGCAGGAAAGATTTGTGATTTTAACATCAAGCAATGCCTACATGTAAAATTTCAGATTTCTAACACTTATGTTCTAGTCGTGTGTCTTTGGTAGATGATGTAATATGAATGCTCGCTTAATTGCTAAGGAAATTACCACGGTATGAGTTCTTACCCTTATTTGCTTGAAACTCAATTATAATTATTGTATATATTTAAATGTATGGTTTTAGATGTTCACTTGGTCCACCGAATGGGTTTTTATCTAGGAATTTGATGGAGGGTTGCTCCGATCTGAGTTTTTTATTGTCGATAAATTTTTGGATCAAGAAATACAAAGAAGATTTTTGTCAAAAAAATTACAAATTTTAGGAGAGCCAAGTATTGATTCAAAAACTATAGAATGTTGAAAATCCCTAAGTAGGATAAATTGATAGTCAAAAGTAGATACAGACTCACTGTTTCAACAAAAATAAGCTCCAAGGACTGGAACTCTTTGTCTTATTGGTGAAGAAAAAGGGAAGTACGATAGGAATCCTAAACGAGAATTCCGAGTACAATAAATTTAAGGATTGTTGATGATCCGATGTGAAGGTTGATAAAGCTTGTTTATTGGTGAATTCCTAACGATAAAGGGGGCTATATCAATAAAAGCTCTCTCTGGGAAGTCACAGCTTACGTACCGTCAGTTATACATGTAGCCTCTCTCTGTATGGGCGTCTATATGTATTACGAGGAAAACACTATCCTCTATTTATATCTTTTCTTTACTAGAACAGCTATGTATGCATGGACATAAAATACACTATTTTATGCCTCAGAGGCACATGAAGATGGGTAGGCGCATAGGCACCTGAAGTTACTGGATAGTGAATGTGCTCGAGAATCACGAATAGCTTGCCACGTGGCTTGATACGTGCAGCAAGAAACACTGCCATGTCAACATAGGATCCCGTCATAGGTGTTGCTATGCATCTAACTACATTTGACGTATAGCATCTCCCATTGTGTTTTGCAAAATAGCTGCTTAGGACTGCTCATGTACAGTTGTAAAGGTGAAATAATGATGATGACAAAACCACTGACGTCTTCCTCGGAGTATGAACAATGCACACTGCCCAAAGTTCATCACTTCTTCTATGAAAAAGACAAAAATTATTCGGCTCTTGATCATGCGTCAATGAAAAAACCATGTTTTTTTGTCTTTAACTATGCGTCTTTCTGATCTTTCTTTGGCCATGCTTCAGACTTGAGATTTCTCACTTAGGCTCATGAAGGTTATGCACTATTTTATATTTTTCATGCTTCTACACTCACGATAACTCTAAAATTCGTAGGTGTCAGATATTTTGACTTAGGATGCGCAGTATACGAATACAAGGACACATAATGAAAGTAGGTTATCAAGCCTTTGTTATTCAATTGCAAGGGTATTCGCTACAACGAATATTTCTTGTATAGAGTTTTTGTATCATGTCGTGCATTAGCACACACTGATCGAAACACTACTTCATATCTGGGTATGGAGTCTTCAGGTCCGGACATATTATAGCACACTTAGATCAAAACTCATCCTCCAAAATTCTATTTCAAGATAATACTAGTTGTGTTCTTTGTGTTTATTAATATTGCATCGTGGAGAGGGGGAGAACATCTGGGTCATATTGGATAAAATATTTGTAATATAATTAACAATAAAAGATGATCAATAAAGTTACCTTTTTTGCAAGGCTTTGTGAAGAGAGGATGTGTGGCTTAGCTCACTGCTGTGTCAAAACACACACACACACACACACACACACACGCACACATATAATATATATATATATATATATATAATATATATATATATATATATATATATATATATATATATATATATATATAATTCGATTAAGTCAAAAATTAATTCATCCATTTTTTCACAGCCTATGTGGGCCTGGACCCTAAGCACCGTGCTATCAAAAAACAACCCGATCTTGAGGAAATAGGATTATTGATGAGAAAATAGACAAAAGTGTGATCCATAATGTTCGCCAATTGTATTTTATTTAAAAGAGTTCTCGGTTGCGGTTTGGTAGATTGTGAAAAGATTGTTTGTGAACCCGAATATGTTGTGTCATATACCAATGGAGTGTTAGGACTTTTGGTGATTAGAGTTATTTGATTTCTCGTGATGCATTATGGAGTGTTAGAACTCGTAATTGGAAACTAGTAATGCAAGATTATCTTAAATAAATAAATTTTATGTTCCAATACTACTTCCAAGTTATTCTTTTCTACTCAATTATCTCTGTTTTATTTTATTTTCCCGTCCTTTGACTGGACTTGTATGTCGTTTGACGACCTAGTATTGTTCATTCGATTTAAGAACATGAAATCTGGGAAGGTTGCAATAGTAATTTGAAAAGAAGAACTGGAGAATCAAGAACGGAATGCTAGAACTAAAGGCGAGTATGTTGTATTTGAAATTCTACTTTGCTTCAGTTAATATACATAAGTATTTGAATGTAAATTTTGACTCGGTCTTTTATAGTTAGGGTTGAATAGTAAAAATCCAATTTAAGTTCTAAATGCTTTTTTCCAAAAAAATATTAATTATACATTTAAATAGATGATCTATGATAAACTTATCCTAGAACCGTACAGGCGACAGTAGTGAATATTGTACTAGTCTATTTGTGTCGCGTAGCCTCGGATGATGTTACGTACTCGACTTGCTATGTTCTGGAATCGTGTGTGATAGTTTTTGTAATCTACTATAATGTGGTTGTGCATCTTGAATCCTGACTATCAATATAGAATGTATCTATAAATTCATCATGTTTTCTTCCACTCTAGGTATAACAACGTTAATCCAAAGGCTCACTAAATCCTCGACCAAGTGACACCCCATTGTCAAATAGATCGCTATTGAATTTCAACTCAAAGTATCATTGACTACATTAAGATGATACAATAATAAGGGTTCAAAATCCTTTCTAAGTTCTAATTATCCCCTTTCTCTCATATTTAGCTCCTTCTATGTGAAACATACTTCAAGCTTTATGATCCGTAAATATCTTAATACATTCAATCCACAAGTAATGCTTCTACAACATTAATGCAAAGGCTACTCCTCTTTAAAATCATTGGTGTAATAATTCTATTATTCTTGTGGATCTGTATTTTTTGAGAATGATATGCCATAACATTATTATTCTTGTCCAATATGCATCTTAATCATTTTTTCATCACTATGTAACACAAATCCTCCAAAACCAATAGGTATTACCAAACTGTATTATGGTCAACCTCTTCTTCACTCTTCAAAAGTAGCTGGGAATCCTCATCCCAATCGGCGCATCTCCATTGTGCATAAATTTCATCAGTGGCTCCACGATCCTAGGAAAATACTTCAAAAAACTTGCGATAAAATCCACCAAGTCCCCAAAACTCCATACTTCTACTATTGTACCTGGGTAGGACATGACTCTGCTGTTTCAATCATTTCATGATCTAATTCTATGTTGTCTTGGTAACTATGTGTCCAAAAATTCCACAAGGACAAAAAAAACACACTTCGAAAACTTCCTACATAGCTTTTCATGTCTCTCGCACAAACCTCAAGTTCTTCTCATTCTTTTCCAACATCTTCGATTATTAGACTATAATATCATTAGTCACAACTATCAAATTATTCAAATACTGGTAGAACACCTAATTTATCATATTCTTAAATATTTTTGGTGGATTCATCAACTCAAATGTCATCAATAGGAACCTATAATGGGTCCTAAAAGCGATATAACTACCACATTTTCTAAAATGAGGGTATTTTTTAACTTTTATAAAATTGATCATGTTAGTTATTAAATAATATATTTAAATTATGTTAATTATTAATTGGTGAATTTTGATTATTTTAATACTATTTAATTTGGTGTATTGTGACTTTGGTCTTTTGCTAGTGAAACCTTAGAATTACTTAGCCTAGAGACTAACCATGACCATGGAGACCTAGCTAAGAGTATTTTGGTAATTTGTGAATTATTATTATTTTTGAATTTTATTTAATTAATAATGTGCTAAATGATATATTAGGTCTAACCCTAGAATTACCTAATCTAGATGTTGATCATGAACCTATAGGCTTAGTTAGTAGAATCCAACTAATTAACTAAGTTCTAAATTATCTAGATATTATGTTAGAAACAAGATATTTGTAGGAAACCTAATCTAGTTTGGGCCTTTACTAAGAAGGCTTGAAATTACAACTTGAGAAGGCCTTAAAAGAAAATTAGACCTAACCCTAACCCTAGAAACACCCTAGGCCAGCCACAAGAGGTCAACCCTTGCCTATATAAGTGATCATTAGCCCTTTGCCTCTTTTCATTACAAATCCTAACCCTAAAATTGGTGTTCTTCCCCAAATTTTCCCCCTTTCATCAAATCACCTCCAAATTCAACCAAACCAATTGCATTGCACTCCCCTTGTGTAAAGGAGATCTCTATTGTATAGGTAGCAAGGATTGGGAGCAATTTGGCCATTAGATTTGGTGTGTGATCTTTTCGAAGGGATTTTTATTGAGATTCCAACTCTCAATAGGTAATGACTCTAAACCTATTAATTTCCTGATTTCTTACCATAGATATATTCATTTAGGGTCCCCCTAGCCTTATGCTAAGTTTGGTTAGGAATCGAATCCATTTGATGCCTGTATAATGAGCGTATTACTCCATATAGGAGAGATTACTCAAGTATTCGATGAAATGCCCCTTAGGACTTTTTGTTCTCTAAATTCTAAATAAATTATATATTTTGATTGCTTGTGTCATGTAGATTATATATACTGCTCTGATTATATTTTATCGTATTTTGCTGTGCCGTATTGGATACAGGGATACGGGGTCACATTCTGTGCTGGTACTGTAGATCCCCTGCTACTTGAGTGCCAGTTCTCCCTCGACACGATACTATTTCCCATGCTAGTGACTGGATGAGGTAGCCCCACTGACTAACATCTGACCCTGGACTGGTGTCTTTGAACCATGACTCGTTTGAGTTGTGGCATGACCCGCAGATCTGGGTTCAACCAGTCAAGCACTACACAGTATTGTTTGGACACGTTCTTTGTTGTTTCCACACATCACTTGGACACTTGTTGACACTCGTTGGACAATCTCATTTGACACTGAGCATACCCCTTGTCATGTGATGACACACATGTTAACCCCTTACTTGACACTCTATGTTCACGTGTCTCACATACTCAAACACTACACCATGTTTTGACACTCGATTTTGTATGCACTTGTTTCACATTGCTTTGGACACTCTGTAACACCTAGTTCGACACTTGGACACCTTGCCATGACACCCTAGACACTTACTGCTGTTAACACCTTATATTTACACTTCTCACTAGTTGACATGTTTTTAGTGGTGGACCATGCATGTCGAGATTAACATTAGTACGAAGTCGTGGTAGTGCGATAATTAGTTGTACTGCTGCACGCCTGCGGTAAGAGATAAGGAATAGGCTTTAGCATGAGAGGATACTAAATCATAGTTAGAACTACTTGAGAAGTTTCCTCGAATGACCCTTGAGAATCTCATTATAAACTGTCTCGAAATTCGATTACAACAGTTTCTGTCTACTTTCCTTGTTCGTTATTGAATTTGATTCTTCGTGTTCATTGTTGACTTGATTTTCTACCAAGATAAATACTATAGGCTAGGTTGCCTCAGTTATGGAATCTATAGTCTTCTACAACCATATTAGCTGGCACGGTGAAGATATAAAGTCTGATTTTGGATATATTTCTCGGGTGTGGGAATTTAAAGTTTTTGCGATGAAGCATGCGGCAGTGTAAAAATTTTAAATACCATGATTCTAGAGGTATGTACCTCAGTTGCGGACTCTATGGATTATCGCAGCCATACTTACTAGCGTGACGAGGATTCTGGTAACATGGTTCTGGATAGACGGGTATGATTATCAGATTGCAGAATAGATACCATATAGATGGTGACCTAGTATAATGGAGTAGAATATTAGTGTGGATGTTACTTGAGTATGAATAAGTATATAGAAGGAGCTAGGCCACCTGATGCACAGCACCATGTCCAGCACCAGAGGGGCAAGGCTTTTGCTCTGACGGTCGAGAAGACCGATGCTATGGGTGACGGGTTAGCAGGTCTGTCTTTCCTATCCTTCTTTTCTATCTTGTTGTGTGATTCCATTAGTACCTGTCAGGATATTTCCTGCTATGACAGATAGTGTAGTGACCATGTTCGATACTATAAAATCACGACCAGTAGGACCATGTTTTGCATGTTATTGGATAGATTTTATCAACTTTGATTGTTGGGGGGTTTAACCTAGGAGGAGTACGATCATCTTAAATTTTGAGGACAAAATTTTTCTAGGGGAAAGGAATGTAACTACCACTTTTCTAAAATAAGAGTAATTTTGAACTTTTATAAAATTGATCATGTTAGTTATTAAATAATATATTTAAATCATATTAATGATTAACTGGTAAATTTTTGTTATTTTAATACTATTTAATTTGGTGTATTGTGACTTTGGTCTTCTGCTAGTGAAACCTTAGAACTACTTAGCCTAGAGACTAACCATGACCATGAAGACCTAGTGAATGTGATTAGATTAGTTCATTACCACTTTTTAGGCTAAGGGTATTTTGGTAATTTATGAATTATTATTATTTTTGAATTTTATTTAATTAATAATGTGCAAAGTGATATATTAGGTCTAACCCTAGAATTATCTAATCTAGATGTTGATCATGAACTTAGAGGCTTAGCTAGTATAATTCAAATAATTAACTAAGTTCTAAAGTATCTAGATATTATGTTAGAAACAAGATATTTGTAGGAAACCTAATCTAGTTTGTCCTTTACTAAAAAAGCTTGTAATTACAAATTGAGGAGGCCTTAAAGGCAAATTGGACCTAACCCTAACCGTAGCAACACCCTAGGCCGGCCACAAGAGGTCCTCCCTTGCCTATATAAGTGATCATTAGCCCCTTGCCTATATAAGTGATCATTAGCCCCTTGCCTCTTTTCATTACAAACCCTAACCCTAAAATTGATGTTCTTCTCCAAATTTGTCCCCTTTCATCAAATTACCTTCAAATTCAACCAAAACAATTGTTTTACACTCCCCTTGTGTAGAGGATGTCTCTAGTGGCTAGCTAGCAAGGATTGGGAGCAATTTGGCCATTGGATTTGGTGTGGGATCTTTTCGAAGGAATTTTTATTAAGATTCCAACTCTCAATAGGTAATGACCTCTAAACCTATTAATTTTCTAATTTCTCACCATAGATGCATTCATTTAGGGTTCCACCAGCCTTAGGCTAAGTTTGGTTAGGAATCGAATCCATTTGATGCCCGTATCATGGGCGTATCGCTCCGTATCGAAGAGATTACTCAAGTGTTCGATGAAATGTCCCTTAGGACTTTTTGTTCTTTAAATTCTAAATAAATTATATATTCGGATTGTTTGTGTCATGTAGTACGTATGTACTGCTTTGAGTGAATTTTATCACATTTTGCTGTGTCGTATTGGCCATAGAGACACGAGGTCACATTTTGTGCTGGCACTGTAGATCCCCTCCTACTTGAGTGACAGTTCTCCTTCGACACACGACTATTTCTCTTACTAGTGACCGGATGAGGCAGCCCCACTGACTGACATCTAACCCTGGACTGGTGGCTTCAAACCATGACTCCTTTGAATTATGGCACGACCCACAGATCTAGGTTCAACTAGTTGAGTACTGCACAGTGTTGTTTGGACATGTTCTTCGCTGTTTTGATATATCACTTGGACACTTGTTGATACACACTAGACACACTCATCTGATACTAAGCACACCCCATTGTCAAATGATGACACACATGTTAACCCCTCACTCGACACTTTTGTTCACGTGTCTCATACACTCGAACACTACACCATGTTTTGATACTCGATTTTGTATACACTTGTTTCACAATGCTTTAGACACTCTATGACACCTTGTTCGACACTTGGACACCTTGCCATGACACCCTAGACACTTACTACTGTTAACACATCATATTTACACTTCTCACTAGTTAACTCTTGCAATCACACTCATTCCTTTTCTGTACACCTATTGACACCCACTTTACTGTCATTCACACGTTGACACCTTACTAGTTGACATAGGTAGACATTACTTGACACATGGTTGATATTCGACTCATAGATGTTGGTCAAGACCGCACACACACTGCTGCACATGGTGTTCTATTGCACTTGACACCTTTGGACACGTTTGCTTGGACACTACTTGGACAGTGCTTGGACACTATGAGATACTCCTTGACGCCTCCCACCCTTATAAACACATATTACTTGCAATCACATAGCTGTATACTATTGGCATTGCATTGATACTTGCATTTACATGAACACAGTTCACTCAAACACTTTGTGCACACTCACTTTGACACATCCTCACACATCTTGGACACTTGCATATGACATTCGACACAATTGACACCTTGACACACACCCTGTGACACTACTCTGATATTGTCATTTACTCTTGATACCCTGCAATAGGATAATTCTTTAATCATGATTAGTCTTCACTCTTTATTCACTGAGTCTGATACACTCTCTGTTAGTTGAGTTTTAATCCATATTGTGATATCCTGCACTATTATCTCTATTAGATTCTGTCCAATCTCAATTAGTTCACTATATTACACCTGTCTTGTTCAGACATGTCCTTGCTCTATGCAGTCGAGATATCTAGTTATACTTTGGTTCATGATGTCATTCACTACACATGAGTAGCTTTGTATTCAATGTCATGCATAGGTGAACCATTTGTGTATGGATGTCCATCTGGACTTGTTTCTTTCATTGCCACTACCTTTAATCCTCTGTTAAATGTCCTGTATTCTTCTTTTATTTCATATGCATGATCTGTACTGCTGTCACAGCCTCACAGATTTTGGTATCAGTTGGTATCTTATTGGTTAGACTGAGTTGTGTGTGTGTTGAGTGTTTAGGAATAAGTATATTGGTACCTAAGTGTGAGTGTGAGTTAGAAACATATGTTTAGTGTTTAGTTAGTAGAATTTTGGTTCATATACATCTGTTCTGCATTTCATATAACCCCTTGCCCTGTGCTCTGCTCACTGGATTTGATCCTACCGTGCAGATCTGTACATTAGGGTTGTAGCATGTTTTTTCCTTCATCTAACCACCCCAGGTGCATAGCCTATCACCTGTTGCTACTCACATGTCCCATTGCTCTTGTCCCTCACTACATTATTCTACTTCCTGTGATCACTGGTTGTAGTGTTAGTTTGAAGACCATAGCTGCTAACACACACAGATAGCCACTTTCACTCATTACCTGCCATGACCAAATTCATTCCCATTTACCTTCACATGTATTAGATACCTGAAATTGCATCCATACACTGCATCATTTCATTCATTTTTCTGCATTCACTCTTGACCCTTCATCTTGCCTGTCTTCTATTCTGTTTCAGAACTGTGTATGTATGTAGTTGTTGCATATGTATGGTGATGAGATGAGTCTATATGTTTAGCAAAGGGTAAGAGATTATGTTATATATATATATATATATATGAGTCTATATAAAGTATGAGAATATTATATATATATATATATATATATACACTTGTGGGTAATGTATGTATATATGTTATGCTATAGATATGTTACATTTATATATATGAGCTTTGAGGGTATATGTATAGGTATTGATATATAAGTGCTATTGTATATATATGATCGTAACTACAAGTTGTTTCTTGGTATCTTAGCCTTTAACTTGAGATAGACTATAGATGACCTAGAATTGGACCCAATAGGCCTAATTGACCTAGTTTGACTAGAAGGTTGACCAGAGTTAACAAAGAGTTGACTTTGACCTAGAATGACTTAGAATCATTTAGATTGTATTGTAAAATTCAATTACTATAATTTGAACTCTTTATAACTTGTATTGCTCTAAATAGGACTTTGTGACTCCAATTTGGACATCTATATATATTAGTTGCTCAGGGTATCAGGCAAGTACATTCTCTCTTTTTTTTCAATCATGCTTATATTGCCTGCTTTAGACTACTTTACTTGATGCTGTCACGTTGGTAACACGGATTGGTACTATATGGGTCTTTTTATGAGATGTTATCCTCTCAGCGGGTGCATTGAGTATTTTATATTTATGTACTTTATCATGTGCATCATATACTCCTTGTACTCGTATTACTTCATGTACACTCATGTGCTCTCATGTACTCTCATGTTCACATATGCTTCATGTAAAACTAACCTCATGTACGTAACATAACTTGACTAAATCCTTGTGTATTGATTGGGGTAGGGGTGAGTAGAAGTGGTTATGTAATCAATTCCCAAGTAGTTTTGTCATGTACAACTCTGTAACTTAGGTGTGTGCAATTCAAGCCGATTACATAACCATCTTGTGCTCTAAATCACTTATATTTACTTACAATTCTTATTTTCTATACAAATCTTCATGTACTCAAATTTATCTATTTTTAGTGCTCGTGTACATCTCTCTCTCCAGCAATTTATATATTTTACGCTGTTCATGTACATCTCTCTACCGCATTTCATGTATTCTATGCTATTGTTTGTTCTATATTTCCTGCTATGTTTTCGATCTGTTTCAGAGATACGTTCTCGTTTTCGTCATGACAGGATAATATTGAAAATTTTATAGATGATACATGCCCTACCTGCTATGGAGCCGAAGATGGTTTAGCTACCTTGGGTCCCGACTCTCGGGAGTGATTGGGAGACTAGTTTGGTAGACTTGTTTAGTTTCTGTTTAGAACTTGAATTGTAATTAGTGAAATTTTTTACTATATTGAGATTATTTTCAGATATTATTATTTTAGTAGTTATTTAAGTTGTTGTTTTTGAGTTTAGTATAGTTATTTAGATTTATGTGTTATCTCTTCGTGCTTTAGATTGTGATTGAGTATTATCATATCTTATACCTGTCCTCCATTCGGAGTTGAGATCTATAACAGGTACATTACATATTTGCGTGAGTTGTTAGATAGTGGCCTAGAATAGCGTTCTACCGCCGATTCTGCGACGTACACTGGGCACTATTACACACTTGTGCCCCTATACCGGGTGTGGGTCGTGAGAAGCGATTTTAGAGATATCCTCTAATGTACTTCATATAGTGATACCTGGATCTTAGATTAATCTTAGAGAATATTCTAGCGCCACTAAGATATGGTCAAATTAATCATTTATCTGCAACAAAATGGTATTTATGTTGTTGTTACCATATTCAATCCTCCATAATTAATACACATCCTACAAGATCCGTCTTTCTTCGAAACAAATAAAAAGGAGCATACAATGGTTAATTTTGACCAAATAAAATCCTACTCCAAGTTTGCTAATCTCTCATCCATCTCTTCTATCTCCTTATCATTAATTCAATAAACATTTTTGTGCCATTGGTGTCGCTCAAGGAACTAAGTCAATTGGAAATTCCATCTCTCGATCAAGTAGTAAACCAAGCAATTTTCTGAGTACTGCATTTGTACTCTAAAATGATACAACATGGTGGAGATCCATATATTATTATATGGTCTTCAATCCTAGATGTCTCACTCTTCTAACAAACTCGAACACAAAATTTTCAAGTGGTACGAAGATAACACCCTTGATGATAATTAGTTGTCGTATAGTATAAATTTACTCAATTACTTCCAAATATTACATTAAAACACAGTCTTGGCATAACCAAAACTCTCGCATGCATCACTCTTCCACAACTACTACTTGACGGGCTCTACAAGCAAAAAAGAAGAAGATTAGAACAGACATGCTTAGGCATGATACAAGTAGGAAGAAATGGACTAATGTCTTATTAAAGAAAATCCTAATTCTAGATGATTGCTAGAATCTAAAATCTTCTTATAGGCTTATGGTCTTACAATTAATGATTGTACACTAACCACGACATCACACCACTTACGAGTCTGACCTGCATAGGTCACCATAGAAACGTGTGTGTTTGCAAAAATAAAAATTTTCTTCCAAACTTAAAAAAAATCTTACAAAGTAGAATGAATTTTGGGAAAGTACAACTTTAGGAATTCGATCAGAAGACGATCGCTTTATCCCTTGGACTATGTGATCTTGAAGACTAAAGCCTCTGGAGAATGCAACAGCACTTTTGCAAGAACTCTTGATCTCTGATGCCTTGATAATGATTGGAAACTCTATTTATAAAGTTCTAGAAATAACTGTTTTAGCAGCTATTCTGATGTGCGCGAGGTTGAACTGCACGACTTTAGGTTGCGCCAACTTCAGGTTGCGCCAACTTTCATTCAGTTACTTCGAACATGTACTAACTATATTTAGACGTGTGGCATCATATGATTGAGATGCGCATGGTTGTGTACAGAGTAGTGGACACGTTTTGAGAGATTAGTGGCCTGTACGCAACGTCATCCTGCTTTACAACGTAAGTTATCTCAACTTTATCAGGTTGTACGAGCTTCAGTCAACGAGTCAAACTGCGCTTGATTAAGTTGCGCCTAGGCGCAACTCAGTACATAGGCACATGGCATCCTTTATGTCACGACCCGCACCCTGAAGAGGGGCACGAGCACGTGGTTATGTCCAACCTACGCCGCAGAATCGGCGGTAGAACGCTGTATATAGGGTCTGTAAATACTACGACTAAAACCGATAAATGTACCTGTACAGTATATACACTCCGAATGGAGGTGACATAGCAATACAGTCTCAATCACATAATCAAAAACTAAGGTAGATAGCATGGAACAAAGATATGATAGATAAACAGGAAACGAGTCCAAAATCCACAAGTCATAGCTAACACAACATCCAAAGTCTCAGAAAATAAAAGTATAAAGATACTACAAACTGAAGTGTACTAGCTGGCTCGCAGGCTAGGCAAACCTAACTAAACTAGGCTACTCAGGGTGAGAAAAGTCCAGTGGCTCTACCAATAAGCCATGGTCTAAATCTAGTCCATCAAACTCAACCCCATAGTAGGTCGGGCAGTCAGTCTCAGAGTCATCTGTAAAATTTGTCAACGGTATCCTGTCAGGAAAATGAGCAAGTACAAACACCAACAGCAGTTCCATATGAATTGAGAAATACTATAAGAGACAGCAATAATGAAATACAAGACAAAAGATATATGCGACTTGGGAACCATTTGAAAGCCGAGTTATAACCCTTGAACCAAACAAGGACCGGAGTTGTAACCCTTCCTTCAAACAGAACTTAGTCTCAAATCATGGTATAGTATAAAAGACAGGTAGAGCATGTGAGAAATGAATCATAGCATGGTGACAGTACAGTAAGTAAAGGTGAGCTGGAAATATAAGATATGATAATAAATGTAAAAAGGTGATTTGAACTATTAGAGCGATATGTGATCGGCTAGGGAAGCAAGAGATGGTTATCCACTTGGCCCGACAATCCGCGGTGTACTCAACGAAGAGTCATGCGTCCAACCTGGATAACTGGTAATGAGGTGTCTGCTACACCCTACGTGAGGTGAGGGTGGCACTAGCAATGTATAGTTACAGGACGGCTTTGATCACATAACCCCTAATAATTCCCCCATCCCCGAATAGTATCACGGATCCGAACATGGCACGTCATGACACGGGGTTCAAGAGCAGGGCGCCAGCCCACTCCCAAATCAGTGTCCATATAAGTACAAGAACACAGAAATATCACATACTCATATACCAAGAGAGTCTAGGAATAACATCTCATGACAGGATCCGACGTATACTAGTCCGTGAAACGTCGTGTCAGGAATCATATAAAACACTACGACTGAATCGGATATAGTAGATATCTAGACAATAAAAACTATCAGTGAATGTACTCACCTGTGGTCCTGAGCTGATAGGGTGAACAGACGCTCAGAGTGATCACAGACCTAAAATAAGATACTATGAGTCAAACAGGGCTTAACACTAAAAAAGAAAACTAAAATAATCCATAAATGTAAGTCTAAGTCAAAACTAGGTCAATCTAGGTCAAACTGGGTCATACTAGGCCATATTGGTTTATACTAGGTCATACTAGATCACTGGGAGTCATTCCAAGTCAAACTAGGTCAATCGGGATCAACGGTTGACTTACAGTTGACTTTTGGTTAAAAAGTCAACTCTGGTCAACTCTAGGTCAACTCTAGGTCAATCCTAGGTCAAACTAGTCTAATATGTTGACCAACTGTTGACTTTCAGTCAACTGGTCAACTCTGGATTAGTTTCGGTCAAGTCGGGTCGCTTAAAGACTAAATTTGACTCTTGGTTGACTTTTGTTGACTTTTGGTCAAAAAGGTCAACCGACGTCAAAACTAGTCTATGAGTACAATATTTGATCATTACCAACCACGGGAATAAAGTTCTAACTCTATCTTAGGCTTCTAACACCAATATCCTATTTCTAGGCAAAACTAGTATTTATCCTCCTAAGGTAAATCCCGATACCTTGCCCAATACCAAGAAAACCCCGCAAATACCCATGGTACTAACCTAGGCTCCTTAGGGTAGCTAGATATCGACCCATCTAAGGTTTACCTACCAAGAAATTTGGGTATCCTAGGTATCTAGACCATGTTAGGATACGGGGTATTGATTTACCCTATTACCTTATCGATATCATGAATTTTACCCTTTTCTCTACCACACTCATCTACACCACTCACTCCCATGATACACTTCTATATTTATCATACCCATAGGCTCTCCTATAGGTTTCCTATTAGTTTAGCTATAGGATATACTATAGGATACTAGTTTCACTCATAAACCCTCACACACACACTCACACAAGCTCACAAACACACTCTCACACTAGCTAATATGTGGACTGATTTATGGGGTTATAGGGGACTGATTTTGGAGTGTGTGGTGGACTGAAATTGGGGGTTACATGGACTGAAATTGAATGGTAAAATAGGATAGCATGTAGGGGTATTGGGGACTAAAAATAGGAGCAAAGAGGGACTGATTTTGTGAGGAAAATATGGACAAATGATGGGGTTAAAGGGGTTGGATGTTGGCTATTTTTGGACAGCAGTTACATGGTTTGTATGGACTGATATGAAGGGGTTAACAAGTGGATTTAAAGGGCTGTTATGTGGAGAATTAATGGATTGAATGTAGGCCAACAAATGACAGCAAATATGGGCTAATGACAGCCATTAGATGGACTGAAATGGGGGTGTATGACAGCCAAAAGGTGGGGGGGAAATCTGGACAGAATTGGAGCAATGTGAGGGACTGATTTGCAGTAAGGGGACAACCATGGGAAGCTTGTTTGATGGCTATTTGGACAGCACATTGGTGGGGAAATGGGGGCTAAGTTAGGGGTTTAATGTGTGCATTTTGTGGACTGTTTTGTGATAGTTCAAGGAGGACTTTTGTGGAGACTGTCAAGGGGAAAAGAGGACAGCCATAGGGTGGTTCCCCCCCTCTAAATCACTCTCTCAAACTCCCTCTACCCCTCTCTATATTTTCTCTCTCAACCACCACTCACACATTCAATCAAACACTCCTCCTACACCCCTCTACACTACACAAACACACACACATCCCAAACCATGCCATTCCTTGGCCGACCACTGTCATGTCCTCCCCTACTCAACACAAGCCACACACAACACACCATATATACACTAATATAT
Source organism: Iris pallida (assembly GCA_029216955.1). Lineage (NCBI taxonomy): Eukaryota > Viridiplantae > Streptophyta > Magnoliopsida > Asparagales > Iridaceae > Iris > Iris pallida. The sequence goes on from JANAVB010016195.1 coordinate 4,506,775, forward strand.
ATATATATATATATATATATATATATATATATATATATACATATATATATATATATATATATATATATATATATAAAGAATGATATATATATAACCTTATAAATATACAAATAGGAAATATGAATATCATACATGGAAAAATACATTCCTAACCACATGCAAAAATCTGGAATCAAGTTAGAATAGCATCAAAACAACACACCAATAATTCTACAAGTGTCCAAATAGAGTTTTCTCCATTAGGACACAATCGTACATATTGGACACCTCTAAAAATGTCCAAAAGGACACAAAATGGTCTCTAATGGAGACACAACCATGGGACACATTCCTATGGGTTTCCTAACCATTCTACATGAAATGGAAATTATCTTTAGAGAAGGGTTTTTACCTATTTGGAGATGGAACAATGGTGAGCTCTCAAAAATGGAAGGAACCTTTGGAGAAGAAGAAGAAGAAGTGGATGAGAACAAAAGAAAGTGGTTTTCTCTCTCCTACCCACCCCTACACAATGTGGCCAGCCAAAGCAAGCCCAAACCCCCTTTTTGACTATTTACAAGTTTGCCCTCTAATTATTTTATTAGCTCCTTACAAGGTTGCTTAGGGTTTGGGGGTTAAAAATGTAAATCTAATGTTCTAATTAGGTCTAACCTAATCCATGGGGTCATAATTAATCCCTCTAACTTTTGATGGTAATATTGTGGGCCATGGCTAGCTAGTGTGTGGGCCCACTAAGGTCAAAACTACCCCGGGTCCCCGAAACAAGTCAAAACAAGTCGGAATGAGTTGAAATTTGAACCCGATTCAAATAACCCCAAAATAATACAAATAATAAATAAATAATTCCAAAATAATTTTTAAAGTGGAAAATTACAAAAATACCCCTATTTCTGGAAACTGGGGGTGACAAATCTATCCACCTTAAAAAAATTTTGTCCTCGAAATTTAAAACCAAACAATAGTAAAATCTCAGATTTACAAGTCATGGCTAAAATTTTAAAATGATTTAAAATCTCAAAAATCAAATAGGAATTAAATGACTAAATTTATAAAATTTAAAATTACTCTCAAATATAAGTCTATCCACCTTAAAAGAATCATCCAAAAACTTAAAACGAAACAAACACAAAAAATTCATGCAATTTGATAATCGTATGCGTCTGTCCAATAATCATGATACTCAGAATCTCTGTCATATCAGTGAGCAAGGCTACGATAATCACAGAGTCCTCAGCTACGGTACTTACCTCTAGAATTATGGTATTTAAAATTTTTGCATTGCCGGTAGCTTGGCAGCAAAAACCTTAAATTCCCACACCCGAGAGATACGTCCATAGTCCGACTATATGTCCTCACTCTTCCTGCTAGTATGACCCTAGAGGATTCTAAATCTTATAATCGAAGTGACCTAGCCCATACGACTTATCTCAGAAAATGTCACATCATAAGAACAAAATTTCATCTAACGAGCAAAGAACAGATAGAATCGAAGTTCAAGACAGTTTATGAGGAAACAATGCGGAAATGAGATCGAAAGATTGGAACCTGCTATCTGCTCTGCTACTGCCTGAGTGGGCTCAACTGCCATGGCGAACGCGCGCCCTTACTGGCCTCCTCTAGCCTGCCGCACTCTATCCTGGCCCGCATGTCTGGCTGCACGGGCAGCACAGTCCCTCTTCTGGTGATCTGGAGCTCCACAGAACAGACAAACTCCCAGCCTCAATCTACAGACCTTCCCGGTGTGCCCTATCTTCTTGTAGAAGGCACACTGGATGACCTGCCTCTTGCCCTGTCCCTAGTGCTGCTGGGCACATACCGGTGCCTGCTGGAACTGTAACTGAGGCTGCTGCTACTGAAACTGCCTCTACAGGAAGTGTGGGCGCTTCGCTGGCCCTGCACTCGAACTAGCTCCAAGAGCGTCGCTGCTCCTCTTCGGTCTGAGGCCGAAATCCTCCTCTAAAATCTGAGCCTCCATAAGGATCTGCTCGAAGGTCGCGTCTCGTCGCCCAGATGTGCGAGTGCACACTGCATGGTTGAGACCCCTCCTGAACTTTCGGGCCTTACACCGCTCATCCTGAACCAAACTGGGTGCAAACCTGCTCAAACGGAAGAACTCCGCTGCGTACTCGTCCACCAACAAGTTCCCCTGCACCAAACTGGCAAACTGCCCCTCAAGAGCTGTAAAGGCTACATCTGGGTAGAACTTCTCCTTAAAGAGCTTTCTGAAGTTCTCCTAAGACAAACCTCTCACTGACGCATGCGGATCCGTGCGGTACCAAGTCAGCACTATATCGAAGAACTGGCTCGCTGCAGACGTCACCCACAGACCTCTCGGGACCTCTGCCAACTCCAGACTTTGCTGGACATCCTCTAGCCAGTCGTCCTCGTATAGGATACCCTCGGTACCCTTGAACTCCCGCGGGTTCATCTTCCTGAAGTGGAGGTGTGTACCGGGCCTCCCCTGACCCTGCTGCTGTGCTGGTGCTCCCTGAACTGTAGCCGGTGCACCTCTCTCTACTGCTGCCATAGCTAACTGATGTGAGTTCTCCATCGTCTGTCGTAGCACCTCTGCCTGACGGTGCTGTGCCTTTGCCTGTGATCTCTGCGTTTGCAGCATCTGCTGCAGAAGGGCCATCATCCCCTGAGCGTCTGTCGGTAGCTGAGGCGGCGGTAGAAGAATGTCAGGGATGACCATGGACGGTCTCGCTGCTGGAGGTGGAAGACCTCCTGAAACCGTCGCTGCCGCTCCCGCCTGAAGGGCAGGGACTGATGTGGCAGCTCTCTGAACTGCAGCTCCCCCAGCTGAAGGTGGAAGACCTCCGGGAACTACTGCTGCTACTCCTGCCTGAAGGGCAGGGACTGAGGCTACTACTCTCTCGACTACTACTCCTGTAGCCGAAGGTGGAAGACCTTCCGGATCTGACCTCTCTGGAACTGTACTAGGCCCTGCCGCCTGAGAACGAGTCACCGTCATCCTGAAGATGAATTGAACCCAAGAGATCAATATGGCACAAGATAAGATATTATCAAAGGAGGACAATTGAATTCAAATGCAAAAAGAGTTGTCATGGTAATCAAAAGATCAGAATTTTCCTAAAATGTAAATGAGTAACTCCTATCATACCCTAGATCCTACATCCTAATTACAGGCTAATAATTAGTACTCTAAGTCGAGCACCATTACGAGTTCGCACTAGTTGCGACACTGACCTGCATGGGCCACCACAAAAATATGTCACGACCCGTACCCTGAAGAGGGGCACGAGCACGTGGTTACGTCCAGCCTACGCCGCAGAATCGGCGGTAGAATGTTGTATATAGGGTCTGTAAATACTACGACTAAAACAGATAAATGTACCTGTATAGCATATACACTCCGAATGGAGGTGACGTAGCAATACAATCTCAATCACATAATCAAAAACAAAGATAGATAGCATGGAACAGAGATATGATAGATAAATAGGAAACGAGTCCAAAATCTACAAGTCATAGCTAACACAACATCCAGAGTCTCAGAAAATATAAGTATAAAGATACGACAAACTGAAGTGTACTAGCTGGCTCGCAGGCCAGGCAAACCTAACTAAACTAGGCTACACAGGGTGAGCAAAGTCCAGTGGCTCTACTAATAAGCCACGGTCTAAATCTAGTCCATCAGACTCAACCCTATAGTAGGTCGGGTAGTCAGTCTCAGAGTCATCTATAAAATTTGTCAACGGTATCCTGTCAGGAAAATGAGCAAGTACAAACACCAACAGCAATTCCATATGAATTGAGAAATACTATAAGAGACAGCAATAATGAAATACAAGACAAAAGATATATGCGACTTGGGAACCATTAGAAAGCCGAGTTACAACCCTTGAACCAAAGAAGGACCGGAGTTGTAACCCTTCCTTCAAACAGAACTTAGTCTCAAATCATGGTACAGTATAAAAGACAGGTAGAGCATGTGAGAAATGAATCATAGCATGGTGAAAGTACAGTAAGTAAAGGTGAACTAGAAATATAAGATATGACAATAAATGTAAAAAGGTGATTTGAACTATTAGAGCGATATGTGATCGGTTAGGGAAGTAAGAGATGGTTATCCACTTGGCTCGGCAATCCATGGTGTACTCAACGGAGAGTCATGCCGTCCAACCTTGATAACTGGTAATGAGGTATCTGCTACACCCTACGTGAGGTGAGGGTGGCGCTAGCAATGTATAGTTACAGGAAGGCTTTGATCACATAACCCCTAATAATTCCTCTATCCCCGAATAGTATCACGGATCCGGACATGGCATGTCATGACACGGGGTTCAAGAGCAGGGGGCCAGCCCACTCCCAAATTAGTGTCTATATAAGTACAGGAACACAGGAATATCACATACTCATATACCAAGAGAGTCTAGGAATAACATCTCATGACAGGATCCGACGTATACTAGTCCGTAAAACGTCGTGTCAGGAATCATGTAAAACACTACGACTGAATCGGATATAGTAGATATCAAGACAATAAAAACTATCAGTGAATGTACTTGCTTGTGGTCCTGAGCTGATAGGGTGAACAGACGCTCAGAGTGATCACAGACCTAAAATAAGATACTATGAGTCAAACAGGGCTTAACACTGAAAAAGGAAACTAAAATAATCCATAAATGCAAGTCTAAGTCAAAATAAGGTCAATCTAGGTCAAATGGGTCATACTAGGCCATACTGGTTCATACTAGGTCATACTAGGTCACTGGGAGTCATTCCAAGTCAAACTAGGTCAATCGGGTTCAACGGTTGACATACAGTTAACTTTTGGTCAAAAAGTCAACTCTGGTCAACTTTGGTCAACTCTAGGTCAACTCTAGGTCAATCTTAGGTCAAACTAGTCTAATGTTGACCAACTGTTGACTTTCAGTCAACTGGTCAACTCTGGATTGGTTTCGGTCAAATCGGGTCGCTCAAAGACTAAGTTTGACTCTCGGTTGACTTTTGTTGACTTTTGGCAAAAAGCTCAACCGACGTCAAAACTAGTCTATGAGTACCATATTTGATCATTACCAACCACGGGAATCAAGTTCTAACTCTATCTTAGGCTTCTAACACCAATATCCTATTTTTAGGCAAAACTAGTATTTATCCTTCTAAGGTAAATCCCGATACCATGCCCAATACCAAGGAAACCCCGCAAATACCCATGGTACTAATCTAGGCTCCTTAGGGTAGCTAGATATCAACCCATCTAAGGTTTACCTACCAAGAAATTTGGGTATCCTAGGTATCTAGGCCATGTTAGGATACGGGGTATTGATTTACCCTATTACCTTATCTATATCATGAATTTTACCCTTTTCTCTACCACACTCATCTACACCACTCACTCTCATGATACACTCCTATATTTATCATACCCATAGGCTCTCCTATAGGTTTCCTATTAGTTTAGCTATAGGATATTGTAATGCATGTGGTTCGTATTACGTATTTCTGGAATACGTGTACGTATTTATTCTTGTATTGCATGATTTTCTTGCTTAATTTCCTCCCTGGGCTTGGTTTATTCTTAGTTTGGGTTGGCTTGGTTCGGTTTGGGATTGCTCTTGGTTCATCATGAACCAAGGGGTGAACCCCGTACCTACCACCACCATCCCCCTTTATAACCCACCTAACTTTTCTCTCTCCTCCACTTTCTCATTAACTCTTCTTCCTTCTCCATTAAACCCACCACTAACCAAGAACACCCCTTAGGCAAGTGCAACTTACTTCCACAAGAGAGCCCATTTTTATTGTTCTATTAGCTTCTTCTCATGTTTCTAAGACACATTAGAACTTGTCATTTTCCATTTTGAGGCTTTAATTTTTGTAGATCTAGAAATTAGTTATTTTTGGATTTTGGTGGTTTTGATCTATCAAACTTCTTTGTTTTCAAGTTTTGATGGTTCCATGTTGTAGAGAATTTTATTCTACCCAATTTTGACCTTTGAAAAGTTGGATTTGGACTTATTTTGACCAGGTTATGGACTTTTGAAGTTTGGGTTCAAACCATAGAGTTCTTGCTGATTTGGAGAAGACAATGAGCAGTGCGCGAGCTTTTTAGCTTGTGCCACTGAGTTGCGTACGATCTTTAGCGCGGCGCAGTCCGACTCATACGCTGCCTTTTGGAAGCGTATGTCTTGCATACACTGCCTTGATGAGGAGTCGTATGGACCTCATACGCTGCCTTGATGAGGAGTCGTATAGACCTCATACGCTGCCTTGATGAGGAGTCGTATGGACCTCATACGCTTCCTTGATGAGGAGTCGTATGGACCTCATACGCTGCCTTGATGAGGAGTCGTATGGACCTCATACGCTGCCTTGATGAGGAGTCCTATGGACCTCATACGCTTCCTTGATGAGAAGTCGTATGGACCTCATACGCTGCCTTGACAAGGAGTCGTATGGACCTCATACGCTGCCTTGATGAGGAGTCGTATGGACCTCATATGCTGCCTTGATGAGGAGTCGTATGGAGTACATACGCTGCCTTGAAGAGAAGTCGTATGGAGTACATACGCTGCCTTTTGGAGGCGTATGTCTTGCATACGCTGACCTGAGCGTAGCCTGACCTGAGCGTAGCCTGACTTGAGCGTAGCCTGACTTGAGCGTAGCCTGACTTGAGCGCAGCCTGATTGTCCTGGATCTTCTATAGCCCTGTATATTGATATTTTATTAGATATTTAACGTCCATTTTATATCCTTACGCCTTTTGTCCTGAACTTGATAATCACGAATTTACTTGATATGTTTGTAATTGATAATTGAGCATGACGTGATAGTGACCCGTAGTGGTGCACTCCTGACATAATAACCTGACATGACCTGATAGTGGCCCGTCGTGGCGCACTCCTGACAAGTACACTTGGCATGATAACCTGACATGATTATCTCGAATAGCTGTTGCGACGGCTACCTGACATGACATGACCTGTATAATTAATCTGGACACCGTAGGCGATTGTATTTGTATAAATAAACCAGTCCTGTCTTGCATCATGTCTAGGGCAGGGACTCCTGAGTACCACGGTCAGGAGTACCTACTAAAATGGACTAAGGCTAATAACTAGATTAATACATTAGTCATGACGAGATTTCCCTGCTACAGGCAATCCCGTTACCTGGGCACGCATTGGGATCTGTAGCCTGCCGTCGAGTACGGCACATTTCCAGCACACTGTCATGTGTTGCACCCTTCAAGCTACCTAAGGGTACATTCGTTTCCTGGACGATGTACCCACCTGAATTCAACTCTAATCTTTTAACCCGGGTAACCTGGATGGTCTGCAGGGCTTGTGGCTGTGGAATAATCTTACTGCATCTTGTTAGTAATTAGGCTTGTGACAACCCTAGTTAGTTAAAGTATCAAGCCGTAATTCTTGCTTAGCCGTGAAGTGATTGGACGGAGTCTAACCGGTCTAGACTTGCCCTGATCCTGTTCCAGATTATTGAATGACCAGAATGCTTGTATTTATTTTACCGATAAATGGTGAGAATTCCAAGTTCTGTTCTGTTCAGACGAAGGGTTATAACCCCGGTCCTTGTTTGGTTTACGGGTTGTAACCTGGTTATCTGAATAGTTCCATGGTTATCTCGTCGTATATCATCCTGGTGTATTTTATTTATTTTTAGTTCTTACTTTTATTTATATCTTGTGCTGATTGCTGGTTTTGGTTCTTAAGTGAAGCCTCCTTTGTGGCACTTGCTCTTTCTGGGGTCTGACCCAGCTGGTTTTGTGTGGCCAGATTTCGGAGCAGCTCCAGAGGATCTACCGACCTTCTAGCCAGATGGTGGCCACTAGACGGGACCCTGGCAACGAGTGGGTTATTTTGGCTCTCCGACTCTATTGTAAAAATATTCTTTTGAGGCGTTTAGCCGACGAGCACCTGTTTAGCTCGATTGCACTTACTTACTGTCTGTCTACGGGCTGTAACATGATTAACAGATCCTAGGGTTGATCATGTATGACTAAACTCTTGCTAGTCCTGACATTTTGTAACGACTAGCTTCATGATCAACTGAATATGTAATGTTTGGGACGCCTTACTATTGTATATTTAATGATCATACATCTTGTGACTTTTACTTACTTGCTTGTGATTGAGACACTAGGCTTGTTCATGACCTTAAGAGACCGTTGGCTTGTAGATAAACCCTCATGTATCTAGACAGCCGTGACCGTATAGCGAGATGGATTCTATTTCATATGCGTAGCTGGCTATGTCTGCCCCTGCTCTCCAGTATTCTGGTTCTGGGGCGTGACAGATATACTATAGGATACTAGTTTCACTCATAAACCCTCACACACACACTCACACAAGCTCACAAACACACTCTCACACTAGCTAATATGTGGACTGATTTATGGGGTTATAGGGGACTGATTTTGGAGTGTGTGGTGGACTGAAATTGGGGGTTACATGGACTGAAATTGAATGGTAAAATAGGACAGCATGTAGGGGTATTGGGGACTGAAAATAGGAGCAAAGAGGGACTAATTTTGTGGGGAAAATATGGACAAATGATAGGGTTAAAGGGGTTGGATGTTGGCTGTTTTTGGACAGCAGTTACATGGTTTGTATGGACTGATATGAAGTGTTATGTGGAGAATTAATGGACTGAATGTAGGCCAACAAATGACAGCAAATAGGGGCTAATGACAGCCATTAGATGGACTGAAATGGGTGTGTATGACAGCCAAAAGGTGGGGGGAAAATCTGGACATAATTGGAGCAATGTGAGGGACTGATTTGCAGTAAGGGGACAGCCATGGGAAGCTTGTTTGATGGCTATTTGGACAGCACATTGGTGGGGAAATGGGGGCTAAGTTTAGGGGTTTAATGTGTGCATTTTGTGGACTGTTTTGTGATGGTTCAAGGGGGACTTTTGTGGGGACTGTCAAGGGGAAAAGAGGACAGCCATGGGGTGGTTCCCTCCCTCTAAATCACTCTCTCAAACTCCCTCTACCCCTCTCTATATTTCCTCTCTCAACCACCACTCACACATTCAATCAAACACTCCTCATACACCCCTCTACACTACACAAACACACACACACATCCCAAACCATGCCATTCCTTGGCCGACCACTGTCATGTCCTCCCCCACTCAACACAAGCCACACACAACACACCATATATACACTAATATATATAAGCCATATATATATATATATATATATATATATATATATATATATATATATATATATATATATATATATATATATATATATATATATAAAGAATGATATATATATATATAACCTTATATATATACAAATAGGAAATATGAATATGATACATGGAAAAATACATTCCTAACCACATACAAAAATCTGGAATCAAGTTAGAATAGCATCAAAACAACACACCAATAATTCTACAAGTGTCCAAATAGAGTTTTCTCCATTAGGACACAATCCTACATATTGGACACCTCTAAAAATGTCCAAAAGGACACAAAATGGTCTCTAATGGAGACACAACCATGGGACACATTCCTATGGGTTTCCTAACCATTCTACATGAAATGGAAATTATTTTTAGAGAAGGGTTTTTACCTATTTGGAGATGGAACAATGGTGAGCTCTCAAAAATGGAAGGAACCTTTGGAGAAGAAGAAGAAGAAGTGGATGAGAACAAAAGAAAGTGGTTTTCTCTCTCCTACCCACCCCTTCACAATGTGGCCGGCCAAAGCAAGCCCAAACCCCCTTTTTGACTATTTACAAGTTTGCCCTCTAATAGTTTTATTAGCTCCTTACAAGGTTGCTTAGGGTTTGGGGGTTAAAAGTGTAAATCTAATGTTCTAATTAGGTCTAACCTAATCCATGAGGTCATGATTAATCCCTCTAACTTTTGATGGTAATATTGTGGGCCATGTCTAGCTAGTGTGTGGGCCCGCTAAGGTCAAAACTACCCCTGGTCCCCGAAACAAGTCAAAATAAGTCGGAATGAGTTGAAATTCGAACCCGATTCAAATAAACCCAAAATAATACAAATAATAAATAAATAATTCCAAAATAATATTTAAAGTGGAAAATTATAAAAATACCCCTGTTTCTGGAAACTGGGGGTGACACTTTAGGTACGTGTCAGCTTGTGAAGAGAGTTTTTTCAGGTTGTGCCTCGACGTAACTTGCAGAGTGCACGAAACAGCTGTCATCAAATAATAACAAATTGTCTCGAGCACCACGCTTTACGGGATACGAAGAGATTTTCTTCATTTAACGTGCTGTCAGTTGTCAGTGTTGCCAGTTAATGATGACAATTATTGTCAGGTGCCACGTAGGCTTAGGTGCAATGTGATTGGGCGTAATCTGATATATGGCACAACTTGGGTAGTGGCGCAACTTGATTGCTGAGCTTCATAACAGTGGTGTAACTTGATTTTTTGGGCACAACTTGATTGCTGAGTAGTACAAACATGGCACAACTTCGTTTTTAGGCTCTACAAGACCCCCTTCAAAGTTTTTAAATTTTGAAATGTCATAAAACTTCGAAATACTTTGAATCATGGCAATTACTGAGTCAAGTTGTGCCTATCTCGCGCAGTTTGTTGCGAGTTGTTACGATTGTTTATGCGCAGCTGGGGGTGACTGTTAGGATTCAGTTTTAGGCTATAAATAACCCTTTGTTAACCGACTTTAACTTTTTACTTTTGCTTTAATCTTCTGAGAGAATTCTTTGAGCTCTTGTAATCCTTCCTCTGATCATCTCTTCGACGTAATGGCACCCAAGAACACCGCCGCCGACAAATGAAAGAGTGTTGCTGAAACCTCAACCTGTGCTCCGCCGTCCCGCGTGTAGTGCCCCGACCCGCAAGATGCCTTATGTTGGATGGTTGGTTCGATGAAGGCTTGTTGGACTTGGGATTATGCGAAGGATCGCTTGGAAGGCTATGCGATCGTGGCGGGAATCGTCCTATGAATGTGAGTAGTGTTGAACCCTTCAAAGATCCTTTAGCTTCACGCTTAAAATAAGGATAGTGTGCTATGTTTTCTTATTGTGTTGTTCAATAACACCTTGCATGGAATTTGGAAAGATAATGAAAGATAATAATCACCTGAAAGTAAACTATTGTGGCTAAATGAATTGTATGCTTGTACAATGTTGCGATGAATTACCTGACAGGTGAAGGCAAAGTCCCAAATACTTGGGCGGTGAGTATATCGAGCTTTGGCTCAATGAATAGATGGCAAACAGATGTTAAGACCCAAGAACTGGGCAGGAAGTATTCTTGAATTGCATTCAAATGAATGAATGCTAAACAGATGCTAAGTCCCAGGAATTGGGCGGTGAGTACATTGAGTTTGGTTGGCAAGATGTATGGTATCAAAGATGTGGCAAAAGGACTGGGTAACAACATTCTATTATCCTGTCGCCGATGTAGAATGTTGATTACGCCAAGACCCTGAATTGGACAGATGATAATGTGAGCGTTGGCTCAAGGCAAGATGGCAAGATGGTAATATTAATGAGAATGGTGGCTGAATTACTTAGTTTTTCCTTATCATGCATTATATGTTTTCTTCTTAGATAAGTTGTATATAGTCGCATGGTCATGGATAACTTGTCGACAAGGCGGTTTCTCGAACGGTATTCCTGGGCCATGGAACCCGGTTCGTCCTGGGGGAAACCAATGCTGAAGTAGTAGCAGTGCTGAAGTAGTAGCACGGTATACAGGACTTACAGTGGGGCTAGCTACCTGCACTGGCAAGGGCGCTGTATACCTGTAAGACGGTCCAATATGGCGTGTCGCCAGTGACCTTCATATAGATAGGTCAGGTGCTAATGATGTCTTATACAGGCAGAGTAAGTTATTAATCAAATACAGGGAAGGATGTTGGCTGTTGGTAAGAATCACCTGAATGGTGATATTTGTATTGAATCATGATATTGTTCCTAACAATGTCTTGTGCAGGCAGAGTAAGTATTATAAATATACAGGGATGGCTATACGACCATGGGTAAGAATCACCAAAGGGTGATAACAGTATGCTTTAAATTATGTTGGCTATGAGATTTACATGTTTTACTTCTTATCGGCTGTAACATGAAATTGACCCTAAGGCAACGAGAAAGACCACTGTTAATAATGTTCTGAAATATGATTACTTAGTGTTGTCTTCTTAGGTGAGTTGGGCCAGCACCGCTCGCCAGTACATTGATGATGTACTGACCCGCATTGTGGGCAATATTACAGGTGTTTGCTTGGAGGAAATCCTGTGAATCAGTGCTTGGCATCGATAAATCGGATGGGTGTGCAGAAGCTCTTCTTTCAAGATGATGTCTTCTGCTATACGGGACATAATGTATGGAACAGTGGAACTCAGATGCACCAGTGAGATTGTAGCCAAATTGGCAAGTCATTGTAAAGAAGTCGGTATATTCATTTGTAGCCTAAAGGGCAAGTGTATACAGTCAGTTGGCTATTCAAGAGTCTTGTAATCAATTGTAAACTTTGTATTCCGCTGCAAGTCTTGTAATCTATTTTGATTATCAATAAAGAGATACATTTCTTCATAAATTATGTGACTTCAATTTATCTGCTTGGTTCCGCTGCATTGTCGATGTTTTCTGAGAATTACCAGGAACTGTAATGGTTTTGCCTTGTACAAGTGCAATCTAGACTTGTACGGCATCACGCCCAGTGGCTAGTTTTTGATCCTCCGGGATCGGGGTGTGACATAATGGTATCAGAGCACGGCTTTACGTCCTTGGATTCCTATTCGATTGTTTCGAATCAATGTTGCTACTAAGATGATTCTAAGCTGCTTCCGCGATGATTCAAAGATTGCTTCCGCGATTATTCAAAGTTGCTTCCGCGGTGAATCAAAGTTGCTTCCGCGAATACTCAAAGTTGCTTCCGCGATGAAATCAAAGTTGCCTCTATGATGACTCATAGTGCTGCTGCGATTATTCCGTGTTGCTTCCAAACTATTCTATGTTGTTCCCTTGACTGAAGGTTCGTTGATCATTCTAATCTCTCACTGGGTGTTCCATACAATAAGTCTAAATATGTGGACTGTGATATGTGTGCTTTGTTGAATTTCTAAAAGATACCAAAAAGAATAACAATGATGCGATACGATAATAAGTTTGTGATGTATGCTGGATGTCTTATGTGTGGGATTTAATGAAGTCGATTGTTATGCAGCAATCGACCGTGGGTGATGGTTTGGTATGTTGGAACAGAAGGTGCATGGATTTCAGTGAATGAGAATCGACAGAATCATGAGTCGATATTGTGGTCAGCATAACCACTGCAGGATGGATTGTCGATATAAGACGTTGGTTTGATGCGAGGGAATATTGTGTTGGGAATGGCTTGAGCTCTGAGTGGTATATTACATATACCCTCGTCGTGATAAGATGTCCCTTGACCCTTGATGTTTTTATGATTTTGTGATTGCTTTACCTATAAGGTATTGGGTGGTATCGAATTGTAACTTAGCTTACGATTGATACATGTCGGCTAGGAATGTCCCTTGATGATTAAGTTCGGATGACCCGTTGTGAGATTTTGATGTGTTCAGATGAACCATCGCTAGACCTTGTCGGTTAGCATTATGTTGGGTAATAAGAGAATTAAAAATATGAAATGATGCCTTGGTTGGGAAGGAAACAAATTTTAGATTGAAGCGAAGACTTGAATCAGTTGAGTAAAAGGATTGTAGGCTTAGTAATGATGGTGTGATGTTGCTATTGAAAGATTTTGCGAGAACAACTATGGACTGAATATTGAACGATGTTGGAATTGAGTAAAAGAAATTTCATGTTGGATATCGACAGTATTGATGGTAATGTTAGACGCTTATCGGAATGTTACAAATGATTTAGAAGATGCAGAGAGTTGCATCAACGACCGAAAAGTAGAAAGTGGGCTTGAGAAATAGAAGATCTTAGCACGTGGTGCAGTTGTACTTGAGAGAATTTGATGTGTCCCGAATTAACAAAGTCATGACCCTTAGCTATTTTGAGGCATAGAGAATGGGTACTTGTCCCTTGATGCATGAAAGGGTAGATGTCCCTTATGAGAGTCGAATGGCTGGGATACAAATAAGTATCGAGGTGCAGCGATATGTAATAGATCCTGTCAATAGATGATGTTGTCGCATGGATAACAAGTTTGGTGGAATATAGAATTGTGGGATTATGACTTAGCTAATTAAGTTATGTCATATGCAATTGGATGGTCGAAGTAAGAATGCTAGATGATTGGTGCCATAGAGATTGGATCGGTGCATGAATAGTAAATTTTCTTATGGAATCATAAGGAGATGATGCAAAACGAATATTGATGGTTAACGTGAATTGCTAAGAGATGACTGTGTTGGTACTAGAAAATTTATAAATGATGCCTCGGAAGAAATATGATTTTGTAGTTGCCTTATTTTGTTGGTTAAGAGAGTACAGACCGTATCGATGATCTAAAAATGTGGAAAATAAATATGTCGCGAAGAGACCGAAGGAAGAGGTCATAAGTGATAAACTATCGAGGTAACAACGTTGGATTATGACTCAGAATAGTTGACCCGATTGAATAAACAATTTGAGTACGATATGAGGATGCAAGTCGGATTTAACGAGTGATGCTATGACTATGCAAGTAGAAATTGAAAGCTTGGATATTCGATTGATGAGTTTTATGTGATAGCCTTGGGCTTGACCCATAAGGATTGTTGGATAGAATTGTCGGATAGAATTGGTCGGTTGCGGGTAAGTCTAGAATGAGACTTCGTTGGGTATGGCCCGAGTATGAGTACGGGTAGAAAGACTTGACCCTAGATTGTTGGCTGGTTGCCTAGATTGTCGGTTGGTCGCCTAGATTGTTGGCTGGTTGCCTAGATTGTCGATTTGTTGCCTAGATTGTCGGTTGGTTGCTTAGAATGTCGGTTGGTTGCCTAGAGTGTCGGTTGGTTGCCTAGAATGTTGGTTGGTTGCTTAAGTTTCAGATTGGTTGGCTATGTTCTTCAGTTGTCCGTATTGGGAATAGGTCCATAAGATTTGGGGTGGTGTCCCATGTCCCTAAGTTGGTCAGACCATAGAGTTGCCCCTATGATGAGAATTGATTGCCTCTAAGATAAGAGATAAGTATGTCCCTGATAGCTACTCATCTCATATGAGCTAGCTGAATGTCTGGTTTAGCTTAGATTAGTTGACCGTAGAGACTTGACTGTATGCTAAGTTGACTGTTGGAAAACCGTAGGATGTCCCTATTGATGTTGCGTGAGTATAGTCAGAATGAGTAAGCTGTATTGGAAGGTAGGCTTCGGAATGGAATGGAGATTGGATAAATTTTGATGTTATAATATTGGATGGGATGACGGATCATGTTGGTTTCGAAAATTTGGGTGCTTTGTTGGAACGTCGGAAATTGAGTTGTCTTTGTTGGAATGCTGGAAATTATTGGAACTGGTTGGATTTGGTTGATTAATATTGAGCTGCGTAAAATTGATGATAGTGCTTTGAGACAGTTGGGATAATTTCATTGATCGGATCAGAATTAAGGATAAATGTAACGACGGAATTGGATAGTGCATGTAGCCGAGATCGACGAGAGCGAATGTGAATAGGAATGACCCTCGAGACTAATGTTGCTGGAATATGATAGTTGCCTATGCGAGAGGATAATATGTTGGTTTGATCAATACGAAGGAATATTTGAGTACAGCGAGAAATGTTACTAGAGTGGGATGATGGTACAATTTGATAGATGAATCATGATCGAGAAATTTACAAGTTGCAAACAAAGTGTATGGATGCGGACGATAATGAGCACAAGATTTGATCGACGAGAATCGGGGTATCGAAATGAAAGGTGGCAATAGGATTTATCAACTTTGGTGGCATGGATGACAATGAACTTGAAAGGAATATTTGATACATCTAAGTCTGAATATTTGGAAAATGTTGGGATCGATTGTGGAAAATTTATCGAGTTGGATTTGGCAACGTCTATTATGTTATTAGTTGGTTGGGATATTGAATAAACAAGTGGGATTATACTAGATGCTCAAAAGAATTACTGATGTTCGAAAAGGAAGGTACACCGTAGCCCGTTCGTTTTCTCTAATCATTGAACTTGGCTGAAGTGCATGTATTTCGGGGATACCTAAAATATGTGTATGATTCCAACTAAGTGGTATGTTGAATTCAAACGAAGCCACGGGGAGGATTATCATGTGCTAAGGATTTGCACGAGTGTTGGAAGAAAGATCAAAAAGGATGGTAAACTATTTTGAATCAATTGGGATACTGTAACGAGATGGTACATTACTTGAAATCAATCGAGAGATTGCGGAGAAATATTAAATGGTGCAAGTTGATCGTTGAGAAGTTTCATGAAGAGATGGTTGAAGTTTTGGGGATGAGTTTTGTTTTAAGTTTCGAGGACGAAACTTTTTCTGGGTGGTATATATTGTAGTGCCCCGACCCGCAAGATGCCTTATGTTGGATGGTTGGTTCGATGAAGGCTTGTTGGACTTGGGATTATGCGAAGGATCGCTTGGAAGGCTATGCGATCGTGGCGGGAATCGTCCTATGAATGTGAGTAGTGTTGAACCCTTAAAAGATCCTTTAGCTTCACGCTTAAAATAAGGATAGTGTGCTATGTTTTCTTATTGTGTTGTTCAATAACACCTTGCATAGAATTTGGAAAGATAATGAAAGATAATAATCACCTGAACGTAAACTGTTGTGGCTAAATGAATTGTATGCTTGTACAATGTTGCGATGAATTTTATGACAGGTGAAGGCAAAGTCCCAAATACTTGGGCGGTGAGTATATCGAGCTTTGGCTCAATGAATAGATGGCAAACAGATGTTAAGACCCAAGAACTGGGCAGGGAGTATGCTTGAATTGCATTCAAATGAATGAATGCTAAACAGATGCTAAGTCCCAGGAATTGGGCGGTGAGTACATTGAGTTTGGTTGGCAAGATGTATGGTATCAAAGATGTGGCAAAAGGATTGGGTAACAACATTTTATTATCCTATCGCCGATGTAGAATGTTGATTACGCCAAGACCCTGAATTGGGCAGATGATAATGTGAGCGTTGGCTCAAGGCAAGATGGTAATATTAATGAGAATGGTGGCTGAATTACTTAGTTTTTTCCTTATCATATATTATATGTTTTCTTCTTAGATATGTTGCATATAGTTGCATGGTCATGGACAACTTGTCGACAAGGTGGTTTTTCGAACGGTATTCCTGGGCCATGGAACCCGGTTCGTCCTGGGGGAAACCAATGCTGAAGTAGTAGCAGTGCTGAAGTAGTAGCACGGCGTACAGGACTTGCAGTGGGGCTAGCTACCTGCACTGGCAAGGGCGCTGTATACCTGTAAGACGGTCCAATATGGCATGTCGCCAGTGACCTTCATATAGATAGGTCAGGTGCTAATGATGTCTTATGCAGGCAGAGTAAGTTATTACTCAAATACAGGAAAGGATGTTGGCTGTTGGTAAGAATCACCTAAATGGTGATATTTGTATTGAATCATGATATTGTTCCTAACAATGTCTTGTGCAGACAGAGTAAGTATTATAAATATACAGGGATAGCTACACGACCGTGGGTAAGAATCACCAAAGGGTGATAACAGTATGCTTTAAATTATGTTGGCTATGAGATTTGCATGTTTTACTTCTTGTCGGCTATAACATGAAATTGACCCTAAGGCAACGAGAAAGACCACTGTTAATAATGTTCTGAAATATGATTACTTAGTGTTGTCTTCTTAGGTGAGTTGGGCCAGCACCGCTCGCCAGTACATTGATGATGTACTGACCCACGTTGTGGGCAATATTACAGGTGTTTGCTTGGGGAAATCCTGTGAATCAGTGCTTGGCATCGATGAATCGGATGGGTGTACAGAAGCTCTTCTTTCAAGATGATGTCTTCTGCTATACGGGACATAATGTATGGAACAGTGGAACTCAGATGCACCAGTGAGATTGTAGCCAAATTGGCAAGTCATTGTAAAGAAGTTGGTATATTCATTTGTAGCCTAAAGGGCAAGTGTATACAGTCAGTTGGCTATTCAAGAGTCTTGTAATCAATTGTAAACTTTGTATTCCGCTGCAAGTCTTGTAATCCATTTTGATTATCAATAAAGAGATACATTTCTTCATAAATTGTGTGACTTCAATTTATCTGCTTGGATCCGCTGTATTGTCGATATTTTCTGAGAATTACCAGGAACTGTAACGGTTTTGCCTTGTACAAGTGCAATCTAGACTTGTACGGCATCACGCCCAGTGGCTAGTTTTCGATCCTCCGGGATCGGGGCGTGACACCGCGTGACGCAGTATGCGCCTCCTTCTTCATGACGAGAGATGACTACCCTATTTTGGAAGGTGATCGAGAACGAACAACTTTGACCATGGTGGCCGACTTGGTCATTAATTGACTTGTGCCCCTCTTCCTAGAGTGTTTGGCGCATCACAAACTCTCTGCCACCCCTTACTAGGGTGTGGTTGCTTATTTGAGCACTGTTCGTTCTTACGAACTGTGTTGCGCATGCTGTTGCGCAACTCAGTTGTTGCGCAATCGAAAATATTGTGCAACCAAGTTGTGGCACAATTCAGTATGTTGCACAACCTGGGATGTTGTGCAACATAATTTTTGCGCAACTTAGTATGTCGTGCAACCCAGGTTGTCGCGCAACCCAGAATGTCGTGCAACCCAAAATGTTGTGCAACCCAGAATGTTGTGCAACTTAATTGTCGCGCAACCTAATTGTTGCTCATCATAAGAATAGCTCTTTGTATTTATGATTGTTGCACACTCTTGCTGTTTCTCATTTTTGTTCATGTATTTGCAGTTTACCTCAGAGAAGATCCTCATGCTGAGAGATTCGCTTCAACATTTAATGTCCCAAAGTACAAAGAAAATTTATCTCATGTTTTATTTCCTCAGTATGATGGCCCTGAAGCACGAAAGACCATTCTTGTGGCCCAAGAAAGCCATACTCTACTGAGTTTAATGAATGGGGAACCCCGAGAAAGTGTTGATGGTGTGGTCCACAAGAAGCCTACTTTCTTATTTGGGGACGCCATCAAGAAGACTTCCCAGCCCAAGACAAAAAAAGAGGGCAGAATATACCAATGTGGATACAAAATCATATACCTCACAGAAATATCAAGGTCTATGGCTTTATCTCATATGAATTTATGAGCTACCCCCGAAAGATGTCATGGGACCTGACTCCAATCCAACAGGTCAGAGTTGGAAGAATTTGTTATAGAATGGGTCCGCAGCACAAGGATGTCTTTTACTGTACTTCTAAAAAATATAGCACTCACTTGAGAGGTTTGAGACCAAGCTGTATTCCTCCCGAGGAATCACCTCTGCTCCTTCCAA
This sequence comes from Iris pallida, assembly GCA_029216955.1. NCBI lineage: Eukaryota > Viridiplantae > Streptophyta > Magnoliopsida > Asparagales > Iridaceae > Iris > Iris pallida. The sequence goes on from JANAVB010016195.1 coordinate 4,526,161, forward strand.
TCAGAGTACCATATTTGCAAATGCATTCGCAAAGGCTGAAGGAAGATATCCAGTTCGCAGCATGTGTATGACAGGTTTGGTTGACCCAAATATGAAACGCTGGAGTAGCTTAACCCTTTAGATTTTGGATCAGTTCAAGGACAAACTCCTCGAAGTAGAACTTTATAATGCCATCTGGACCACAGTCTATGGCATTTGCCAGAATGCTCATATATTTCTGGCCTTAATAGAGAGATATAACGCTAATACTGGAACTTTCATAACCCCCATGGAGAAATGGGATTTGTGCTTCATGAGATGAGATATCTCTCTCATCTTCCAATGGGTGATAATCCCTATGAAGAGTACGTGCCTACAAATGAAGAATTGAATGCTATGACAGAGGAAAATCCTCAGATGATCGTTGTCTTCCAAGAACTGTTATGTCATTACAATATCTGCTCTCTCTACTATAAAAGTGCCACTACAGGTACTTGTTATATCACTAAATGGATGTCGTACCTCTTCCTGGGCCATGCATGGGAGATAAGCCACTTGAGAGCCGAGCCTGTGCCCCTCGTTTCTTTGAGCCTCTTAGTCAGAGTGACGTGCAATATTTGATGGAGAAACACAAGCATAGAGATATCAGACTGGATGAGGACTGGCATCCGTTTAAGGCTGGTGACACCCTCCAAAATTATCTTAGACAGGATTATAGATCCATGTCTAAAGAGGCCCAGCTAGCGGGTTTTCTCTCTTTATGGCTGCGACGCTTCATAGTTTCAGGAGCCAGTGCTGTTGATAGATTCCATCGAGGCATTCTATTTGCTGCAGTACGTCTTGTCTTCGGGTATAAGATGGATCTCCTATCGGTAATGACCTTCTGCTTGAACGTCAGATTACGTTCTTTTGTGCACACCATGCTTCATGATAAGACGACAAGACAGGATTTTCCTCGCACTGAGATGCCTTACACCTATTTATTCAGATGGTTATTGCTTCACCATCCATGTTTGATGAATCCCGATATGGGAAGTGTCAGTGGAGATTTCATCCGACGTTACTCCAGCACTCGTTGGAATTACACTGCTCTCTTAGAATACAGGTTTGCATTAAATCGTGGATCTGGATGGAAATTTCAGTATGTCCTGCCTCCTCACGGGTACGAGAGTATCCCTCCTCAGATGATGGATCTGGACGCAGAATCACTCTGCCTAAGTCTGCTCCTCCTTTCAAAGCTATAGATGATCCGTCCATCTCACTTGGTCTACCGATTTGAGGAAGACTGCTATTTGGAGACATATTTGCCAAGTCGATTTGCACAACAATTTGGCTATGATCAACTTCATGTGGGTAATGCCACTACTTGTTTGCCGGCCAAAGGTTTTCGGATTGATGGAGCTAGGGCTTGGAGATATTACAAAGCCAGGGGCACGAAAGCTATATTTTCCATGCCCTATAATCTTTAGCAAGGCCCGCATATGTTATATACATACGCAAATTTCTATACTTTGGTAAATACTTTTACTGAGAGCTTCCATCTAGCTCATAGTTTTGCAAGCGAACTAAATTAGCAGAGCACACTACATAATCATTTCGAGATACAGAGGATGGAGATCCCGCAGATCCACCGCTAAAAGCTTCTATTTTCAAGAACTATCCAGATGAGGTACATGATCCTTTGGACGTATCTTTAATGGTACTGAAAGAGAAATCCCCTGCCAAAGGATCAAGAAAAAAAAACTAAGGAGACAACGGTCCTTCCTCAACTGGATGATAGACCTGCTTCGCCAGGAGCTCCAAAAAAAGAAGAAAAGGACTTCATTGGTCATAAATGAACCAACGACCATGAGAACAACTCGTTCTCAATCCAAACAGATGCTCCTTAGTACCTCCCCCGGAGAGAAGGAAGCTAGTCCTTCTTCTATTCGAAAACAAGAAGGGGTTACTCAAGAAGAAATGACTACCACCTCGATCAATCTGGATGATGATCGAACTGGAGCTGCTGAAGAACCGGTTGCATCACCACACAGAAAAATCAGGAGAAAATTGTTAGTGCACTGAGAAGTTCTTCGAAGAACTGATACATCTCATGTCCCTTCCCCACCGACGGAATCTACTAGCCATCTGGGACAAGATTTACCACCTCAGGTAGGTAATATCAGAATTTTAATATGCATCAATATATATTTTTCTCTCAAGATGTCCATTTAATTGTTTTCTTTATTTACAGTGCCTACTTCAGCAGATATCTAGCCTTCTGCCACTACTGTAAAGGTTCCAAGATCAGATACTTTGGTGGTACGTATTCCCGCTAATGTACTTGCTGCGGCGGGGATAACAATTCCTTCACCAACTCCTATTACTCCAGAAGCCATCTCTCCGAAAAAAGATTTGCCTCCGTAAGAAGGAGTAATAAATTCTCCAAAGACTCAAGATCCTACTCACTATGAAGAGGATCGGAAGATGATTGATGCCTTAGCAGATTGTGACTATGGTGACGAGTCTTTAAGTGATGACTGGAATACTACCGCCATAGAGGGACAGGTTTTAGTGGATGTCCCATCACCCTAAGAACTATCGGCTAATAAAGGCCAGTCAACTACTGAGGGCGAAAAAGACCTGGTTATCGATGAAGGGCATGCTAGTCCCAGGATCGATGAACCCAAAATCTCTGAAGAAGTAGGTGGAAAACCCAAGGCTTCCGGAGTGGTAAACACTGAAGAATTAGTAGATCAAACTCCAACTACTCTGCCACTTCAAACTGAATCAAGGGCTGGAAGTAGTCAAGCCACGATGTCTGCAGACACCATGTTGAGGCTTCAGATGGAACCATCCGGACCACTTGAGACTCCACATACAATGCCCAGCTCAGGTAGATTTCTAAAATAATTTATTTATTTTAACTCCTTCACATCGTATATCGCTCTAATGAATGGCATATGTAAATTACAAAAGGACCTACAGGAACCACCAACACAACAATGGCTCCTTTGGATAAAGGAACTCTGGCAGGAGAAGGGAGCTCCTACCATATTAGTGCACAAGAGGAAGTGCCTCCATCGGTTAAAGTCTTAAAGACTCCGGCAGAATTGGTAGCCACCCTAAGTGCTGTAGCGGCTAACAAGTTTATGGTGGCTTCTTTGACCAAAGTCTTCTTCACATCCTTAGAGCCTTTAATTCATCGGGTGATGGAGAAAGAGGATGTTCCGTTCAGTACAGTTATAAATCACTCTTCTTTTTTAATTGGAGGCATCCGCAGCCAAGGAGACGAGGCTCAGGCCACATTCTTGGAATATATTTTGGACGAGCTGGAAGAGTCAATTAAGGGTTATAAAGACCTTAAAAGAGGAGATGTTGAGCTACTAGTAGAAGTCGAATACGAAGTTGTGGCTCGAGAGGCTGAGACTAATAAAGCCAATTTTAAAGCTTTCTTACTGTCTTTTATAAGACAATCTTCTGAATTGGATATTCAAATCTCTGAAGTAGCTTCTACTGCTGAGCGTCATAAGGAAATATATGCAGATGAAGAAAAGAAAGCTTCTGATCTTGAGGCTGAAATCGCCCAGCTTCAGAAAGAGCTTAAAATCATCAAGCAGGGTATAGAAGAAGAAACTCAGCCACATCAAGATGTTGTCAATCAATTAGATGTTTTGAAGCATTAAAAGGAGGACTTTGAAGGGCTACAAAATGAATAACTAGCCCGTCAAACAGCCGCCCTATACCCTTTTGATCCAGAGTCAGGAAGGGTTGAAGCCAGGCAATGGGTGCTGGATTCTTGTACTGAAAGAGCCAAAGCTTTGAAGAAGCAGATTGTGGAACTTATCACTTACTCTTCAGAATAAAATGATAAAAAATTGTTATCTTTTTCTTTATGATGTATCTTTTTGAACATTTTAATCAGAAAGAAATGAAATGAGAAATTTTTTCTATGATTCCATTAGTTGTTGCATACCTTATTATAGATATAAGTAATAGAATAGAAAATATATTCAGAGGTACTGGACGTGATATATTTCTTGATTAGAAAATAACGATATTTATTATATCTGCTCAGAGTTAATATGTACGTGACAGAATATAATGTTTAAAATATTATTATTTCAATAGACAACTTTGTCAGAGGTGATAGGGATGTGACAAGTTTCAAACGTAGATAATTGGAATTCAGAGGTGCGGAGGACGTGAATTCTTTTTTCTATTTTAGATATAAGGATTTATCATCTATGGCTTTATTTGCGAGAAAGTAAATAAAAGATAATAAATACTAAAATAAATGTATAGACAGTCAAACTTCTTAGGAGAGAAAAACTGAATGAATGAACAGTCATCTCGGTTCTTGAAGAGGAGAAACTGAATGAATGAATAGTCACCTTGATTCTCGAGGAGGAGAATGAATGAATCAATCGGACTTCTTTTGAAGAGAAAAAGTCACATCGGTTCTCGAAGCCGATTATCTAGTCATTCTGTCTATAAATAGAACAGAACTTCTGTAGATGTTGTCAACTTCTTTACTCTCAGTACATAGTATCTTTCGAAGATATGTTCACTCCGAAGATTGAAGATATGACTGAGACGTCTCCTGCCGAGCCTCCGGTGCCTCCTCAAAAAGAAGTGGGGGAAGGCTCAACTGTTCCTGCACAAAGCAGGACTTAATTGCCAAGTTGGTGGAGCCTGGGAAGACTGCTGAAAAAGAAGCCGTGAGAACAACTGCCTGTGAGTTGCTGGTGTGTTCAGACAATGAGATGTTTAAACTTCTAGCAAATCATGTATTTAACCATGAAGGGTCGGGTCCTCGTCTCCGCCCTTGATATTATGTACCTCTTTCTGCTTTTGAATAAAAATGAATTTTATTTACATCATTTCTTTGAATAAAATAAAAAAATATTTGGCTTTTATACATAATATTTCTTAAGAAATTTGCCATTGATAGGCATCCTAACAATTCTGCCATCCATATCTGTTAATTAGTAGGCTCCATTTGAGAAAACCTTGTTTACCACATATAGACCTTCCTATTTTGCTTCAAATTTGCCTTTGCTTATATGGGTCATAGTCATAGGACGTCCGATCGTAAGAACTAGCTCCCCTTCCTGAAATGTTTGCATTTTGACTTTGCGATTGAAAGCTTTTGAGATACAGGCTTGATATAATTTGATATGTTGTTGAGCTAGTAGCCTTTTCTCATAGAGTGCCTCTGATTCTTGAAGCCGGAGATGGTCATTATTTTCTGCGGTAAGTTCATTAGCAATGGCAATTATCAAAGATGGAATTTAAATTTCCAGCGGTAAGACAACTTCATATCCATGTACCAGAAAAAAAGGTATACAACCTATGGGATTACGGACTGTAGCGCGATAAGCCCATAGACATTCTCCAAGCTTCTCACTCCAATTACGTTGTTCATAGAGACAAACTTTTTGAGGAGTTTCTTGATAATCTTGTTAAATGCTTCAACTAACCCATTAGCTGCAGGATTATAGGCTGTAGAAGCAACATTATTGATTCGGTTGTCATCACAAAACCTAATAAACTTTCGACTAACGAATTGTGGTCCATTATCATGAATGATCCGATGAGGTACACCAAATCTGTATATCACATAATGTTTGATGAAGTTGATGACACTGCTAGTCTACACTTCAGCTAAAGTTATGGCTTCAGCCCATTTAGAGAAATAATCGGTTATAGCCAAGATAAACCGATGTCCTTTAGACGAAGGATGAATGATAGGACCAATTACGTCCATGCCCCAAGCTTCAAAGGGCCATGAGGCAGCAGTCGGATGAAAAAATTCTGATGGTTGGTAAATAAAATCTGCATGAATTTGATATGCTCGACATTTCCTTGCATAGTCAATGGCATCTGATGCAATAGAGGGCCAGTAGTAGCCCATACGTCATATACGATCTTATAATTTTCGACTAGGCTGATGTGCTCCACAAACGCCGTCATGAGTTTCGTATAATATCTGCTTTGCTTCATCACCAGCAAGACATCTTAAGAGTAATCCATCAAAAGTTCATCGAAAGAGAGTTTTTGTGGTATGATTATAATAAAATCGAAGCGATCGCCGGCGAATACTTGTAGCTTCTTTAGGATCTTCAGGTAGTATATCATGTACTGCAAAGTCGATGAAAGGTGCTCTCCAATCTACATTGATGACATTAACTTCAGTTGAATTACTGAATTCAATGTTATGGTTGTTTTCAATACAAAACAGTTCTCTATTGGAGATAACAACCATTTGTTGTCTTTTGATCGGAATTGCTAAGACCGCTGCTTGGTTAGCGAAGGCATCAGCATCTGTGTTACATGCTCGACGTACATGTTTGATGAAGAACCCTTTGAACGAAGAAGCTATTCTGATTGCCGCTTCGTGGTTTGGTACCAGATCTTGATGTCGAACTTCATATCTACATCTAACCTGATTAACAATCAGCTTAGAATCACCATATACTTCGAAATATTCAATATCCAGTTGTTTGGCTAATTGGAGTCCAATGAGCAAAGTATTGTATTCTACCACGTTATTGGAGCATGACTCATCTAAGGAATAATTTCTATGAACAGCTAATCCATCTGGTGAAACGAGAACAATTCCTACTCCAGCGACAAGGGTACCTCCAGATCCAATTCTAGATGCTCCGTCGAAGAATAAATGCCAAGTAGAAAATTTTTCTGAGATCTTATTTGATTCCAATGTCTCGTCTAGAATCTCATTATAGAGTTTAGATGCCTCAGGGACATGATGAGCTGCTAAGAAATCAGCAAGTGCTTGGCCTTTCATAGACTTTTGTGGAACATACACCATATCATATTGTGCTAATAATATGGCTCATGTAGCAAGCCTAGAATTGAGTGTACTAGGCTTCTTCATTAAGACCCGAAGAGGATGACTCGGGAAATAATATGAATGGTTTGGCCGATGATGTAATGTCTTGTCTTTTGAACAGCAAACATTAATGCTAAGAAATTCTTCTCTACCAGACTATAATAATATTCAGCTCCAATCATCGTCCGACTAAGGTAGTAGATGACTTGTTCATGACCTTCTTTGTTCTTCTGAGCTAGCAAAGCTCCCAATGAATGGTCCATCACCCGAACATACATCAAGAAGGATAGTCCTGAGTTCGGTGGTACTCGGACCGGTGGACTCATCAAATACTGCTTTATGTCATCAAATGCTCGTTGACATTCTTCTGTCCAAATAAAAGATACACCTTTCTTTATTAACTGATTAAATGGTCTACAACGTCTAGACAACTTCAAAATAAACCTCCTGATGTAAGCAAGTGGATCCTGGAATCCTCCTAGCTCTTTTAGTTTGCGTGGAGGATGCATCTCTTGAATGGCTTTGATCTTCTCAGGATCAACGTGTATACCTCTAGAGGTAATAACGAATCCGAGAAATTTGCCACTAGAGACTCCCAAGAAAGACTTGGTAGGGTTCATTTTGAGTTGATGATGGTGCATTAGATTGAAGATGGTTCTTAGATCTTGGATATGATATTCCTTTAGACGACTTTTGACAGCAATATCGTCAACATAGCATTCGTCGATCTTTCGTAAATGATCTCGAAAGATAGTACTCATAGCCTGCTGGTAAGTTGTACCAGCATTTTTAAGACTGAAAGACATGACTGTATAGTAGTATATTCTACGAGGAGTATGGAATGAATTACGTTTTTCATCTTCAGGATTCATCCAAATTTGATTGTATCCAGAAAACCCATCTATGAAAGAGATTCGTTCGAATCCACAAGTATTGTCGATCATGACATCAGTAATTGAGAGAGGGAATTCATCTTTAGGACAAGCGTCATTGAGATCTCGAAAGTCTATACACACTCTAACCTTCCCGGTCTTCTTCAAGACTGGTACAACGTTGGCTACCCAGTTAGGATGCTATTCTTCTCTGATAAAACCACAAGAGATAAGTTTTCTTACTTCATCATCTATCGCGTCCATCATCTCTGGCTTGAATCATCGCTGTTGTTGTTTGACTGGCTTAGCATTAGGCAAAATATTAAGTTTATGAGTTGCGATCTAAGGATCTAAACTCAGCATATCTTCATAGCTCCAGGCAAAGACATCGATATATTCATGAATGCGGTAAATCAGTTCTTGTTTATCCTCCTCTGGGAGATTTTTGCTAATGAAGATCGGTCGCGGAACATCTTTCTCTCCAACATCGTTCTGAATTAGTTGATCTTCGGTAGGTGGTTCTCATTGTTCAAAACGGAGTTTCCACTGAGTGTCCATCCTTTGTGCCAAAGGATCTGCTTCAGGAGCTTCTTCAATATCATTCTTGTTATTTTTTGAGAACTCGGCAGACACCATATTAGAAGATACTGTCACCCGATGGACATAACCAATACTGCTATCAGAGTCCCATGAGACCGAATCAGAAGAGTTGGATTGTTCTTCTTCATCAGATTCAGAGGCTTGTGGAGTCATAACTGGTGAAGTATAGCCCAGCCCATGCTTTGTTTTGCTATAGTATTGTTGTGATTTTCCCTTTGGAACAAGAATACGAATAGGAGTTTGTCTTCCTTTACCGCCATTGAAGCCAGTTTTGAAATCATAGCCCATTTTACGGATGATTGCCTTGGATTGTGGACTATAACGACGTAGTTGTAGCCTTTCTGTATCATCCTTATTATCGCTGTCAAGCATGATTTTTTGTTCTTTTGTTTTACTAAAAAGTATAGGAGTTTCACCTTTCTTTCGAGAAGGCACTAGGAAAAATGATTCTTATATTGATTCCAGTGATACCACGTTTTGGAGAGATGATACGACCCATATTGTAACTGGTTTGAAGCTATCAAGCATGTCCAAATAATATTGAGTATGATAAGAGACATCAATATACTGCCAAAGAGATGCTACTTTATTGATCATTACATCATCATTTACAATAGGACCTTTAGCCTTAGAAGGCGTAGTCAGATTGATAACTAGAGTAGAAGAATAAGAACGAGAAGGAGGGAGAGGTTTTTTACGACGAAGGTCAATTATAAGTGGCTTAGAGGAGGTGAGCTCCCTTCGTTCCTGTTTAACACCAGGAGGCTACTTCTTGTGTGAAGGAAGGTAAATAGTCAATGTCTTGGAAGACTAAGGACAGGAAGTACGTCCTTTGACATGGACCACAAGAGTATCATTTGGCACGCCTTTCTGTTCTTCGTCAGTGTCCGTTGCCAATACCACCTTCATGAATTCCTCTTTGTACATGCGAGAATCATTGCAGTATGCTTCCATCCCCTTAAAAGGATTTAGGTCTGCAACTTCTATCTGTACTTCTCCATTGCCATCCATATATTTAAAACATTGGTGGAGGGTAGAAGGTACAATGTTGTGTTCGTGGAGGAATGGTCTTCCCAGCAAAGCATTATATGAACCATGATTATCAATCACGTAGAAAGTCACCTTCGTATGAAGATTGTTGATTTGAAGTTTAAGGTGTATCTTTCCAAAAGGTTCACTCCTTGATTGAACCCCAAGATAGTAGTGATAGTTGTAGAAAGGTTATGTACCTGGATCTTCAAAGCGTCCAACAGAGTCTTTGGCATGATGCTAAGTGCAGACCCTGGGTCAATCAGAATGTGATCGACTTTTATAGTATCCATATATCCCGTGAAGTAGAGAGGATGATCATGACGATCGTCTTCTAACAGCATGTCATCCTGTATAAAGGTGATATTAGGCATTAATTCAAATATACTATGACAATGTGTACAACTGATAGGCTCCTTTTTTAGGCTTCTTGAGGAGAACAAGACAAGCATCAGCCTGCATCAAGGCCTCACTCAGCCTTTCTCCAGTCTCTTTTGAGAGACGTAAGAGTTCGAAGATTGACAATCTCGCTGAAGTATTAGCCAATTGAGCCAGTATGTCAAAATTATATGGCTTCTCAAGTCCAAAAGATGAGGACTTCTTCAATGCTTTATCAAAGCGGACAGGTTATTTTCTCTTGTCTGCTGATGTTGGTTTGGGAAGAATCGGTTCCACTGCTGGCGAAGATGTAGATGGTATATTCTCAAAAGGGAAAGATGATGCAGGAATAACATCGGGAGATGGAGCAGGATTCTTTTGAGTTTCAGAATATTCTCGGAGGTAATGTCTCCCAGATCTGGTGCCGATTCAAATTTCTTCTTTTGCTAAATCTTCAAAGGATACTATGTTGCAGCTCTTCGATTTAGTTTTAGAACGCTTCTTTTGATTGGAAGAAGAAGGCGCTTCAAAGTCTGCCACTAGATCTGGATGAATCCATATGATTTCTCCTTTATCCGTGGATAGCGGAACAAGACCTTCATTTTGGGGAGGTGGAAGATTCACAATCTCAAGAGTAGTCCTAGGAATGGGGACGACACCATCTTGTAATAGTTACGGTATAAACTCATCAAATTGCACGGAGATGACATTGGCCGTCACTGTCTTCGTATCTTGTTGGAGAGTAACTACACCAGAGTTGACCATCTCTTAGATTTTGCCCTTGAGCACGTAGCATGCTCGAGTTGGATGCCATATAAACCTGTGATAAACACAATATTTAGGGTGGTCAGTCTTACCAACTTTCTCTGGCCATTTCGCCTCCGGTAGTTGAAGCTTATTGCTTTTGATTAAGCAATCGAAGATGCTCATGATATCATCTTCATTGAAAGAGTACCCTTCTTTTAGACGAGGTGCTTTTTATGGTGGTGCTGATGGAGTGGCTGTAGGCTGAGCAACATTGACAGCCAATGACTCCTTATCCTTTAGATTGATGGCCAACGTTTTCTTGCCCTTGCGATTGTTCTGGCGATTATTGTTGCCGGATATAGGATGTTCATCTTGGTTAGGATTAGCCGTTTGCAGTCCTAACTGTTTGAACTTGTCAGCACTAACCTCCGCAACTTTGGTATTTACAATGAAAGAAGACCAGTCTTGGAATTGTGTTGATCCTACATGCTGATAATAGGCAACAAGTTTGATTTGCAGGTGTCTATTGTCACAGCAGATGGAGTTCCTAGGGGCATTTTAGGTGCCTCATGGCAGAATCTTTCAATAAAATTCTCAGTAGTTTCATTGTGTTTTTGCTTAATTTTAATAAGGACATACATAGTCATGTCGTTAACCACCTCATAAAATCATTCCAGGAATATTTGCTTGAAACTATCAAAGGAGGTTATACAGCCATCAGACAAACTATGGTACCAGTCATATGCAGCACCAGCTAAACAACAGACGAACACCCTGGTAAGGAGCATTATTTGGCTGCAATTTATCAGTCATCACTTCAAAGTGATTGATATACTGACTTGGAGGAGTGCTGCCATCAAACAGTATAATGGTAGGAAGTTTATATTTAGGTGGAAATTGAACCTCCTTCTATTCCGCAGGATAAGGTTGTTTTATCCTAAGTCTTTGTGGACCATCTTTCTGCTTGTAGGCCTCGAACTAGGTGCGTAAGAGTTTTCTAGCCTCATTAGCATCCTCTGATGACTGTGAATTGGTGGGTTGATTCGAGGTATTCGGAGGAGGAACAGCACGATAATTACTACCCTTAGTACCAGACTGATTGGGAGCGACTTGAATCGGTACAGAAGCAACCTGGGGAGATGGTACCCCCAGACCAACATTGACGGCCACAGAAGATGCTATGAGCTCAGGATTTGTAGTAGGATTCATAACCGGTGGCACTGTATGTTGAGCCACGATTATAGTGTGCATACTTGCGACCATTTCAGCCATGGTCTTCAGTTTATCTTCTAGTACAGCAATTCGCTATTCTGGACTGGCTGAACTAGTAGCATCTTGGTCTTCTGTAATAGCATATGTTGTTACCTCTCTTGCTACTATTGACGAGATAGTTTGTTCAGTGCTTTCACTATCCGCGTCAAAGTCAGATAAAGAATACTCTCCCAGATGAGTGATGGAAAGATCTTCCTGATTAAAGACATCCTGATCCAAATTTTAATTTTTCGATCTGGTATGTTGAAAGACCCCTTTACTGGATTCACAGAGTTGACCCAAGTACTGTTAACTAGGATTGCGAGACGTGCCACGCTTCAAAGATTTTTGACCCCCAGTGTTCCGAGAAGTCATATTGACAGAAGCATATAACAGCTCATCTTCATCTACCATCATGGGTTCAGGAGTTGAAGCATAGTTCAGACGATCGAAGACAGATCGTTTAGCTGATTGACAACAACACTTGATAACCACTTCATGAACGCAGCGGCATTCTTATGGGTGGTTTAGAGGTGAGTGAGATGTCTCCGTGATCTCCCATTTTTGTGTAAGATGTTACTGGAGATCAGTTACCACCACAGGACAAGAAGAAGTCGAAGGAATGTATTCCTTAATGATGTTAGGAACATGATTCCGGTTCTTAAGATGTTTAGTTTTGAAGGTGTACAGAGAAGTACTTAACTCATTGGCATAAGTGATTGGGTCTTTCTCTTCAAGGCTGTGTTTCTGGCACAAGTTAGCCCTTGGCATAGGATGCTTGCATTTTATCGAGGTTGATACTGATTGGCGCCAGTTGAGATAGGCGCATAAATCGGATAATTCTGCTCCCGGTGCATCTGTTTGAGATATCAGTAATTTTTCTTGCTTGGATATTGAGATATGCAAGGTTGGAAGATCTTGAGAAGTTATCATAGGGGTTGGCAGAATGCCTCTTTAATCAACATTCTTCCCTCTAGCAGAGATTTGAAGACCTCTGTTGAGAATTAAGGAATCTCTATTCACGAGAATTCTTGTTTTGTCTGGTATAAATATACTGTCTAAGATATTTTCCTCCGAGTCATAGACCGGGAAAGATTAAGAAAAGACCAAAGGGTGCTTTACTTTATTTTATGAAAGGTTAGTTAAGAAGCGTTTCCCTCTGTTTTGTTGTTGAACCACAATAGGCGCAGGTTGTGCAAGTTGAGGAAGTACCAAAGGACCCTTCCCTTTGTTCTGTCTAGTACTAGAATATTGCTTCTCCAAGTTCAGAACTGGAGAAGAAGAGGAAATAGCCAAAATACTATTTCCTTTAGGTTGTGCCAGGACAACAGAGTGTGTAAGTTGTGCTCGAACAACATAATGCATAGGTTGCGCCATAACAGAACGGGCAACTGGTTGCGCCTTTGCAGCAGAGTGAGTGAGTTGCGCATGGGAAACAGAAGGCATAGGTTGTGCCATGGCAGAACAGGCAACTTGTTTCACCTTGGCAGCAGAGTGAGTGAGTTACGCACGGGCAACAGAAGCAGGCTACGCCTTGGCCATAGAGGCAAATTGCGCCTTGGCAGCAGAGTGCTCAGGTTGTGCCTGGGCAGTAGCAACTGTGGAAGGCTTAGGAGTCCACACTGTTCTGCACTTGGCAATAGATGGTGTTGATCATATCCTCGTAGGCTGTCTGGTTGACTTGAACAACCAGGGTCTTCTGCGTCTTGCCGATTGACGCGGTATCACATTGAGTTGTCACCTTCTCGTCGGAGGAGAAAGTCGTCCCCAGTAGAGTCTCCATTTTGTTTGCAAAAACAAAAAGTTTTCTCCAAACTTAAAAAGAATCGTACAAAGTACAATAAATTCTGGGAAAGTACAACTTTAAGAATCCGATCAGAAGACGATCGCTTTATCCCTTGGACTATATGAACTTGAAGACTAATGCCTCTGGAGATTGTAGAAGCACTTTTGCAAGTACTCTTGATCTTTGATGCCTTGATAATGATTGGAAACTCTATTTATAGAGTTCTAGAAATAAATGTTTTAGCACTTATTTTGATGTACGCGAGGTTGAACTGCACGACTTTAGGTTGTGCCAACTTCAGGTTGCGCGAACTTTCATTCAGTTACTTCGAACGTGTAATAACTGTATTTAGACACGTAGCATCATATGATTGAGTTATGCATGGTCATGTACAGAGGTGTGGACACGTTTTGAGAGATTAATGGACTGTACGCCATGTCATCCTACTTTAGAACGCAAGTTGCCTCAACTTTATCAGGTTGTGCGAGCTTAAGTCAATGAGTCAAACTGTGGTTGATTAGGTTGCGCCTAGGCGCAACTCAGTGCATAGGCACATGGCATCCTTTGGGTACCGTTTGCCATTGATTATCAAAGAACCGAACAGTTTTATGGGAGGACTGAACTTTAATTCACAATACAAACTCGATCGTACAAAGAGAGCCTAGGAACAAAACCTAGAAAAAGCAATCTAAGAACAATTGTTTAGTTTTTGATTCTGAGGGTGACGGTAGAGGCTCGGGAAAGTAATATCAACTCTGCCTTACTCCTTGGATGATCGAATGCGGCCTTGGCTCTGGCGAAGAAGTGCCCTCTCTCTGCGTATTGCTCTGTGGGATGCTCTCTGTGTATATCTCCTGCTCTTTTTGTGTGCAAAGGAATAATCCCATGATATTTATAGGACTTTGTGATGAATGGGGTGTGCAGTAACTGTTCCTTAAAAAGTAGGCGGTTGGAGATTGGTTATGATTAATATTGATCAGTTCTTGGAAATCAATCTGGTCTGTTGTGTTGGTTGTAATAAATCTGCATTGTTATGATTTGTCGGTTGCAATAAATCCGAATGGATAAGCCCTAGTCAATCTTATGCGACGTGTCCCAACTGCCATTATGCTGCGAGCCGCATGAACAGGGCGTCCTGGCAGAGCCGAATGAGTGTGGTCTGGTAATTGAGCCGCATGAGGATGGCCTCACAACCGAGCCGCATGAGGGTAGCCTCACAACTGAGCCGCATGAGGATGGCCTCATAACCGAGCTGTTTCACTTAACAAAATGCCTGGAAATCGGCTTTTGAAAATAAAACAAAAAAAGTACAAGAAGTACAAATTTGATTCTGGGAAGTATTGCTATGGAAGTCTGATCTGTAAATGATCACTTTGTTCCTTGGACCATACGATGATGATGAAGATCACTGCTAGAAGATGAACAGTTGGAAGAACTAAGTCACCAGAAAGGTATCGACGCACTTGGGCACTGATGGCGAGGCCGAATGCTTTTCTGCTTTGCTTCACTCTGTTCTGGGAAAAAGTTGAAGAAGAATGCTCCCAAAAATCAAAGTCTCTGGGCTCTGATCTCTATGTATTCCCTCCTCTCTCTCTGTGTGTTATATGAGAAAAATAAGTCTATTTATAGACTTGGCTTCTTGTGCGTAAAAACTCAGCAAAAGTTACATCTTTACGCTAATAACTACCACCCATGATCGAAGTCATCCTCTGCATATGTTGACACATGTTCCATCATTTCAATAAGAATAGAATACACGTACACACGTTCTTCGAGATGTGTGGCATGAATGCCATGTAGGCAAACCACCTTCCAAATGGGTGAAGAAGAATAGGGCGTAAAAACAACCCAAAATATACTATGAGCGTAAAGTAGTAGACTAGGCGTAAAATAGCCCTGACATGGACTTCTCGCGTAAAGT
The DNA here is from genome assembly GCA_029216955.1 of Iris pallida. NCBI lineage: Eukaryota > Viridiplantae > Streptophyta > Magnoliopsida > Asparagales > Iridaceae > Iris > Iris pallida. The sequence goes on from JANAVB010016195.1 coordinate 4,541,559, forward strand.
GGTTGTTAAACAACCTTGAGCGTAAAAGTAGCCCAAATAAACTTTATGCACACGTCAACTTTTGAGCGTAAAAACTCATACAGTCTCCATGCGTAAAAGAAGCCATATTGTGAGCGTAAAATAGCTCAGTCCACATACTACACGACAACATTGGTCTCTGTGTAAAACAAATCCCTTCGAATTCTGTGATATATGCCATCATTAAATATTCATGTCAGACTTTACATTAAATGCAAGACTCGACAGCTTTGTCCAGCGTAAAGAGGTTAGCCTGTCTTAGGCATAAAACCATCGGCTTGACCCTGGCATAAAAACTATTGGCTTGACCCTGGCGTAAAGCGATTAGCCTATAAAAATAGATCATGTTGAGTGGAATGCTTTACTTTTTACGATCCTACAAGACCCCCTTCAAAGTTTTCAAAATATCTTCAAAATTTGAAACACTTTGAACATAAGCATAAAAGTCGAGATTTGACCAGTCAGCGTAAAAATTCGGGAAATGGTGCCGGTCAATACTTAACCGTCATAATAAATTTTCTCTCGAAACTTTCGAATGCTTCTTCATCTCCCCGAGTTTGCATTAATAATGATCAATTTCCCATAAGGAATATGAAGAGTTGATTTAATTGTATATATAAGGAAAAATTCTTCATTCTTGTTTTTCATCCTCATATTGTCATGGCACCAAAGAAAGAGATTAACAAAGAAGAGGCTCCGAGCTCCAGGATTGATATAGAGACAGAGGTTGAGCGGGCACACAACTTTATAGAGTGCTTTGGACTGACTCCAGCAGTCTTTGGTCGTATAAATGGTGGTCCCTCAACAGCGTATGAAGGATCAGGGGATGCAGAAGCATTTCTTAATCTGATGCGTCGTTCCGGGATCCACAACATGCACGAGTTAGGTGCCTTCCTTCGTCAGCCCAACGAAGGAGAGAAGAAATAGTAATGTTTTATGTAGAAGTGTCTTGACACTTCAACTTATCTGTAGGGGCCTACTCCCCTTTTTATAAATAAAATCTTGATATTGATCTCATCTGTTGGTATATAGAATTGTTCTATACCTCTTTTGACTGCATCTATGGTTGTTCATTCTCGAGAGAAACAAAACAACACGTGGCATCTGTCTTGCGGTCACGAGCGCCTTTTAGTAGGATCTTTCCCGAAATAGACTCACGCCAAACGTTTCTTCAACCCTTATAAATAGCTGAGTTAAAGAATGTTTTATACATTCTCATTCTCATTCTTCCGAAGATAGCTTTTTGCAACATTTTATTCTCCAACAAGAGATTGATAATGGCGATGCTTTCCGATGTCGTTCCTCTGTACGCCCGGTAGCTCTTTGCAAGATTTCATTCTCCAACAAATGATGATGCTTTTTGATGCCGTCTCTATGTACGCCAGGTCACCAGACGTTAATTCAACCACTCTTAGAGCCGAATCATCTGACCTTAATGGTAAGTTTGACTCGTAAATCGATCGTCTGCTTTTGAACTTTTTGTTGAAAACAGATGCCGATCTCTAAACGAGCGCAAAACCTTAACAGATATGGAGCATTGTACGTAAAACATTGGCGTAAAACCAGGCATAAAAACCTCAGGTGTAAAGCCTTGTTGCACGTGAAACACTAGCGTAAAATCTTGTAGATTAAGCACACATGAATCACAGGCGTAAAAAGACTTGTTGATAAGATGCACATGAATCACAGGCGAAAAAAAAGCCTTGTAGATAAGGTGCATATGAATCACAGGCGTAAAAAGCCTTGTTGAATAAGGTGCACATGAATCACTGGCGTAAAAAAACTTTGTTGAATCTTTACTTGACCAATAAGTGGGTGATGATACTTCTGTTGAAAATTTTTCTCTGTTGTTTTCTGCAGAAGCTTGGTTGAAGAACTTTTCCAGAACCGGTATTGGCGATTTTGACGCTGTAAGGAGCATTCTTCTGACATCAACAACAGGGAGCTCATGCGCTTTTGACGCGCAAATCAGACAACTTAGAACTCTTCGTGGAATAGAAGGGTCTTCCTCTGTTGGTAGGAAGAGCCTTTATACACGGAGAGTTGGATGGTGGAGTCAACTCTATCCCGAGAAATTGGGCAGTAGAGTTCCTTTCACGGCAGAACCAGGAATCGTATCCTAATGCTGGATACATTCCTATCTCCTCTGAAAGGTCGCCATTTCTCCACCAATTGTATTGGCAGCAACACGTCTTCAGGTGCCATACTCTAGGATTCTCCTCTCGTCTCAGAGAGAAGACCAGAGTTAATTCCTACTGTTCTGCTCGCTATTGAGGCTCAGATAGCAAGGAATTGACACCAACAACGAATCCGATGAAGAAGATCCAAAGAAGAAATAGATCTTGATTAGGTCATCGTTGTTGTATAGAATAAAAATCCAAGATGTAATAGATTTCCATTATGATTTGTAAGAAAGTCTAAGAAATGTAATAGACTTTTATGATGAAATGAGAATGGAAATGACAAGTCTTCTATGCTCAATGATTTCTATCTATCCAGAGGTAATATAGACATGATAGATAATGAAATCTTGTTTTTTGTTTTTAGAATATACAATACTATCAGAGGTAATATGGACATGACAGTATGTAAGAACTCAAAAAAAAGTAGATTAATATCTATACAGAGGTCAAAGGGACATGATAAATAGGAAATACAAACAAATTTAGTATTTATTCAGAGGTCATAAAAACGTGATAAATAATAAATCCAACTTTCTATACCAACTGGTAAGATAGAAGATCAAAATTTCTCTTCGAAGAGACGAGTAATCAGCTTAACCAAACCTTGGTAGCTAGGGATTAAGAAGACAGATGTCATTTAGAGGATATATGCCAATATTAATGAATGAACCGACAAATCTTTCGGGAAAAGAAAAAGGTTAATTCAATTCCATAATTAAATGGATGAATCTGATGTAATGAATGGACAAGTCTTTTTGGGAATGAACAGTTGTTTTCAACTTCAAAGACTGGTTCATTAATAGATGTCTCCTATAAATTGGTAAGAACTCTTCGTAACATTTCATTCTTATTTCCACTCCTCTATCGGAAATGTCTTCCATGGGCGTGCAGCAAAAGAATGAAGTCTCCAAGAAGGTTGAGGACGTCATCGAGACGCACCTCGTTGAGCCAACTGTATCAGGCCTAACCGAAGTAGGCGAAAGTTCTTCTACTCCTAAGCCACCACACGACATCTTCGCTTTCTTAGTAGAGCCAGGGAAAACTCCTGAAGAAGAAGCGCTGAGGATGGCTGCCTGCAGGTTTTTTATGAACTCAGGCAACGATGCCTTCGAAGCATTGGCTGACTATGTATTCAATAAGGAAGGTAGTGGTCCTCGTCTTTAATCCTTTATTCAGAACAAAAATAATAATAAAAGAAATTTTATTTTCATTCTCTTTTTTTTATATATAGTACTTCTTAAGAAATTTGTCAGTGATCGGCATCATGAGTAAATCTCTATTGGACTTTGATAACCGATAGGCGCCATTAGAAAACACGGTCTCAATTATATAAGGGCCTTCCCATTTTACTTGGATTTTTCCCTTTACTTTTGTGAGTCATAATCATCGATCTTCGAACGTCTAATACCAACTCGCCAATCTTGAATACCCTCTCTTTAACTTTATGATTGAAAGTTCGAGATATACGGGCTTGATATAGCTCAATATGCTGTTGTGCTTGAAGACGCTTCTCGTCCAATCCTTCAAGTTCTTGGAGTCATAAGCGATCATTGTTCTCTATAGTTAGCTCATTAGCAATAGCTATTCGTAGAGATGGAATCTAGATTTCCAAGGGAAGAACAGCCTCACATCCATAAACCAATGAAAATGGTGTAAAACCAGTAGGAGTCCGGACTGTTGTTCGATAAGCCCATAAACATTATCCAGGTTTCTCATTCCAATCACGTTTATTAGAAGAGACAAACTTTTTGAGAAGTTTAATGATCGTCTTATTGAAGGCTTCGGTTAAACCATTAGCAGCTGGATTATAAGTCGTAGAAGCCAGATTTTGAATTTGATTCTTATCACAGAACCGATAAAATGTCTGACTGGCAAATTGTGGACCATTGTCATAAATTATTCATCGAGGAATCCCGAAGCGATAAATGACATGATGTTTGATGAAGCTGATCACATTAGATGTTTTCACTTCAGCAAGGGGAACTGCTTCTGCTCACTTAGAAAAGTAATCGTTTATAGCTAATATGAACCGATGTCCTTTAACAGAAGGAGGGTTAATAGGACTAATGACATCCATACCCCAAGCTTCGAAGGGCCAAGAGGCTGCTGTAGGATGTAGAAATTCAGAAGGTTGGTGAATAAAGTCAGCATGAATCTGACATGCTTTACACCTTCTGGTGTAATCCACAGCATCTGCTATCATGGAAGGCCAATAATACCCTATTCTTCGACTGGATAGTCTCTTCGACATTCAAATTCAATTTCGATCAATACCCCTCGAATCGTTCACAACATCTATTTCGACAAACCCAAATTCACGTATCGTTCATCCGTCTATCTTAAGTCGTCGACCAACGTATCTATGTCACGTTCCGCTACCGTAGGAGCGATCGTCCTCGCTAAGGTATGATGCCGCATGAGCCTAGATTGCTCTCGTACAAGGCAGGTTCTATAACGGCCGATTACAGCGGTGGCGACGGGGTCATCGCACAGAAGTCACAAGCAGAGACATTGAACACGTAGCGAAAATTTTAGAACAAAACACAAATTATTCAAAAGAAGCTTTTTATTGATATCGAAACAACGGTAACATTGGGGGCGCAAGGCTGAGATTACAATCACTCAAATTCTCTCGTCTCACATTATAAGTCACTCTGCTCTCTCTCTCATCTCTCGATTACAATGCTTGAGCCAGAGGAAGCTTCAGAAGGCGATGTCCATATATTATGTCCCGTATAAGTCTTCGATTCCATGCGGCCGCACGCTTCGAATCGCCAAGGAACTCCGTGCCTCGACGCATCCAAGCGAGCTCCGTGCCACGAGCTTCTACCTGCACCTGCATATGGAAACTGTGTGGGTGTCAGTACTCAACTGTACTGGTGGAGTGAGCTTCTCGCCCACCCATACAAAACTGACACGTTTATTTTACTTTTTGCGATACAAGCCCCTTTACGATTGTCTTTCTAGTCTTGCCTTAGGATTGATTTTAGGACCGACGCCTTGGTTTATTTTTATCTTTTTGACCGTTACCGTGCCTTGCACTAATAGTGTACTCATACTTTACCGCTAGACCTTCTCGTTCCAATAACGTCAACTTATTGCCTCGTGCTTGCCTTTCGTGTCATACTCTGGGACGTAACGACTAGGTCGTATCAAATACTTGCCCGTGCCTCAAACATCGAGGTCGTGCCTCGTAGCGTAACCTGACTTATCCAAACTCGACTTACGGCCCTTCTCGACTTAACGTGCAATGACTAACCAAACTTGTGGAACCGGTGTTGAGAACTCAAGTACGACGCCATATCTCGTGCCGAAGCACGTGTCTTTACGTATAGCCGAATCATAGGCTTTATAACACTTTGGTGCAACCGAGCACATATTTCACAACACATCGCATACTGTGCTTACGCTTCCTTTGTTACGACCGACACCGTACATACGGATTCGCCGCTTAGCACGCTAATTATCTATATAAAAGGCCACTGGCATGACAAGCCATCGCGGATATAGCTCGGATAGGCGGCGGGTCCTTCGATGCAAGGTAGCTAGCCCCATGGAAAGCCTCCGACTACCCACGCAATAAAAGCATGCACTGCTATAACGTCTACCTCCTAGGACGACTGGGCCGGGTGCCCCGGCGTATACCAGTCTAGGCAAAAATCCTTGTCTACAAGGTGTCCAATGACCACGCACCTACGAGACATCTAGACTCATGTAAATGCATGGCCTAATTTGTTGGTACGACTGGAACAATACTTAGCAACTCGTGCTCTGAACCACCCTTTGTATTACGTGCATTGGGGCCGCGAGACTCCCAACTGAGGGACCGCCTCGAACATCTTAATATGGATAGGAACGCGAGACTCCCAACCGAGGGACCGCCTCAAAAACATCTTAACGTGGATAGGAATGCGAGACTCCTAACTGAGGGACCACCTCGAACATCTTAACGTGGATAGGAACGTGAGACTTCCAACCGAGGGACCGCCTCAAACATCTTAACGTAAATAGGAACGCACGACTCCCAACCGAGGGACCGCCTCGAAAACATCTTAATGTGCCATAGACCGTGGCTAACTTTACATCGTGCCAATCGTGGCTCGTGCCTTTAACTGACTTCCATCCTACGCGTCGCTATCACCCAAGTCATACGTTATATGACGGCCCTTGAGATCGTGGGACTATTTGACTTGACAACCGCAGAAAGAACAGGACGGCACTTGGAATGACTTAGGTCGATCGGCATAACTTTGCTTAACTTACTCAAGCCTACAACTTAACCCGAGGGACGAGCCAAGGCTATGCCAAGCCTTGCGCAGTGGAAACGGACATGCTTTATCGAGCATTTACGCGGGCGACGCCTATGACTTAGGCTAACTCATCGTTTGTGTCGAATACCAACTTTTCCTTCTCCCAAGCCGCGGGACGAAGGATCGAGTGTAATTTTCAAAGCACGCTGAGCACCAACTCTAATCAGACCGTGGGACATTTTCTATGTTCTAAACTCGATTCGATCCGTCGGGATAATTTCCTTTAGCTATGTGGATTCGTCTCTTTTATTATTAAGCCTACTTGTGCAAGTTGGAAATACACGAATTATTAAGTGAAGGCTGAGATGAGGCAAGTTCACCGAAACTACCCCACCTGAGCGATGTCTTCGAGTCGCCATTGTAAGGCCAAGTCCGAACGCCGTCGGCGTTTCGATTCCTTCGATTGACTGAGCGGGACGAGACACTACATCATACACCACTCAGAACAAGTCTCGTCCTCGAGACTTTCCTGAAGGCAAACCATCCTACCATTTCTATAGCCAAGACTTAATCGTACACACTCCGCCTACGCGTTTCTTCGATTCCGAGCCACGCTCGTGCTATCTCTAACTTAGTCATAAGACACACCAACCGATCAACCAACATTAGAACTTGTCTCAAATCAATGATCGTACTACCATCAACATTTCTTCGAAACTTACGATTTCAAAATCCTCGACACTTTCCCGTTCCTCAAGTCTCACTTGATTCAACGTATCACTTAGTTGGATCGTGCACATATTCTAGGCGTCCTTAAAATACATGTATTTCAGCCAAGCCTCATGATAGAGAATCTGCCATCACCACTCGAGTCGGATCGTGCACATATTTGGGCGTCCCTGATATACGTGCATGTCAGCCGAGACTCGCAAGTGGTGCCTCCACAATTCCTATCGCTTTGTACTCGGACGTCTTTCGAACCGCTAGACTATGTCTCTTATTATCACTGGAATCATAATTCCCAAACAATGATATCAACACTGACCCCATCCTAAGGTCAAACCAAATCGATGGTACGGGGTTTTCTACCCAAGCTCGCATCACTCTGATTTCTAAACATCGAGCATCGATTTCTTACGCACATTCCAATATTCGACGCATGAGATATGAGTCGTTCGGTAAAGCCATCCTACGATAACTCACGTTTCAACAAATTTCATGTCATATCAATATCGTTCGTTCATCAAGCCGTTTCACATAGTTTATCTCTTCGAACACGTTCGACATTAGTTCGCCTATCATTCATTCTCAAATCAAGCACGCTATGACACAATTCATCTCTAAACCATAATTCATATTTTACGTTTCCGAAATCATCTATTCCAATTCACGTAATCGATCATAAGGTCGTCCGACTTAACAAGATTCCACACTTCGATCTCACGCGAATCCAATTTTCCACGGTGGACATGAATCACCATGTACGCTTCCGTGAGATAATCATTCTCATCGGAGCGTAACTCTTATTTTGGATCTAGACAAATTCATTCTCGATGCGCGGATTGGACCTACTCAATCCTCAAGTTTTATTCAGTCATCAATCACAAGTCCTAACATTCTAGAGTTCTCCTTCGCATCAAGCCAATAAGTCGAGACAATCAAAGTTGTCGCGTCCTGATTTTTCAAGTTCGATCATTCCCGCGACATGAATCACCATGTCAGCGCTCACTCGGAACGATCACCCTAAATCCGACGCAACGCATGTGCGAGGCTGGAGTCGCGCTCGCACAAGACAAGAATGTCAACGGTAGGGTTTTCCGCATAATCATCAAGATATGATCACTTTCATCCAACATTCGTCTCAACCAAAGTCCTAAGTATTGCATCCATTTGGAACGATAACACTTGCGCGATCGTCATTCACCGTGTCAGATTACTCCCGAGTTATCGCATATCGTCTTTGATACGCCTCAATATCATCGACGATATACGTAACCTGACGATCTTCGTTTGCAACGAATTCTGAGTCGTGCGAATGATGCTATCGTCCGATTGGATAATCTCCTCGACATTCAAATTCAATTTCGATCTTTACCCCTCGAATCGTTCACAACATCAATTTCGACAAACCCAAATTCACGTATCGTTCATCCGTCTATCTTAAGTCATCGACCAACGTATCTATGTCACGCCCCGCTCCCGTAGGAGCGATCGTCCTCGCTAAGGCGTGATGCCGCACGAGCCTAGATTGTGCTCGTGCAAGACGGGTTCCATAACGGCCGATTACAGCGGCGGCGACGGGGTCGTCGCACAGAAGTCCCAAGCAGAGACATTGAACACGCAGCAAAAATTTTAGAACAAAACACAAATTATTCAAAAGAAGCTCTTTATTGATATCGAAACAACGGTTACATTGGGGGCACAAGGCCGAGATTACAATCACTCAAATTCTCTCGTTTCACATTACAAGTCACTCTGCTCTCTCTCATCTCTCAATTACAATGCTTGAGCCAGAGGAAGCTTCGGAAGGCGATGTCCATACATTATGTCCCGTATAAGTCTTCGATTCCATGCGGTCGCACGCTCCGAATCGCCAACAAACTCCGTGCCTCGAAGCATCCAAGCGAGCTCCGCGCCACGAGCTTCTACCTGCACCTGCACATGGAAACTGTGTGGGTGTCAGTACTCAACTGTACTGGTGGAGTGAGCTTCTCGCCCACCCATATAAAATCGACACGTTTATTTTACTTTGTGTGATACAAGCCCCTTTACGATTGCCTTTCTAGTCTTGCCTTAGGATCGATTTTAGGACCGACGCCTTGGTCTATTTTGTATCTTTTTGACCGTTACCGTGCCTTGCACTAATAGTGTACTCATACTTTACCGCTAGACCTTCGTGTTCCAATAACGTCAACTTATTGCCTCGTGCTTGCCTTTCGTGTCATACTCTGGGACGTAACGACTAGGTCGTGTCAAATACTTGCTCGTGCCTCAAACATCGAGGCCGTGCCTGGTAGCGTAACCTGACTTATCCAAACTCGACTTACGGTCTTTCTCGACTTAACGCGCAACGACTAACCAAACTTATGGAACCGGTGTTGAAAACTCAAGTACGACGCCATATCTCGTGCCGAAGCACGTGTCTTTACGTATAGCCGAATCGTAGGCTTTATAACACATTGGTGCAACCGAGCACACATTTTACAACACATTGCATACCGTGCTTACACTTCCTTTGTTACGACCGACACCGTGCATGCGGATTTGCCGCTTAGCACGCCAATTATCTATATGAAAGGCCACTGGCATGACAAGCCATCGCGGATATAGCTCGGGTAGGCGGCGGGTCCTTCGATGCAAGGTAGCTAGCCTCATGGAAAGCCCCCGACTACCCACGCAATAAAAGCATGCGCTACTATAACGTCTACCTCCTAGGACGACTAGGCCCGGTGCCCCGGCGTATAACCAGTCTAGGCAGAAATCCTTGTCGACAAGGTGTCCAATGACTACGCACCTACGAGACATCTAGACTCACGTAAATGCATGGCCTAATTTGTTGGTACGACTGGAACAATACTTAGCAACTCGTGCTCTGAACCACCCTTTGTATTACGTGCATCGGGGCCGCGAGACTCCCAACTGAGGGACCGCCTCGAACATCTTAATGTGGATAGGAACGCGAGACTCCCAACCGAGGGACCGCCTCGAAAACATCTTAACGTGGATAGGAACGCGAGACTCCCAACCGAGGGACCGCCTCGAACATCTTAACGTGGATAGGAACGTGAGACTCCCAACCGAGGGACCGCCTCAAACATGTTAACGTAAATAGGAACACGAGACTCCCTACCGAGGGACCGCCTCGAAAACATCTTAACGTGCCATAGACCGTGGCTAACTTTACATCGTGCCAATCGTGGCTCGTGCCTTTAACTGACTTCCGTCCTACGTGTCGCTATCACCCAAGTCAAATGTTATATGACGGCCCTTGAGATCGTGAGACTATTTGACTTGACAACCGCAGAAAGAACGGGACGGCACTTGGAATGACTTAGGTCGATCGGCATAACTTTGCCTAACTTACTCAAGCCTACAACTTAACCCGAGGGACGAGCCAAGGCTATGCCAAGCCTTGTGCAGTGGAAACGGACATGCTTTATCGAGCATTTACGCGGGCGATGCCTATGACTTAGGCTAACTCATCGTTTGTGTCAAATACCAACTTTTCCTTCTCCCAAGCCACGGGACGAAGGATCGAGTGTCATTTTCAAAGCACGCTGAGCACCAACTCTAATCAGACCGTGGGACATTTTCCTTGTTCTAAACTTAATTCGATCCGTTGGGATAATTCCCTTTAGCTATGTGGATTCGTCTCTTTTATTATTAAGCCTACTTGTGCACGTTAGAAATACACGAATTATTAAGTGAAGGCTGAGATGAGGCAAGTTCACTGAAACTACCCCACCTGTGTAACGCCCCAGTCCCAAAATACGTAGGACTTGGAACGTAGACATGCCAGCTGTATTCATACGAAGTTTACTCCAATATATGGAAGCCTCGTATAAATACATAAGCTGTAAAATGCAGTAAAACCACAACTAATCTCATCCACACAGAATAAATGTACAAAAGATCATATAATGAGAATGAATTTGTCTTGATACAATATGTTGGGCGGAGACAAATCCACTACCAACAAAATAAGGAAAAGTACATAGAAAAATGAAATGAGTGGCGAGCAAAGCGAAGATGATCCAAATGCAATCATCCTCGAAGAAATAGCGAAGATCACGGCTAGAGCTAAAGCACCTGCGAAAGACAATAGCACACACCTGGCAAGACAACCAGGTCCTCAGAGGGACGTAACAAGACACATAATATCATGCCATATAAACTGAATAAATATTGCTCAATAAATAAGTCAATCAAATTTATAACATGGTCCAATACGCACCTACTGAACGAGCGTACCATCCCCCCAACCAAACAAGGACAAGAGATGGTAAACTAATTCACGGCAACGTATCTTTCTATGCTACGAATCTAATATGGTATCCGGACCCCAACAAGGTTCAATACCTTCTCATCGAAGTAGTAAGTCACACCTACAACCAAACAAGGACAAGATGTGATGAACTAATCCACGACAAGTTATTGTTCCAAACCACGGTCAGATACAAGTACCCAAACCCAAAGTACTCGTACCTAACGGATAGGGTAGCCTACCGTTCTAAGTGATATGTAGTTAAGAACAACCCTTCCTGCGCATGAGCCCTGGCTGAATAGGATCGGCGTAGTCCCCCTTTGGGCACCAGAGGCCCCATCAGGAAGAGCATGACGTTCCGCAGAATCGTCAGTGGCCGTCAGTAATCATGGGTCATCAACCCCGTATCTCCAGCGGAGAGTCTTGGTCACAAGGAAAGTGTATCGAAGCCCATACGCTAAGGAATTGTCCTCCTCGCCCAATGCCTACTGTGTTGTAGCCACAACACAACCACTATAACCACTAAGTCAAACTAGCATGCAACCTCTATTAGCGGTTATTCCTATCGCACGGCTTGTATGTACCGGTGGCCAGCCAATCACGCACTTCCGTGTTCTACATGCGACACACAACTTCATGGTACAACGTGTCAAGGCCATGTATGCAACACACAAGGTGGTCCCTTAAATCTAGGTTTAATGTGAGAAAAATAATACATAGCAGGAAAAATAAATGAACAGTAAGTTCTAACAGTTATGCCATGTATCACAGTTTATTTTGCATAAAGAAAATAAATAATGCATGAAATATGAGCTAAAATAAGTAAACAACAAATGGCAAGGTGTCTTGCCTGGTAGAGCGCCTGGTGTGCTGCGAGAATCAATGTGGCATGAACCGTGACTTCGGTGCAACAACTGTACATGGTGACCTCGGGTGGTGGCACGGACAATTCCATTGGGTCCATAAGGGTCAAATGAGTTAGGCTTGCCATAATGTAGTTTAGAATTTGCCAAGAGATTAGGAACGAAGGGCTTAGTCACGGGCTGGAGAAAGATCGAAGGAATTTGGAAGAATAATAATATACGATAAAATATCTATAAAAATATATCCTATTAGTCAAATTAAATATAGGCTAGATACTTAATGCAGAAGTCTGACAGAACGATATTTCATTAGATAAATATTCTAAAAAACATATTTTAGGATAACCCTTCCTTTTGTAGAAATACTTTTTAGTAAAAAAAATAGATGTTAATATTGAATAACATAACTAGGGTTCAAAATCCAGTTTTTAAAAATACTATAGGACAAGGCCTAGCACAATATTTTTTTTTATTACAACATAATATGAAAATATGAATATATTTATTTAAAACTACAATAATGCTTACAAATAAATTAACCTCTAAAAATATTCGTCAATACTACTAAAATATATTTTTAAGGTATAATAACTATTATACTTTCGTAAAAAATACTTGCATACATATATATATATATATATATATATATATATATATATATATATATATATATATATATATATATATATATATATATATTTTATATATATATACATACATATATATATATATATATATATATATATATAGTTTGTTCCAAATTACATTTCAAGTGAAATAATACTAAGGTATTTAAATTACATCTATTATCTCATATAACAATGAACAAGAAAATACTAAAAAATAATAATAATAATAATAATAATAATAATAATAATAATAACAATGGTATCTTACAGAAAAAAATGAAAACATCAAATAACAAAAATATCACAAAGAATGGAATGCAACACTGCTGCTCCACTCTTAAATATAAAGGACATAGGAGAGAGAGAGAGGAAAACGGAGAGATCGAGAGGAAGAGAGAAGTGAGCGAGAGGGAGAGGGAAGCGGTGGCGGAAGGGTGAACGCGGGAGAGAGACGGGGAAGTCGGACGCGGCGAGGCGGCGGGCGGCTCTGGTGAGGAGCGGAGGGTGCGTTGCCGACGGAGTTGGGGGTTTGCAGAGGGCACGGGGCCGGAGGCTAGGAGAGGGTGGCGGAGTCGGATGGAGAGTTGGGAAGAAGGGGGCGGTGAGGTGGAGTCGCCGGCGGCAGATCTACCGGGCGGAGGAAGGGGATTTGGGGAGTCGCCGATGGGCGCAGACGAGCGGCGCGTCGGGTGGCGGCTGCTCCGGCGAGGTGGCCGGAGCGCGGCCTCGCGCTGGAGGAGGAGCAGCAACGGGTCACGGTCGGAAGAGGGTTTGAAGGGGCGGTCTCAGCGGAGGACACAGCGGCTCGTCGTGGTTGAAGCGGCTTAGGGCTGGTCCGTCGGTCGCGCGCGGAGCGGCGACGATTTTCGGAGGAGGACGAGGCAGCGACTCCTCATGAGGGGCGGAGCCTGCGACGGGATCGACGCAGTCGGCTAACTGCGACGGGAACGACGCAGTCCGACATGTAAGGGTGGTGTTTTCTATTTTTGGTCATTGGTGCTTGTGGTGGTTCTTTTTGTGTCGGTGGTGGTTCTGAGGGTGGAACTGTGGTGAAGGAGGTTGTGGTATTGTCGGGGGGGATGATGATGGAGGGCGGCGACCAGTGGGTTGGTTGACCGGACGGGATGTTATGGACGTCGATGGTGGTGGGGGTGTCTTAGTGGCGGTGGTGATCAATGATGGAAGTTTTGGGAGGAGCAGAGGTGGTCGGCCAGACTGGGTTGGGTTGGTCCTGGTGTTGGGGTCGGACAGTAATGGCGGGGCTGGGTTCAGGGAAGGCAGGGAAGGAGATAGGGTTTAGGGCTAGAAAGTAGGGATTTGTCGGGGTTGATTGTGTCGGGGTTGTGTCCGACACGGGTGAATAATGTATATGTAATAACATGGAATAAGAATGGGGAGCGAACACGGACACGGACACGGACACGAGGCACTGCACTTGTGGTGGAGGAAAATATTTGTGTGGAGGAATTTGTGGATGAATAATGTGGAGGAGTACCTGCCTATTTATAGGATGTGGGAATTCCCACTAAGATAAGAATTAGGAGTAGTTAAAACCCAAGTAGATAATTCTCTACTTAATTTAAAATCAAATCCAATCTAAATAAAATTCAATTTAAATCAAAATCCATTTCCACATATAAATCAAATTTGATTCTAATTAAATTCTTGGTTTAAAAACAATGGAATAAATCAAATTTCAAATGTTAACTATTTAAATAAATCCATAGATTCAAATCAAGATTTAAATCTCTACAATAATTTTAAAATATATTTTCCAAAAATACTAATAATAATAATTTTGAAAATTACATTATTATTTAAAATAAACCAATAAACAATTACTAAATATGTATGTAGGTGTAAATGGTGTTCTCATTAATTATGCTTTTCTAGCATACAAATAAAAATATTAATTATTATTAATAATTGTGAAAAATGTAAGGCTTTATAAATAAAATAACAAACTTGTAAATTTTTGGAATGATAACAAAATAATTATTATATACATTATCTCGAAGCTATAAAAATAGGAAAAATATTTTTCTAAAAATATGTACGCTCGCACATATTCGCACTCGTCGAGCAATTACAAAAAATAAAATTTCGTACGCGACGTAAAATACGATTACATGACGTATAATACAAAATTTTAAATCAGTACCATTTTTAATAATAAAAAAATTAGTAGAAATTTAGGGGTTTTACATCCTACCCAACTTAAAAGAATTTTGTCCTCGAAATTAAGAATTAGTTGCGGGGTGAGAGGACACAAGGGGGTATCAATGGGGATCCAACGATGACAATGTTTTCACAAAATCATGTTGTAAGAAATCGCGATCTAGATCGTAGAAAAACAATACGGTATGGTCACGAGTAATGAATGAGAGTCACGATTAAGAGAACGAAATAGATTCGCTTTAATTAAGCGATTAGAGGGTCTTGATAGGGCCGAGAAAAAGGACGAGTAGTTTAGGATGAAGATATAACTACATCGAGTGATAAAGGTCATAATCGATAGGAAAGCTGAAGGAAGTTCTAGTATGATGCTTTCGTCCTCCTAAAATAGGTGAAGACGAAAGTAATAAGGAGTTTCAAGACGATATTGTCAAATACGAGTACGTGATTCAAGGACGACCGAAAATTTCAAAGGAATTGCCAAGGCAGTCGTGGATGGGGTTCTAAGGGGTAAGTTTAACTATACATCCACGTAAATTGATATATGAAAAAGGCGAACCAAAGTGCACTAGGTTGATCAGACCATAATGCACCGGTTCTGATTAGACAATATGTTAGTGAGCGATCGCTCAATAGCATAAGTCATGAACAAACTCGATAAATGGATGAGTTTGCAAAACTAGATTATAGTTGCAACATTAGTCAAAGTGGTAAAAACATAGGCACGAGAGATTTAGATTAAATAAAGGTAGAATGATTCTAAGTCATACAATTGTCCTATAGTCTTCTTGTCCAAGTCTTTGGTTGGCTAGAAGGGTTAGGTTCTCTAGATTCTAGGATCTAAATAAGCTTGCTAATATAGGTCACTAGGTCAAAGGGGTTGCTAGTTAATAAGGTATTCTACCCAACTTAAAGAATTAAACTAATGTTGTTTTGGGACAATTAACTAGCAGGGTCAATCTCTAGCAAGCACGAAGGGAAGATAAGAATAGGCATGGAAGGGAGCAAGCAAGATGCAATTGATGAGTCAAACGGTAGATAAATCAAGGAAAGAGGTCAAGTATGTGGATGAGATCCTAGACTTCTAATCCTATACGCAGGCTTGCTTGGTACGGTAAAGTAACCAAACAATTTATCTTGACCTGCATGGGCCACCACAAAAACATGTAACGCCCCAGTCCCAAAATACGTAGGACTTGGAACGTAGACATGCCAGCTGTATTCATACGAAGTTTACTCCAATATATGGAAGCCTCGTATAAATACATAAGCTGTAAAATACAGTAAAACCACAACTAATCTCATCCACACAGAATAAATGTATAAAAGATAATACAATGAGAATGAATTTGTCTTGATACAATATGTTGGGCGGAGACAAATCCACTACCAACAAAATAAGGAAAAGTACATAGAAAAATGAAATGAGTGGTGAGCAAAGCGAAGACGATCCAAATGAAATCATCCTCGAAGAAATAGCGAAGATCACGGCTAGAGCTAAAGCACCTGCGAAAGACAATAGCACACACCTGGCAAGACAACCAGGTCCTCAGAGGGACGTAACAAGACACATAATATCATGCCATATAAACTGAATAAATATTGCTCAATAAATAAGTCAATCGAATTTATAACATGGTCCAATACGCACCTACTGAACGAGCGTACCATCCCCCCAAACAAACAAGGACAGGAGATGGTAAACTAATTCACGGTGACGTATCTTTCCATGCTACGAATCTAATATGGTATCCGGACCCCAACAAGGTTCAATACCTTCTCATCGAAGTAGTAAGTCACACCTACAACCAAACAAGGACAAGTTGTGATGAACTAATCCGCGACAAGTTATTGTTCCAAGCCACGGTCAGATACAAGTACCCAAACCAAAAGTACTCGTACCTAACGGATAGGGTAGCCTACCGTTCTAAGTGATTTGTAGTTAAGAACAACCCTTCCTGCGCATGAGCCCTGGCTGAATAGGATCGGCGTAGTCCCCCTTTGGGCACCAGAGGCCCCATCAGGAAGAGCATGACGTTCCGCAGAATCGTCAGTGGCCGTCAGTAATCATGGGTCATCAACCCCGTATCTCCAGCGGAGAGTCCGGGTCACAAGGAAAGTGCATCGAAGCCCATACGCTAAGGAATTGTCCTCCCCGCCCAATGCCTACTGTGTTGTATCCACAACAAAACCACTATAACCGCTAAGTCAAACTAGCATGCAACCTCTATTAGCGGTTATTCCTATCACACGGCTTGTACGTACTGGTGGCCAGCCAATCACACACTTCCGTGTTCTTGTAACGCTCCTGTCCCAAAATACGTAGGACTAGGAACGTAGACATGCCAGCTGTATTCATACGAAGTATACTCCAATATATGGAAATCTCGTATGGATACATAAGCTGTAAAATGCAGTAGAACCATAACTAATCTCATCCACACAGTATAAATGAATAAAAGATATCATAATGAGAAGGAATTTGTCTTGATACAATATGTTGGGCGGAGACAAATCCACTACCAACAAAATAAAGAAAAGTACATAGAATAATGAAATGAGTGGCGAGCGAAGCGAAGACGATCCAATTGCAATCATCCTCGAAGAAGTAGCGATGAACACGGCTAGAGCTAAAGCACCTGCGAAAGACAATAGCACACACCTGGCAAGACAACCAGGTCCTCAGAGGGACGTAACAAAACACATAATAGCATGCCATATAATCTGAATAAATATTGCTCAATAAATAAGTAAATCAAATTATAACATGTTCCAATACGCACCTACTGAACGAGCGTACCATCCCCCCAACCAAACAAGGACAGGAGATGGTAAACTAATTCACGGCGACGTATCTTTCCATGCTAAGAATCCGATATGGTGTTCGGACCCCAACAAGGTTCAATACCTTCTCATCGAAGTAGTATGTCACACCTACAACCAAACAAGGACAAGATGTGACGAACTAATCCGCGACAAGTTATTGTTCCAAGTCACGGTCAGATACAAGTACCCAAACCAAAAGTACTCGTACCTAACGGATAGGGTAGCCTACCGTTCTATGTGAAATGTAGTTAAGAACAATCCTTCCTACGCATGGGCCCTGGCTAATATGATCGACGTAGTCCCCCTTTGGGCACCAAAGGCCCCAGCAGGAAGAGCATGACGTTCCGCAGAATCGTCAGTGGCCGTCAGTAATCTTGGGTCATCAATCCCGTATCTCCAGCGGAGAGTCCGGGTCACAAGAGAAGTGCATCGAAGCCCATACGCTAAGGAATTGTCCTTCCCGCCCAATGCCTACTGTGTTGTATCCACAACACAAACCACTATAACCGCTAAGTCAAACTAGCATGCAATCTCTATTAGCGGTTATTCCTATCGCACGGCTTGTACGTACTGGTGGCCAACCAATCACGCACTTCCGTGTTCTACATGCGACACACAACCTCGTGTTACAACGTGTCAAGGCCAATGAATGCAACACACAAGGTGGTCCCTTAAATCTAGGTTTAATTTGTAAGAAAAATAATACACAGCAGAAAACTGAACAGTAAATTCTAACAGTTATGCTATGTATCACAGTTTATTTGCATAAAGAAAATAATGAACATGCATAAAATATGAGCTAAAATAAGTAAACAGCTAATGGCAATGTGTCTTGCCTGGTAGTACGCCTGGTGGTGCTGCAATGATCCAGGTGGCACGATCTGCGATTTCGGTACAACAACTATGCATGGGGACCTCGGATGGTGGTACGGATCGTGTCATTGAGTCTAGGATGGTCAAATTAGTTAGGGTGGACATAAGGTAGGCTTGAATTGGTAAAGGAATAGGAAGGATGGGCTGCGTCATGGACAAGAGGATATTTGATAAAAATTGGAAAATAATAAATATGAGATTTTGAAAGGTATTTTAAAACTAGTTTTCATGAGTCAAAGTATTTATAGGAAAAATATTTATTAGTCACAATATTTTTAGGTAAATACAAAATAATTCTTGAAAATGATTTTAAAGCTAGACTCCGTTTGACGAGCTAAAATTTAGACCGAAAATATTTAATGATGTATAAAAGACTTTTAAGCCCAGTTTACAATATATTTATATATATGGAATCCAAGCCTAATACTATAAATAAAATTTTAGAAAATATTATATACAAATATATATTTTGTTCACCATCTCTTTTTGGAAACTATTTATATAAGTATCTATAAAATATAGTAAATTAGCAAAACATTCATTAATAACAATAATCATAATCATAATAATTAATAATAATAATAATAATAATAATAATAATAATAACAGTAAAAAGAATAATAATAATAATACTAATAATAATAATAATAATAGGATTAATAATAATAATAATATTGATAATAATGATAATAATAATCAATGAAAAAAATAAAAATAAATAAATAAAAAAACATAATATGCAGCAGTCAACCGACTGCTGCTCCACTCGAAGAAAGACAAAAAGAAAAAAAAGAAGGAGAAAGGTGAGGAGAGAGAGGCGTCGTGAGCGGGAGAGAGGGGAGAAATCGAGGGGGTGGGAGTCGTAGGCGTGGAGAGGAGGAAGAGAAGGGGTAGATCGGTCGCTTGGGGATCGGTGAGGCGGTCGGGGAGTTATCCGGAAGGGGGTTTCTCGGCCAGGGTCGACGGAGCGCGGAATCAAGCGCGGCGGAGGGTCTGGGGAGTGAGGCGGAGCGGTGGCTGAGGAAAGAACGGAGGGGCGCTGCTTAGGCGAAGGCGGGGAGCGCGCACGGCGCCGGAGTGGGAGGCCGAGGCGGCGAGGAGCGGAGATCGGCGCGGGTGGAGGGATGTGTCGTCTCCGGCCGTGGGTGCGGCCGCGACGCCAGTGGTCGCCGGCCATCCCAGTGGTGATGCTGGGATGTGGCGGCGCTGGATCTGCACGGCCGGGAGGTCGAGGTCGTGGCTCTGGTGGTCGAACACGAGGCGGAGGGCTCAGACGGAGGGAAGAAAGCGGGGGACTGGGCTGTGAGGGAGAGGGGCTCCGCCGGCGGCGGCGTTCGCGACGGAGACGCGGCGGCGGCGACCGGAGAGGTATGGTTAGGGTTAGGGTTTTCCTTTCCTTTTTTTATTCTTGCTGGTGGTGGCGATGGTTACGCCGGGTTTGGGTTGGTCGGGGCTGTGCTCGGGGTGGCCGTGGTTTGGCTGGGCGTTTTTTCGGTGGTGGTTGGTTGGGTTTAGGTAGTTTGTTGGTTGGCTGTGGTGGCCGTGGCGTGGTCGGGTCCATGGCCGAGTTGATGGTGGTGATGTTGGAGACGTGGTGGTGATGGCGGTGATGGTGTCGGGTTGCTGTGTTGGGAGTCGGGTGTCCGGGGCAAGGTGAAGATGGCGGCAGAGGTCGTTGGTGGCAGGAGACGGGTTAGAGGGATAGGGATAGGATTAGGATTTGATGATGTCGGGGTGTGTCCGACACGAAAAAGATAAAGCTGTACATGTAAATAAAATATGAAATAAGAATTGGACGATGGAACACGGACACCGGGCACGCACCATTGGAGAATTATTTGTGGAGGAGCAATGTGGATGAAATAAATATTGGAGGAGTACCTGCCTATATTTATAGGAGGTGGGAATTCCCAATTAGATAACGGTTAGGAATAGTTTAAACCCAAATTTGGATATTTCCAAATTTAATTTAAAAGCAATCAAATCAATATCCAAATCCAAATCCAAATCTTATTTAAATCAAATTAAATCTCTTAGTTAAAATCAAATCAATTATAGATATTAGTTTAATCTATTTAAATAATTCCAAACATTAAATCAAGATTTAATTGGCCAAAATAACTTCCAAAATATTTTTCAAAATACCAATAATAATAATTTCGAAAATAATAAATATTTTTAAATATCTTTTTGAACAATAAAATATTACTATTAATAAATTTCAAAAATTATACTTTTATTTAAAATAGACCAATAAATAAATAACGAAATATTTGTATGCAACAAATATTCTTTACATAATTAGGCTTTTCTAGTATACAAAATATTATCTATGATTAATAACTTTTTAGAAACAAAAGACTTTTTATAGCAAGAATAATAATTTATAATATTTCGAAAGTGTATATTAAAATAGAAAAGAAAATATTTTTATAAAATATGTACGCTCGCACATATTCGTACTCGTCGAGCAAACGAAAATTTCTTATATGACGTACAATACGACTACGTGACATACAATACCAAAAATTTTAAATCCATACAAATTAATAAATAAAAAAATAGTAGAAATTTAGGGGTTTTACATCCTACCCAACTTAAAAGAATTTCGTCCTCGAAATTAGGAATTAGTAGGGGTGAGAAGGCACAATGGTGGATAGAAGGGTTTAAAGAAGTTTATATGGTCGTGGTCTAGATTGAGGATATGATTAAGAGACGATCGTAATCTCTCCTAACTTCAAGTGATTAGAAAGTCAAGATTGTAGATTTAGGGTCGAGGGAAAGGATGAGTAGTTTAAGTCAAAGATATAACAACGTCGAGTGATAATGGTCATAATCGATAGGAAACACTGAAGGAAGTTCTAGTATGACGCTTTCGCCCTCTTAAAAATAGGTGAAGGCGAAAGCAATATAGAGTTCGAAGGAGACGTTATCGAATACGAATACGTGATTCAAGGACGATCGAATAATTTCAAAGGAATTGTCAAGGCAGTCGTGGATGGAATTTTAGAGGATAAGTTTAATTATGTTCCATCTACGTAGAGTAATAGACAAAGGCGAACCAAAGTGCACTTGGTTGATCAGACCATTATGCGCCAGTTCTGATTAGACAATATGTTAGTGGGGTACCTCCATTAACATATATGTCACGAACAAGCTTGGTAAAAGGTAAGCTTGCAAAAACTAGGCTACATTAGCATCATTAGTCTAGATAGTAAAAAATATAGGCACGATAATAGATGAATAAAAACAATTATGAATAGTCTAAGAGTCATAAGGATCTAAGTCTTGTTTATTCCTATACCATCATTCTACGGTTTTATTGACCAAGGCTTGGTTGACCAAATGGGTTAAGATTTTCTAAATTCTAGAATCTAAGTAGACTTGCTAAGATAGGTCACAAGGACAAGGGTTTGCTAGGTCATAAGGTATTCTACCCAACTTAAAGAATTTAACTAATGGTGTTTTGGGACAACTAACTAGTAGGGTCAATCTCTAACAAGCACGAAGGGAGAATAAGAATAGGGATGGAGGGAAGCAAGCAAGATGCAATTGATGAGTCAAACGGTAGAAAAATTCAAGGAAAGAGGTCAAGTATGTGGATGAGATCCTAGACTTCTAATCCTATACGCAGGTTTGCTTGGTACGGTAAAGTAACCAAACAATTATCCTGACCTGCATGGGCCACCACAAAAACATGTAACGCCCCAGTCCTAAAATACGTAGGACT
This sequence comes from Iris pallida, assembly GCA_029216955.1. NCBI lineage: Eukaryota > Viridiplantae > Streptophyta > Magnoliopsida > Asparagales > Iridaceae > Iris > Iris pallida. The sequence goes on from JANAVB010016195.1 coordinate 4,564,090, forward strand.
AGAAACGTAGACATGCCAGCTGTATTCATACGAAGTATACTCCAATATATAGAAATCTCGTATGGATACATAAGCTGTAAAATACAGTAGAACCATAACTAATCTCATCCACACAGTATAAATGAATAAAAGATATCATAATGAGAAGGAATTTGTCTTGATACAATATGTTGGGCGGAGACAAATCCACTACCAACAAAATAAAGAAAAGTACATAGAACAATGAAATGAGTGGCGAGCGAAGCGAAAACGATCCAATTGCAATCATCCTCGAAGAAGTAGCGATGAACACGGCTAGAGCTAAAGCACCTGCGAAAGACAATAGCACACACCTGGCAAGACAACCAGGTCCTCAGAGGGACGTAACAAGACACATAATATCATGCCATATAATCTGAATAAATATTGCTCAATAAATAAGTAAATCGAATTATAACATGTTCCAATACGCACCTACTGAACGAACGTACCATCCCCCCAACCAAACAAGGACAGGAGATGGTAAACTAATTCACGACGACGTATCTTTCCATGCTAAGAATCCGATATGGTGTCCGGACCCCAACAAGGTTCAATACCTTCTCATCGAAGTAGTAAGTCACACCTACAACCAAACAAGGACAAGATGTGACGAACTAATCTGCGATAATTTATTATTCCAAGTCACGGTCAGATACAAGTACCCAAACCAAAAGTACTCGTACCTAACGGATAGGGTAGCCTACCGTTCTATGTGAAATGTAGTTAAGAACAATCCTTCCTACGCATGGGCCCTGGCTAATAGGATCGGCGTAGTCCCCCTTTGGGCACCAGAGGCCCCAGCAGGAAGAGCATGACGTTCCGCAGAATCGTCAGTGGCCGTCAGTAATCTTGGGTCATCAACCCCGTATCTCCAGCGGAGAGTCCGGGTCACAAGGGAAGTGCATTGAAGCCCATACGCTAAGGAATTATCCTTCCCGCCCAATGCCTACTGTGTTGTATCCACAACACAAACCACTATAACCACTAAGTCAAACTAGCATGCAATCTCTATTAGCGGTTATTCCTATCGCACGGCTTGTACGTACTGGTGGCCAGCCAATCACGCACTTCCGTATTTTACATGCGACACACAACCTCGTGTTACAACGTGTCAAGGCCAATGAATGCGACACGCAAGGTGGTCCCTTAAATCTAGGTTTAATTTGTAAGAAAAATAATACACAGCAGGAAACTGAACAGTAAATTCTAACAGTTATGCTATGTATCACAGTTTATTTGCATAAAGAAAATAATGAACATGCATGAAATATGAGCTAAAATAAGTAAACAGCTAATGGCAAGGTGTCTTGCCTGGTAGTACGCCTGGTGGTGCTGCAATGATCCAGGTGGCACGATCTGCGATTTCGGTACAACAACTATGCATGGGGACCTCGGATGGTGGTACGGGTCGTGTCATTGAGTCTAGGATGGTCAAATTAGTTAGGGTGGACATAAGGTAGGCTTGAATTGGTAAAGGAATAGGAAGGATGGGCTGCGTCATGGACAAGAGGATATTTGATAGAAATTAGAAAATAATAAATATGAGATTTTGAAAGGTATTTTAAAACTAGTTTTCATGAGTCAAAGTATTTATAGGAAAAATATTTATTAGTCACAATATTTTTAGGTAAATACAAAATAATTCTTGAAATGATTTTAAAGCTAGACTCCGTTTGACGAGCTAAAATTTAGACCAAAAATATTTAATAATGTATAAGGGACTTTTAAGCTCAGTTTACAATATATTTATATATATGGAATCCAAGCCTAATACTATAAATAAAATTTTAGAAAATATTATATACAAATATATATTTTGTTCACCACCTCTTTTTGGAAACTATTTATATAAGTATCTATAAAATATAGTAAATTAGCAAAACATTCATTAATAACAATAATCATAATCATAATAATTAATAATAATAATAATAATAACAGTAAAAAGAATAATAATAATAATAATAATAATAATAATAATAATAATAATAATAATACTAATAATAATAATAATAATAATAATAATAATAGGATTAATAATAATAATAATAATATTGATAATAATGATAATAATAATCAATGAAAAAAAATAATAAAAAAAATAAAAAAACATAATATGCAGCAGTCAACCGACTGCTGCTCCACTCGAAGAAAGAGAAAAAGAAAAAAAAAAGGAAGGAGAAAGGTGAGGAGAAAGAGGCGTTGTGAGCGGGAGAGAGGGGAGAAATCGAGGGGGTAGGAGTCGTAGGCGTGGAGAGGAGGAAGAGAAGGGGTAGATCAGTCACTTGGGGATCGATGAGGCGGTCGGGGAGTTCGCCGGAAGGGGGTTTCTCGGCCAGGTTCGGCGGAGCGCGAAATCAAGCGCGGCGGAGGGTCTGGGAGTGAGGCGGAGCGGTGGCTGAGGGAAGAACGGAGGGGCACTGCTTAGGCGAAGGCGAGGAGCGCGCGCGGCGCCGGAGTGGGAGGCCGAGGCGGCAAGGAGCGGAGATCGGCGCGGGTGGAGGGATGTGCCGTCTCCGGCCGTGGGTACGGCCGCGACGCCAGTGGTCGCCGGCCATCCCAGTGGTGATGCTGGGATGTGGCGGCGCTGGATCTGCACGGCCGGGAGGTCGAGGTCGTGGCTCTGGTGGTCGAACACGAGGCGGAGGGCTCAGGCGGAGGGAAGGAAGCGGGGGACTGGGTTGTGAGGGAGAGGGGCTCCGCCACGGCGGCGTTCGCGACGGAGACGCGGCGGCGGCGACCGGAGAGGTATGGTTAGGGTTAGGGTTTTCCTTTCCCTTTTCTATTCTTGCTGGTGGTGGCGATGGTTACGCCGGGTTTGGGTTGGTCGGGGCTGTGCTCGGGGTGGCCGTGGTTTGGCTGGGCATTTTTCCGGTGGTGGTTGGTTGGGTTTAGATAGTTTGTTGGTTGGCTGTGGTGGCCGTGGCGTGGTCGGGTCCATGGCCGGGTTGATGGTGGTGATGATGGAGACGTGGTGGTGATGGCGGTGATGGTGTCGGGTTGCTGTGTTGGGAGTCGGGTGTCCGGGGCAAGGTGAAGATGGCAGCAGAGGTCGTTGGTGGCAGGAGACGGGTTAGAGGGATAGGGATAGGATTAGGATTTGATGATGTCGGGGTGTGTCCGACACGGAAAAGATAAAGCTGTACATGTAAATAAAATATGGAATGAGAATTGGACGATGGAACACGGACACGGGGCACGCACCATTGGAGAATTATTTGTGGAGGAGCAATGTGGATGAAATAAATATTGGAGGAGTACCTGCCTATATTTATAGGAGGTGGGAATTCCTAATTAGATAACGGTTAGAAATAGTTTAAACCCAAATTTGGATATTTCCAAATTTAATTTAAAAGCAATCAAATCAATATCCAAATCCAAATCCAAATCTTATTTAAATCAAATTAAATCTCTTAGTTAAAATCAAATCAATTATAGGTATTAGTTTAATCTATTTAAATAATTCCAAACATTAAATCAAGATTTAATTGGGCAAAATAACTTCCAAAATATTTTTCAAAATACCAATAATAATAATTTCAAAAATAATAAATATTTTTAAATATCTTTTTGAACAATAAAATATTACTATTAATAAATTTTGAAAATTATACTTTTATTTAAAATAGACCAATAAATAAATAACGAAATATTTGTATGCAACAAATATTCTTTACATAATTAGGCTTTTCTAGTATACAAAATATTATTTATGATTAATAACTTTTTAGAAACAAAAGACTTTTTATAGCAAGAATAATAATTTATAATATTTCGAAAGTGTATATTAAAATAGAAAAGAAAATATTTTTATAAAATATGTACGCTCGCACATATTCGTACTCGTCGAGCAAATGAAAATTTTGCATACGACGTACAATACGACTACGTGACATACAATACCAAAAATTTTAAATCCATGCAAATTAATAAATAAAAAAATAGTAGAAATTTAGGGGTTTTACAGTTCTACATGCGACACACAACTTCGTGGTACAACGTGTCAAGGCCCTGTATGCAACACACAAGGTGGTCCCTTAAATCTAGATTTAATGTGAGAAAAATAATACATAGCAGGAAAAATAAATGAACAGTAAGTTCTAACAGTTATGCCATGTATCACAGTTTATTCTGCATAAAGAAAATAAATAATGCATGAAATATGAGCTAAAATAAGTAAACAGTAAATGGCAAGGTGTCTTGCCTGGTAGAGCGCCTGGTGTGCTGCGAGAATCAATGTGGCATGAACCGTGACTTCGGTACAACAACTGTACATGGTGACCTCGGGTGGTGGCACAGACAGTTCCATTGGGTCCATAAGGGTCAAATGAGTTAGGCTTGCCATAATGTAGTTTAGAATTTGCCATGAGATTAGGAACAAAGGGCTTAGTCACGGGCTGGAGAAAGATCGAAGGAATTTGGAAGAATAATAATATACGATAAAATATCTATAAAAATATATCCTATTAGTCAAATTAAATATAGGCTAGATACTTAATGCAGAAGTCTGACAGAACGATATTTCATTAGATAAATATTCTAAAAAAAACATATTTTAGGATAACCCTACCTTTTGTAGAAATACTTTTTAGTAAAAAAATAGATGTTAATATTGAATAACATAACTAGGGTTCAAAATCCAATTTTTAAAAATACTATAGGACAAGGCCTAGCACAATATTTTTTTTTTATTACAACATAATATGAAAATATGAATATACTTATTTAAAACTACAATAATGCTTACAAATAAATTAACCTCTAAAAATATTCGTCAATACTACTAAAATATATTTTTAAGGTATAATAACTATTATACTTTCGTAAAAATACATGCATACATATATATATATATATATATATATATATATATATATATATATATATATATATATATATATATATATATATATATATATATATATAGTTTGTTCCAAAATACATTTCAAGTGAAATAATACTAAGGTATTTAAATTACATCTATTATCTCATATAACAATGAACAAGGAAATACTAAAAAAATAATAAAAATAATAATAATAATAATAATAATAATAATAATAATAATAATGATGATGATGGTATCTTACAGAAAAAAACGAAAACATCAAATAACAAAAATATCAGAAAGAATGGAATGCAGCACTGCTGCTCCACTCTTAAAAATAAAGGACACAGGAGAGAGAGAGAGGAAAACGGAGAGATCGAGAGGAAGAGAGAAGTGAGCGAGAGCGAGAGGGAAGCAGTGGCGGAAGGGTGAACACGGGAGAGAGACGGGGAAGTCGGACGCGGCGAGGCGGCGGGCAGCTCTGGTGAGGAGCGGAGGGTGCGTTGCCGGCGGAGTTGGGGGTTTGCAGAGGGCGCGGGGCCGGAGGCTAAGAGAGGGTGGCGGAGTCGGATGGAGAGTTGGGAAGAAGGGGGCGGTGAGGTGGAGTCGCCGGCGGTAGATCTACCGGGCGGAGGAAGGGGGTTTGGGGAGTCGCCGATGGGCGCAGACGAGCGGCGCGTCGGGCGGCGGCTGCTCCGGCGAGGTGGCCGGAGCGCGGCCTCGCGCTGGAGGAGGAGCAGCAACGGGTCGCGGTCGAAAGAGGGTTTGAAGGGACGGTCTCAGCGGAGGACACAGCGGCTCGCCGTGGTTGCTGCGGCTTAGGGCTGGTCCGTCGGTCGCACGCGGAGCGGCGACGATTTCCGGAGGAGGGCGAGGCAGCGACTCCTCATGAGGGGCGGAGCCTGCGACGGGATCGACGCAGTCGGCTAACTGCGACGGGAACGACGCCGTCCGACAGGTAAGGGTGGTGTTTTCTATTTTTGGTCATTGGTGCTGGTGGTGGTTCTTTTTGTGTCGGTGGTGGTTCTGAGGGTAGAACTGTGGTGAAGGAGGTTGTGGTATTGTCGGTGGGGATGATGATGGAGGGCGGCGACCAGTGGGTTGGTCGACCGGACGGGATGTTATGGACGTCGATGGTGGTGGCGGTGTCTTAGTGGCGGTGGTGATCAATGATGGAAGTTTTGGGAGGAGCAGAGGTGGTCGGCCAGACTGGGTTGGGTTGGTCCTGGTGTTGGGGTCGGACAGTAATGGCGGGGCTGGGTTCAGGGAAGGCAGGGAAGGAGATAGGGTTTAGGGCTAGAAAGTAGGGATTTGTCGGGGTTGATTGTGTCGGGGTTGTGTCCGACACGGGTGAATAATGTATATGTAATAACATGGAATAAGAATGGGGAGCAGACACGGACACGGACACGAGGCACTGCACTTGTGGTGGAGGAAAATGTTTGTGTGGAGGAATTTGTGGATGAATAATGTGGAGGAGTACCTGCCTATTTATAGGATGTAGGAATTCCTACTAAGATAAGAATTAGGAGTAGTTAAAACCCAAGTAGATAATTCTCTACTTAATTTAAAATCAAATCCAATCTAAATAAAATTCAAGTTAAATCAAAATCCATTTCCATATATAAATCAAATTTGAATCTAATTAAATTCTTGGTTTAAAAACAATGGAATAAATCAAATTTCAAATGTTAACTATTTAAATAAATCCATAGATTCAAATCAAGATTTAGATCTCTACAATAATTTCAAAATATATTTTCCAAAAATACTAATAATAATAATTTCAAAAATTACATTATTATTTAAAATAAACCAATAAACAATTACTAAATATGTATGTAGGTGTAAATGGTGTTCTCATTAATTATGCTTTTCTAGCATACAAATAAAAATATTAATTATTATTAATAATTGTGAAAAATGTAAGGCTTTATAAATAAAATAACAAACTTTGTAAATTTTTGGAATGATAACAAAATAATTATTATATACATTATCTCGAAGCTATAAAAATAGGAAAAATATTTTTCTAAAAATATGTACGCTCGCACATATTCGCACTCGTCGAGCAATTTTGAAAAATAAAATTTCGTACGCGACGTAAAATACGATTACGTGACGCACAATACAAAATTTTAAATCAGTACCATTTTTAATAATAAAAATATATAGTAGAAATTTAGGGGTTTTACAACCTGAGCGATGTCTTCGAGTCGCCATTGGAAGGCCAAATCCGAACGCCGTCGGCATTTCGATTCCTCCGATTGACTGAGCGGAACGGGACACTACATCATACACCACTCAGAACAAGTCTCGTCCTCGAGACTTTCCTGAAGGCAAACCATCCTACCATTTCTATGGCCAAGACTTAATCGTACACACTCCGCCTATGCGTTTCTTCGATTCCGAGCCATGCTCGTGCTATCGCTAACTTAGTCATAAGACACACCAACCGATCAACCAACATTAGAACTCGTCTCAAATCAATGATCGCACTACCATCAATATTTCTTCGAAACTTACGATTTCAAAATCCTCGATACTTTCTTGTTCCTCAAGTCTCACTTGATTCAACGTATCACTTAGTTGGATCGTGCACATATTCTAGGCGTCCCTAAAATACATGTATTTCAGCCAAGCCTCATGATAGAGAATCCGCCATCGCCACTCGAGTCGGATCGTACACATATTCGGGCGTCCCTGATATATGTGCATGTCAGCCGAGACTCGCAAGTGGTGCCTCCACAATTCCTATCGCTTCGTACTCGGACGTCTTTCGAACCGTTAGGCTATGTCTCTGATCAGCACTGGAATCATAGTTCCCAAACAACGATATCAACACTGACCCCATCCTAAGGTCAAACCAAATCGATGGTACGGGGTTTTCTACCCAAGCTCGCATCACTATAATTTCTAAACATCGAGCATCGATTTCTTACGCACATTCCAATATTCGACGCACGGGATACGAGTCGTTCGGTAAAGCCATCCTACGATAACTCACGTTTCAACCAATTTCACGTCATATCAATATCGTTCGTTCATCAAGCCGTTTCGCATAGTTTATCTTTTTGAACACGTTCGACATTAGTTCGCCTATCATTCATTCTCAAATCAAGCACGCTATGACACAATTCATCTCTAAACCGTAATTCATATTTCACGTTTCCGAAATCATCTATTCCAATTCACGTAATCGATCATAAGGTCGTCCGACTTAACAAGATGCCACGCTCCGATCTCACGCGATTCTGATTTTCTACGGTGGGCATGAATCACCATGTACGCTTTCGCGAGATAATCATTCTCATCAGAACGCAACTCTTATTTTGGGTCTAGACAAATTCATTCTCGATGCGCGGATTGGACCTACTCAATCCTCAAGTTTTTTTGAGTCATTAATCACAAGTCCTAACATTCTCGAGTTCTCCTTCGCATCAAGCCAACAAGTCGAGACAATCAAAGTTGTCGCGTCCTGATTTTTCAAGTTTGATCATTCCCGCGACATGAATCACCATGTCAGCGCTCACGCGGAACGATCACCCTAAATCCGACGCAACGCATGTGCGAGGCTGGAGTCGCGCTCGCACAAGACAAGAATGTCAACGCTGTGGTTATCCGCGTAATCATCAAGATACGATCACTTTCATCCAACATTCGTCTCAACCAAAGTCCTAAGTATTGCATCCATTTGGAACGATAACACTTGCGCGATCGTCATTCACCGTGTCAGATTACCATCGAGTTATCGCATATCGTCTTTGATACGCCTCAATATCATCGACGATATACGTAACCAGACGATCTTCGTTTGCAACGAATTCTGAGTCGTACGAATGATGCTATCGCCCGAATGGATAATCTCCTCGACATTCAAATTCAATTTCGATCATTACCCCTCGAATCGTTCACAACATCAATTTCGACAAACCCAAATTCACGTATCGTTCATCCGTCTATCTTAAGTCGTCGACCGACGTATCTATATCTGAAGTAGACTTGCCACTCTTAGCCCGCTGCATTTCTTCATAGGCGAGTTGATCGAATTGGATCGTCATCACCTTCTTCGTCGAGCCGATTGACGAAGTGTCGCATTGAGTTGTTGCCATCTCAGAAGAGGAGATGGTTTTCCCCAGCAGAGTCGCCAATTTGTTTTCCATAAATAAATTCTCTTTATTTATTGTGTTTCTGGGAATATTACAACTGTGGGAATCTGATCTAGAAGACGATCACTTTATCCCTTGGACTATGCGAAGAAGAAAAGCTCTCAAAATTTTGACAGTAGATAACTATGTATCTCTCAAATGAATGAGAAAAAGAACTCTATTTATAGAGTCAAAAATAAAACTGAAAAGATAACTGTCTTCACAGCCTGTGCTTAGTTGAAAATCACGTAGGATTTAACATACGCAAGGTTGTGAGAAGTTACTGGACGTGGCCTGTAACTGTTGGACACATGGCGATCATGCATGAGTCGTGTTCAAGTTACAGGACACGCAGGCGAGAGATCAGTGGCATGGCTGCCACGTACTCCAATTTGATAAAATCCACGCAGATTTGTTGAAGACGAAATCCACGCAGACTCGGAGGAGAAAGCTTCAAAATCCACGCAAACTTGGGGCAGGAAGCTTCAGGATCCACGCAGACTCGAGGCAAAAAGCTTCAAAATCCACGCAGACTTGAAGAAAAAAACTTCAGAATCCACGCAAACTTGAGATGAAGATCTCATAATACACGCAGACTTGAGATAAGACTGCCAGCTGTCTCGATTTGGTGTGCCTCGACTGACACAAAATCTCTGATAGTGATTGCTTTGTCAGTCGTATTAAATGACAAGAAACTCTTTTGGTACGCCAACTTTGACGAAGGCTGAGTCTTGCTGAAGAAGATTTCGAAAGTCACACAATAGTCGACTGTGATCTTTCGAGTTCCGTGCATACGTGGCATACGAGGAGACATTCTTCGACTGTCGTACTGTCAGTCATGATAAAATTTCTGACAAATGATGAGCTGTCGCTTCAGCGTGATTTGTAAATATTGTCCTGATCAACTGAGCGTGACTTTTGACTTTGTCCTGATCATTATCCCTTGGACTATGCGAAGAAGAAAAGCTCTCAAAATTTTAACAGTAGATAACTATGTATCTCTCAAATGAATGAGAAAAAAAACTCTATTTATAGAGTCAAAAATAAAACTGAAAAGATAACTGTCTTCACAGCCTGTGCTTAGTTGAAAATCACGTAGGATTTAACATACGCAAGGTTGTGAGAAGTTACTGGACGTGGCCTGTAACTGTTGGACACATGGCGATCATGCATGAGTCGTGTGCAAGTTACAGGACACGCAGGCGAGAGATCAGTGTGTCACAACCCGCACCCTAGCGTTAGGGCACGAGGCGTGGGTACGTCCAGCCTACGCCGCAGTGTCGGCGGTAGAACGCTGTTCTAGGTCACAATCACATCTAAAATAATATGCTATACTCTCCAGACGGAGAACAAACTCATAAGGATACTATCTCAATCACAACTCTAAAGATAGATAACAGCACGATGAAATAGATAAGATAATCCACAAGAGAGAGAACCATGAGTGATAGTAAAGAAAGTTCTATTAACTAAACACAAGATTTCAAATACAACTCTAAGACAAATAATAAAGAAAATGAACAAACTCTAGGTAAATACTCCAAGCTCTACCAGTGTCCTCTAGGCTAACTGTGAACTCTAAGTACCTGTAAAATTTTATCAACAGGTCCAATCAGGACAGGAACGAGCACATATCTCTCACAACAGTTCATATCAGGAATGGACATATAAAACAAGCTATAGAAAATTATACATGAATCGCTGTAAAGAGAAATCAACAGAAAAGAAGATATAACTGAGATATAAATATGATAAATAAAGAATATAACCTTCTACGTGAAACAGAGCATGAATTGGTTATGTAAACAGCTTGGGTTACACATGGATACAACTATGGAAAGAACATGGATAACAACTACTTGGGATAATGATCACATAACCAACTACACTCTCTCTGCCCCCAACCAATACACAAGGATCAAAGCATGTTATGTTATTGCACATGGATAACAACTACTGTATACATGGGGCTCATATGGTCATGAGTGTACATGAATAACACATGAGTGCACATGGATAAAAGTGAATACATGGAGTACATGATGAACATGATAAAGTACATGAAACATGACATACTCGATGTATCCGAGGGGATAACATCGCATAAAAAGATCCATAGGGTACCGATCCGTGTGAACGTCGTGTCAGCATCAAGTATACTAGTCTATAACAAGAGTACATATCCAAAGAAGCATGAAAAGATCAGAGAATGTACTCGCCTGGTAATCCAAGCCGCTGATAAATGTAGATGTCCAACTGGAGTCACAGTGTCCTATTTAGAGCAATCACAAGTCACAAAAGAGTCTAACATGAAATAAGAGTAATCTACAATGCATTCTAGATAGTTCTGGGTTCTTCTAAGTCAAAGTCTAATCATCTAGTCCACTAGGTCAACTAAAGTCAAACTAGAGTCAAACTAAGTCAACTAGTCAAGTTCTAGTTCAATCCGGGTCAAACTGAGCCAATGGTTGACCTATAGTTGACTTTTGGTTAATATAGTCAACTTGGTCAAAGGGGATCAATTCTAGTCTCTAAGTATTAAACTATGAAGTTGTACTAATTCCGAAATACGAAAAATAGGAATTGACTAACTAATGGTGACACCTAGAGAAAATATCTACAAACATTGTCGGATGATAACACAAGTATCACCAACGTGTCCAGAAGGGTCAAATTAGCTAGGATTGCCTGTCCTTAAGTCCAATTCTGGATACAGGGGCAAAACGGTAATTTCGGACGAAAACGATGTCCACCGTTGGACCCACTTTGCACCGAAAAACGTGCCAGAGTCAACGGTCTCTAAAGTCGTCAAACTATATGTCTACGGATCCAGTTTTTTGATACGAACCCAACCGTATGTCCAAAGTTGGATTCCGGCGGGCCGTGCACAAAATTGCCCGTTGAGTGGGACCGTGGGGCCCGCAAAACGACGTTCGATTCAACTGTCTCAGATTTGGACCAAACTTGGCATGTAGAACCAGAAAAACGATACGATTCTGTTGGCGCAAGTTTCGTCTCGATCTGACGAGCGTGCACAAAGTAATTGGAGAATTTGCAAAGTGCACGATACGGAGAATTTCGACGGATACGCATCAAATTTGTCGCGCACACGCGACCAATTTGAATTCCGTCCAAGCCCACACGACCACGAAACCGTTACGCAGCTTTCGATGCTTTCGGTTCGCGACCACGTCGTCCCGATTGGCGTGACGCACGTCGTGTGGAACAATTTCAACGTTTTGAAAACAGATTTTTGGAAAACTTTGGGATTCGATTTCTCGACGCTCAGTCGATGATTTCAAATTCCGCAAGAAGGGATTCGAAGCCCTACATGTTGTCTAAAAGTATCTTCAAATAGTTTTCCGAATATGGGACTGGATTGATCGGAAACGATCCTCAAATAAGGGTTCATGGACTGCTAATAGTGTTCTGTTTTGGACATAATTTCGGGTTTTTTCGAGTTGAATTTTCGACTCGATGGGTCGTTGCCTCGAGGAACTATTGGATGGGCCGTAAAGAGGGTCATATAGGGTTTCCATACTAATTTACGAAATTGAAAACGAATGAGAATCGAGGGAGAAATCTACTCACGAAGTCGGGGCTCTCACCGCCATGCTGCTGTTGCTGTTGGCGCCACCCGCGCCTGCGCGCGCGCGCGGAGCTTCTCCGGCCGGCGGCGGCCGCCGCGGCGGCGCCGAGGGCGCGCGCGGGGTCGCCCAGGGGAGGAGAAGGTGTTAGGGTTTGGGAGTTAGCTCTCGAACTTATATACTAAGTCGCGGTGTGGGGAGTTCGCTCGACAGAGCCGGGCTTGGGGACTTAAGTTCTGTGGGAAAGTTTCAGCTGGGATGGGCTCCTGGGCCGGGTCTGCTCAGGCCTGGCATGGGTTGGATTTCTATCTATAGATCCGTACATCTATATACATGTATATATATATAACATATATATATCTATATACCTCACACATAAACGTATATATATACGTATATATATATATATACAATATAATTTTATATATATATATATATATATATATATAGGGTCCGGATCGGGAGCCCCGTTTTCGGAGCCCCGCCGAAGTCCCGCGATCCTTGGCCGTTGGATCGCGCGGCATCGCGTGGGCCCCTCGCGGGCCCCGCTCGATCCGATGGTGCAGGGGGGGGCGGGGCTTCGGCGGGGCTCCGCGGGCGGGGCTCTTGATCCGGATCCATATATATATATATATATATATATATATATATATATATATATATATATATAAATACATGAATACGCATAAATACTTATATATATATATATAAATGCCTATTATATATATATATATATATATATACACATATACATAATATATATAATATATATTTATATATATAAATACATGAATACGCATAAATACTTATATATATATATATATAAATGCCTATTTACATAAATACATATATATATACACGTATAAATTTATCTAATATATATATATACAATATATATTTATACACACAAATATATCTGTATATATACATACACGTATAAATTTATCTAATATATATATATATACAATTATATATTTATACACACAAATATATCCGTATATATACAATTATATATACGCATATATATACAAATATATTAATATATATATATATACACATACATTATTATATATTTACGTATACATACAATTACTTATAATACGATATAATATATTTATATATACATACAAATATACATGTACATCGTCTATATATCATATACACGTATACATATATTTATTAGACAATAAAATAATATAACCAATAAAATAATAATATTAGATAACAATATCAATAAATAATAATAATAATAATAATAATAAACCCATTTTGTATAAATAACCAAATATTTAGAAAATATCGTTAAGTCTACCCGAAAAGGTAGAAAATATTTGTACATACCTAAAAGTAGGTCTACATAGGCTTGGGCTTGGTTTGGGTCCAGTTTGCGCTAGTTTGGTGCGACCGGGTCACCTAAACGTCAAATAATATTAATAATGAATAATTAACTATTTAAATTGGTCATGTCACAACTTGGCCTGGTTTTCCTAGTTAGGACATCACTATGACTTGGCCTTCTCTACCAGGGCTAATACACTAGTCAAAGCATGCCACTGCACTACCCGTGCCATAATTCCTAGTCACCTTGTACTCCAAATCTCAAGCATGGCTAAAAATCTTCTACCGTAATAATTAATTAAAATAATTATTCATAAAAATCTAAAATCACCATTTTAATTAAAATAAATAAAAAATTTCAAAATTCCAGGAAGGGAGGCTACACAGTGGCATGGCTGCCACGTACTCCAATTTGATAAAATCCACGCAGACTTTGTTGAAGACGAAATCCACGCAGACTCGGAGGAGAAAGCTTCAAAATCCACGCAAACTTAGGGCAGGAAGCTTCAGGATCCACGCAGACTCGAGGCAAAAAGCTTCAAAATCCACGCAGACTTGAGGAAGAAAACTTCAGAATCCACGCAAACTTGAGATGAAGATCTCACAATACACGCAGACTTGAGATAAGACTGCCAGCTGTCTCGATTTGGTGTGCCTCGACTGACACAAAATCTCTGACAGTGATTGCTTTGTCAGTCGTATTAAATGACAAAAAACTCTTTTGGTACGCCAACTTTGACGAAGGCTGAGTCTTGCTGAAGAAGATTTCGAAAGTCACGCAATAGTCGGCTGTGATCTCTCGAGTTCCGTGCATACGTGGCATACGAGGAGACATTCTTCGACTGTCGTGCTGTCAGTCATGATAAAATTTCTGACAAATGATGAGCTGTCTCTTCAGCGTGATTTGTAAATATTGTCCTGATCAACTGAGCGTGACTTTTGACTTTGTCCTGATCAACTCGGCGTGACTGTCATTTTTAAGGCCTACAAAACCCCCTTCAAAGTTTTCGAAAAAATGATAAATTATTTCAAAATACTTTGAAAACGAGATGATAAAATGAAATCAGTCACGTTGAGATGACTTTAAAAAAATTTTTGGAAGTCGAAAAGACTTCAAAGTTCTTTGAAAACATCCAAATGAACTTATTAAATGTCATGATGACTCTACATTTTTCGAGACTGATTGCATCCAATTTATGGTGGAATATGAACCACCGGCGAGCTCTGTTATATAAACAGGGAGAGGATTCATTTTTAATCTTCATCTTACGTCAACATGACACCAAAGGAAGAAGCTGAAGAAGAAGCACGCAAGTTGGGTTTTTGTTCCCATGGCGACCCTACTTTTGGGGGTACGGAACTGGAGCCTTTTGTCTTTGAGTTCAAAGATGACCCTACTCAACTAGCCAAGAATTTCTTGAGTTATTTTGGCTTGGATGGCTCGTCTTCTTCTGATGGACGCAGCCTTGCAGAACAGCGTGAAATGT
This sequence comes from Iris pallida, assembly GCA_029216955.1. Classification (NCBI taxonomy): domain Eukaryota; kingdom Viridiplantae; phylum Streptophyta; class Magnoliopsida; order Asparagales; family Iridaceae; genus Iris; species Iris pallida. Next base: position 4,579,499 of record JANAVB010016195.1, read on the forward strand.
TGAATGCTCTGTTACACCGTATGGGGGTCAAGAGCGTAGAAGAACTGGGCACTAAGCTCAGCCGCTCTGCAAAATAGAGCGTGTCTTTTATGCTTTTTTTGAAAATGTTGCACTTCTTCTTTTGTCTTTTGTAAGGCCATCAGTGCCTGTCTTAAAGAATGTAGTACAACTTTTGTGTTTGAACAGCGTGCATTAATGAAGAATATTAAATGGCACTCTTTGACTGTTTCCAATGTTGCGCTGTCTTCTAAAGCACACGTGACACTCATTCCATAATTTATGAGCGCTATTTACTCGGATCTTTTCCAAGAATAGACTTGTACTTTGTCCTTTAAATAGATAGATGAGTTTCATAGATACTCGTCTCCCATTCTTCTTCTTCTTCTCTGAGAATGAAATTTTTGGGAGATTTCATTCTCAAACAGGAAAGCAATGTTTTCTGATGTTGATCTCGATGGTGAGTCCCACTTTTCACTGTTGAAGATAAGCTCTTTTTTTTTATTTCTGACTGAACAGAGTGTGCGTGACTGGCCAGTGCGTGCCAAAGGATATTTGATTAATCTCATTTTCTTTGCTGTTTTCTGCAGAAGCTTGGCTGCAAAATTTTTTCAGAACTGGCATTGGTGATTTGGATGCTGTGGGGAGCGGTCTTCTGACACCAACAACAGGGAGCTCATGTGTTTTTGACGCGCAAATCAGACAACTCAGAACTCTTCGTGGGATAAAAGGGTCTTCTTCCGATGGTAGGAAGAGCCTTTATACACGGAGAGTTGGACGGTGGAGTCGGCTCTACCCTGAGAAATTGGGAAGTAGAGTTCCTTTCACGGCAGAACTAGGAATTGTATCCCAAGGTTGGATACATTCCTGTCTCCTCTGAAAGGCCGCTCCCAATCCACTAATGTATTGGCAGCACCACGACTTCGGGCTGCCATACTCTGTGGTTCGCCTCTCGTCTGAGAGAGAAGACCAGAGTTTGATTCCTGCGGATCTGGTCGTGACTGGGACCCAGACAGTCAGGAACTGCCACCAACAACGAACCTGACGGAGAAGGTCCGACGGAGAAGATCCAAAGAAGAAGATAGATCTCTATTAGGTTATTGTTGTGGTGTAGAATGAAAATCCAAGATTTGTAATAGATTTCCATTATGATTTGTAAGAAAGTCTAAGAAAATGTAATAGACTTTTTGTGGTGAAATGAGAATGGAAATGATAATTCTTCTATGCTCAAAAATTTGTATTTGTGGATGAATTGTGGACATGATAGATAATGAAATCTTCTTTTCTGATTTATAGTATATAATATTATCAGAGGTAATATGGACGTGATAATATATAGGAACTCAAAAGAAAATAGATTGATTTCTATGCAGAGGTCAAAGATGACAAAGTAGGTAAATTCAGCATTTATTCAGAGGTTATGAAAACGTGATAAATAACGAATTTCCACTTTTCTTTTTAATAGATTGATAGAAGAAAATGAACGGACAAATGTCAGGTGATAATGAACAAGTGAAACGTCGGATGAATATGACAAATGAACGGATGAACCGTCAAGTATTAATGAACGGGTGAACCGTCGGATGAATGTAATAAATGAACGGACGAACCATCGGATGAATGTGTCGTTTCATTATTCAAGGAATTTCTGTCTATAAATATAGCAAAAATCTAACGAAGGACGAACACTTCTATTCTTCAACATAAAAATGTCGTCTGAAGAAGCATCCAAGAAAGCTGAAATCGTCTTGAAATTTCAGAAGGACACTGAAGAACGTCCTGCCGATCCAATTCGGCCGAAGGAGGTAGAAGCAGGTGAAGGTTCGTCTGCACCGTTACGAGACATTCTGGATTTTCTGCTTGATCCAGGAAGGTCTGAAGAAGAGGAAGCCATGAGGATGGCAGTCTACAAGTTTCTTGTGGGCTCCAGCAAAGAAGTTCTCAATTCTTTTGCTGATCACCTTTTTGAGAAAGACAGCAGCAGTCTCCGTCCAAATGTAGAGAAGGATGATAGTGATCTTCCTTAATATCATGTACTATCATTCATGATTAAAATAAAATAAAAATTTTATTTCTAAACATGAATTTGTCTGATGATTACAAGCATTTACATTTATACATGGTACTTTTTAAGGAATTTGCCATTAATAGGCATCAAAACTTTTCGACCATCCAATTCTGAGAGTTGATAAGCTCCATTTGAGAAAACTCTGCTCACAATATAGGGTCCTTCCCACTTTGCGTCAAATTTGCCTTTGCTCATATGAGTCATAGTCATAGGACGTCTGACTGTTAGAGCAAGTTCTCCTTTCTGATACGATCGAACTCTGACTTTTTTATTAAAAGCTCTTGAGATTCTAGCTTAATAGAATTCAATATTCTGTTGAGCAGATAATCGCTTTTCATCCAAAGCTTCTAATTCCTAAAGTCGAAGACGATCATTATTTTCGGCAATGAGTTCATTAGCGATTGCTATCCTTAAAGAAGGAATTTGAATCTCTAATGGAAGAACAGCTTTACAACCATACACCAGAGAGAAGGGTGTACATTTAGTAGCATTACGAACTGTAGTACGATAAGCCCACAAACATTCACCGAGCTTCTCACTCCAATTACGTTTGTTAGTAGAGACAAACTTCTTTAGGAGTTTGATGATAGTTTTGTTGAAAGCTTCTGCTAATCCGTTAGCTGCCGGATTATACGTGGTAGAAGCCACATTATTGATCCGGTGATCATCACAGAATCGAGTAAACTTCTGACTGACAAACTGTGGTCCGTTATCATGAATAATGCGTCGAGGAACACCAAATATGTAGATGACATGATGCTTAATAAAGCTGATGACATTGGACGTCTTAACTTCAGATAAAGGAATGGCTTCGGCCCATTTGGAGAAGTAATCGATTATTGCAAGAATAAACCGATGACCTTTGGATGACGGCGGATTGATCGGGCCGATAATGTCCATGCCCCAAGCTTCGAAAGGCCATGACGCTGCCGTTGGATGTAGAAACTCCGAGGATTGATGAATAAAATCTGTATGGATTTGACAAGCTTTACACTTCTTTGCATATTCGATGGCGTCTGATACCATAGTGGGCCAATAATAACCCATACGTCAAATACGGTCTTGAAGTTTTGGTCCAGGCTGATGTGCTCCACAAATTCCATCATGTGCTTTGCGAATAATTTGTTGAGCCTCGTCACCGGCAACACATCGAAGAAGTAAGCCATCATAAGCTCGACGATATAAGGTCTTTGTTGTATGATTGTAATAGAATCTGAGTGATCGTCGTCTGATAGATGCTGCCTCACTCGGATCATCCGGAAGAATATCATACAATACGAAATCTAAGAAAGGAAGTCTCCAATCTTTATCCGTATTTTGATTCTCGGTCGAGTTACTGAAGATAAATTCCATGCTGGAATCAGATGAAGATGACAAAGATTTACGACTAAATCCAAATCCTCTTGTTGTGTTGACATCATGAGATGTTGATTCTTCAATGTCAATTGGAAGCCCTAGAGTTAGGTTATTTTCCAGATGAAATAATTCTCGATTGCGAACAATAATCATTTGTTGCCGTCTAATCGGAATAGCAAAATGTTGAATATTCAGATGCTTAGCGAGTTGAAGACCAATAAGCAATGCATTGTATTCAGCTACGTTGTTTGAACACGGCTGGTCGAGAGAATAAGCTCTTTGGATAGCAAGACCTTCTGGCGATACAAGAACGATTCCAACTCCAGCGACAATATCACCATTAGGACCTATCCTTGAAGCTCCATCAAAGAATAGACGCCAAGTAGGATCTTCTTCAGCAATTTGGTTTGAATCTAAGACCTCATCTGGAATTTCGTCATAGAGTTTTGAATTTTCTGGAATTGAATGAGCAGCCAGAAAATCGGCTAAAGCTTGTCCTTTGACTAATTTCTGAGGAATATAATGCATGTCATACTGAGCTAGTAGGATTCCCCAGTTAGCTAATCGAGAATTCAAAACACTGGGTTTTTTCATCATGATCCGTATAGGATTGATCCTGGAGATGACATGAATAGTCTGGCCAATGATATAATGTCGTGTCTTCTGAACAGCGAACATCAAGGCTAGATATTCTTTTTCGACCGGTGAATATCGAGGTTCAGCTCCGGTCATAGTACGACTGAGATAGTAGATGGCTTGTTCATGGCCATTTTGATTCTTTTGAGCAAGTAATGCACCCAATGAATGACTCATTGCTCGAGTATATAGGAGAAATGGAATTCCTGAAATGGGAGGTACCAATACTGGAGGGCTCATCAGATATTGTTTTTATCATCGAATGCTTTCTGACATTCATCATTCCAGACAAAAGAGACACCTTTCTTCATAAGTTTGTTGAATGGTCTGCAGCGTCCTGACAAATTAGAGATGAATCTCCTGATATAAGCAATCCTTCCTTAAAATCCTCGTAGCTCTTTTAAGGTGCGTGGAGGATGCATCTCTTGGATGGCTTTGATCTTCTCGGGATCCACATGTATACCTTTAGAGGTAATAACGAAGCCAAGAAATTTACCACTAGAGACGCCTAAGAAGGACTTAGTAGGGTTCATCTTTAATTGATGCTTATGCATTAGATCAAAAATAGTCTTCAAATCTTGGATATGATCCTCCTTTTGTCGACTTTTGACTGCAATATCATCAACGTAGCATTCGACTGTTTTCCGCAGATGTTCACGAAATATAGTGCTCATAGCTCGTTGATAAGTTGCTCTTTGTATTCTTGAGACCGAATGGCATAACTTTATAACAGTATGTACCAATCGGCGTTCTGAAAGAAGTGTGCTTCTCGTCGTCTGGAAACATTTTAATCTGATTGTATCCAGAATACCCGTCCATGAATGACATCCGTTCAAATCCACAGGTATTATCGATCATGACATCAGTGATTGGTAGAGGGAATTCGTCCTTAGGGCATGCCGCATTGAGATCGCGGAAGTCTATGCATACTCTGATCTTGCCAGTCTTTTTAAGGACAGAAACTATGTTAGCCACCCAATCGGGATGTTGTTCCTCTCTAATAAACCCGGAGGCCATGAGTTTATTAACTTCAGCTTCAATTGCATCCATAATGTCTGGACAAAATCGTCGCTGTTGTTGTTTGACCGGTTTAGCATTCGACAAGATATTGAGCTTGTGAGTTGCAATTTGTGGATCAAGCCCTGGCATATCTTCATAACTCCAAGAGAAGACGTCGATGTAATCACGAATAAGTTTGATCATGTCTTGCTTATCAGTTTCTGAAAGACTTTCACTGATGAATATTGGTTTGGGGGATCCCTCTTCACCAACATCTATTTGAACAAGTTTATCTTCAGTCGGAGGTTCTTTTTGCTCGAAACGGGACTCCCATTGATTATCCAACCTTTGGGCCCATTGTTCTGATTCAGGAGAGATTTCAAATTCTTCTTCGTCTTCATCACTTTTTTCAGAACGGTCAATGGAAACCATGTTGGAAGACAGAATGTTGCAGTAGAAATTACCGATACTCGTATCGGAATCCCAAGAAGTGGTACTAGAAGAATCAGATCTCTTATCTTCGTCAGATTCAGGATCTTCATGGATAATATTGATGAAAGGAGTAGGAGCAATATACCCTAATCCGCATTTCGTCCTTCCATATTTCAGAAGAGGAATACGAACAGGCATTTTTCTTCCTTTTCCACTATTGAAGCCAGTCCTGAAGTCGTAGCCCATATTTTTGATGATGTCTTCAGATTGCTGACTATAGCGACGTAGTTGTAATCTTCCAGTATCATCGTTTTTGTCATCATCTTCTAAATCAGAAGGACTTTGGGGCCCTTTGTAAAAGAGTATTGGAATGTCTCCTGGCTTTCTGCTGGGAACTAGAAAGTATGAAGATTGTACAGGTTCTAGAGATATATCTGTATGAACAGTCTGTACAACTCCTATGGTTATTGTGCTCAAGTCATCTAACAAATGTAAATAACTATGAACATAATTACACACATCAGCGTACTGCAAAGATGGAGACTTTTCATTAAATGTAAAAGCAGCAATATTTACATTGGGAGAAGGCTGAGCCTTAGAGATTTTAGCCAAGTCAATAACTAAAGGGGAAGAAGAAGAATGAGAAGAAGCTTTGTTTCGATTAAGATCGATAACAAATGGCTCAGAAGAGGTGAGCTCCCTTGAAGCTTGAGATGGAAGAGTAATCCGCCCTCCAACTGGAATTAGCAGAGTATCCTGTGAAGATATAGGAACTGTAGTACGCCCACTAACAGGAATGATCATTGTATCTTGAGCAGACGAATGAGACAACGGAGAGATCCGTCCACTCACTGGAATGATGAAAGAACCTTCTCCAGAGGGTTTGGGAGATTGTTGCTGAGTAGCTCGACCTTTAACAGGGATTATTAAAGTCTCACTTTGTGAATCCTCTTTCTCCATAGCTTGTATGACCCTTGTATACTCTTCTTTGTACATTCGGGAATCATTGAAATAAGCTTCAACCCCATAGAAGGGATTTATATCAGCAACTTCTTTTTGTACTCTTCCATTGCTATCAATGTACTTAAAACACTGATGAAGAGTAGAAGGCACCATATTATTTTCATGAAGAAAGGGCCTCCCAAGAAGAAGATTATAGGATCCCACGATCTCAATCACATAGAAAGTGACTTTGGATCTGAAATCGCCTATCTGAAGCTTCAGATGAATCTTTTCCAATGGCTCGCTTCGGCTTTGATTGAATCCCAAGATAGTAGTAACCGTCTTAGAGAGCTTGTGAAGAGGGATTTTTAGTTCATCTAACAGACTCTTTGGCATTATGCTTATAGCAGACCCTGGGTCAATGAGGATACGATCTATCTTTATCGTATCGATATAACCAGTGTAGTAGAGAGGTCGATCATGTCGATTATCCTCCAATAGCATGTCGTCTTGTGTAAAGGTGATATTTGGAATAATCTCCAATACACTGTTGTAATATAAGCAAGTGACAGGTTCTGCATCTGGCTTCTTCAATTGTGCAAGACAAGAGTCTGCTTGAAGAAGTGCTTCACTTAACGTCTCCCGAGTTTCTTTAGAAAGACGTAGAAGTTCAAAGAGGGACATTCTAGCTGGAGTATTAGCAAGTTGAGCTAGAATGTCAAAGTTGTAAGGCTTCTGAAGCCCAAGAGGAGGGGACTTCTTGATTGGTTTATCAAACCGAGCCTGTTGTTTACCTTTCTCCAGAACTGTGGGTTTAGGAGGAATAGGTTCAACTGGTGTAGTTGAAGGAACAGGTACAGTAGATGATTCTTCTTCAGGAGGAACATTAGGAGCATCTTTATCAGCTGGAGGGATATCAGGAGTACCCTCAGGATTCTTGGAATAATCCTTTAGATAATGTTTCCCTGTTCGAGTAGCAAGTGCTTCTTCCTTCTCTTTTGGCTCTGTGTCAGAGGTAGATCCAAGAGAAGTCATATGACATGACTTAATTTTTCCAGCCTTCTTGGACTTTCGAGAAGTAGTATTTTGAGGAAAAGGAGATTCAAAATCTGCCACTAGATCAGGATGAATCCACATGATTTCTCCAGTTTCTAAAGTGATTGGCACTAATCCTTCTGATTGTGGAGGAGGAATATTCACTATCTCAAGAGTTGCCTTGGGAATAGGAACGATCCCACTTTCAAGGAGTTGAGGAGGGAAATCTCTGAATTGCATAGAGACGACGTTGGAGGTGACGGTCTTCTCTTTTGGAGTAAGGGAGATAGCTCCAGATTTAATCATTTCTTGGATCTTTCCTTTCAGTACATAACATGTACGAATTGTATGACCCAACATTCTGTGGTATGGACAATATTTGGGATGATCTGTCTTACCAGCTTCATCAGGTTTCTTGATTTCAGGTAATTGTATTTTATTACCTTTCAGCAGACATTCAAAGATACCAAGGACATCGTCATCATCGAAAGAGTATTCTTCTTTGGGGCGAGGTGTTCTTGGTTGTTGAGTTGTAGAGGTAGGAGAAGTTTGAACAGTTGATGCATCTTTGCTCTGAAGATTAACTTCAAGAGTTTCTTTTCCTTTGCGAGCATTATTTTTATTATTAGTACTTTGACCTGTTTCTTTGGGAGTCATCTGCACTCCTAAACCTTTGAAGGTTTCAGCACTAATTTCTGCGGCCTTGGCACTGACTATAAAGGAAGGCCAATCTTGAAATTGAGTAGATCCTGTCCACATGCTGATGATTGGTAACAAGTTTGATTTGTATGTGTCGATGGTGACAGCATCAAGAGTTCCAAGAGGCATCTTCAGAGCTTCTCTTCGAAACCGTTCAATGTAATCCTCTGTAGTTTCATTATTTTTCTGCTTGATTCTAATAAGAACAGATATAGTCATGTCATTGAGCCCTTCATAGAACCGTTCAAGAAACATCTGTTTGAAACCGGCAAATGAGGTAATGCACCCATCTGGGAGACTTCTATACCATTTATAAGCAGTTCCCTTGAGACATCCAATAAACACCCGAGTAAGGAGGGTGTCACTTGGTTGCAATTGATCAGTCATCACTTCAAAGTGATTAATAAACTGACTTGGAGAAGAGGTTCCATCATAGAATGAGATAGTAGGAGGCTTGTATTTAGGAGGATATGATACTTGCTTCCATTCTATCGGGTAAGGTTGCTTGATGCCTAACCTTTGTAAACCATCTTTCTGTTTGAATGCCTCGAATTGAGTTTTGAGATTCCTCAATTCTTCATTAACAACTCCAGAAGATTGTGGAGTTGTAACTTGTAGAGAATAGTTAGGAGGAGGAACAGCATTGTAAGCACTACCCCCAGCTCCAAAGAGACTAGGATTTGGTTGAGCTGGTCCAGGAGTATTGGATTGTACTACTGGAGGAACTTGTACTGGACTTATATCAGTGTCAGTTGGTATGGCATCTGATACAGTCTGTCGATTCTGCAACTGAGCTGTCATGAGTTCATATATCGACTTCATAGTATCAGCCATAGACTTCATTTGCTGTTCCAAAGAAGCAATTCTTTGGTCCTGAGGAGTCACCGAAGAGGAAGGTTCATTGTTCAATTCAGTATTCCCATCCACCATATATGTAGTGACTGTACGAGGGATTATTGATGAATTAGTGGATGTTGTATGCTCTGAATCACTGCTTCGTACATCAAAATCATTTAAAGGAGAACTACCCCCAGTAGGAAGAGGTGGGAAATTAGATTCTCCTAGAAATTCAGAATCATCTTCAGAGATCAAATTTCTTTGACTAGAAGCTAAGACTCTTGCTCTGGTGTTTCTATATACTCTATCTGGACTATCAGCTCTACCCCCAGCATCCCGAGAGGTCATGTTGACAGAAGCAAACAAAGGCTCATCTTCATCAGGCATAGGTTCATACTGAATCCGATTGAAGACAGATTGTCGTTTAGTTTGACATCTGCATTGCATTGTGACTCTCGGCTGGAAGTCACATTCATAATCAACATGGTCATGAGCCATTGATTGACATCTGCATTGAATTATGACTCTTGGCTGGAAGTCACACTCAGCATGATCTTTTGACACAGAATTACTCCTTCTCTTCTATTGAAGATATTCTCGTAAATCTGTTTGTGAAGATTGAGGAGTATATTTCCTGTTCTTGGTTCTTGATGGCTCTTGATTATATAAAGAATGATTAATATGAGCCACATAGTTTCTAGCATACTCTACATCTGGATCTTTTATCCTTGTTTCCAACTGATGTGGTTTCTTAACACCAGAAGTACTAAGTTTTGTTCTTAGATCAATTGGAGGTGACACATTAGTTTTGGAAACTTGGAGTTTTCCTTCTATTGATCTGGATATTTGCAGAGAAGGAAAAATAGAACCATCCCTTGGATTAGGAGTTGGTAACAAACCCTCTTTTATGGACAAATTCTGTGCCCAATTTGAAGAAGTCATAGAAGAAGACATTACAGAATGTTTCTTCTTAGACTCATTCAAGGTTTGAGACATAGAATGTCCAGAAGGAAGAGTAGTCAAAAGACCATCTTCTTTTCTTTGACTAACAAAATTGTCAGTCAAAGCTGTTCCTGAAGTAAAAACTACAGGAGCAGAAGGAACAACTAAAGAATTATTCCTTTTCGAAGGGACTTTGTGTGGAAGACCATCCCCAGTTCTAGTACAACTTGGCAAAGAAGAAGAAATAGCTAAAGAGCTATTCTTCTTAGATGAAATACACGCTGAAACAGACTTGGTTAAAGAACCAGTACTGTTAGCGTGACTTTTAACTTTGGAAGTACAAACTGGAACAGACTTGGCTAAGGAACCAGTACTGTCAGCGTAACTTTTGATTTTGGAAATACACACTGGAACAGATTTGGCTAAAGAGCCAGTACTGTCAGCGTGATTTTTGGTTTTAGAGAGACACGCAGGAACAGATTTGGCTAAGGAGCCAGTACTGTCAGCGTGACTTTTAGAGTTGAATTTGCACGCTGGAACAGACTTGGCTAAGGAGCCAGTGCTGTCAGTATGACTTTTGAATGATGTCATCTTCGAGCGCACAAGAGTGTGCGTGCTTGCAGTAGAGTTCTTGCCAGTGTTAGGAGTAGACACTGTGGCAGAGACTTCACCATTGACTACCAACTGATTCTTAGGGACATAGACAGAGTGTCCCTTCGACTTGGCAGTGATGATGGAGGCTGAAGTAGACTTGCCACTCTTAGCCCGCTGCATTTCTTCTTAGGCGAGTTGATCGAATTGGATCGTCATCACCTTCTTCGTCGAGCCGATTGACGAAGTGTCGCATTGAGTTGTTGCCATCTCAGAAGAGGAGATGGTTTTCCCCAGCAGAGTCGCCAATTTATTTTTCATAAATAAATTCTCTTTATTTATTGTGTTTCTGGAAAAATTACAACTGTGGGAATCTGATCTAGAAGACGATCACTTTATCCCTTGGACTATGCGAAGAAGAAAAGCTCTCAAAATTTTGACAGTAGATAACTATGTATCTCTCAAATGAATGAGAAAAAGAACTCTATTTATAGAGTCAAAAATAAAACTGAAAAGATAACTATCTTCACAGCCTGTGTTTAGTTGAAAATCACACAGGATTTAACATACGCAAGGTTGTGAGAAGTTACTGGACGTGGCCTGTAACTGTTGGACACATGGCGATCATGCATGAGTCGTGTGCAAGTTATAGGACACGCAGGCGAGAGATCAGTGGCATGGCTGCCACGTACTCCAATTTGATGAAATCTACGCAGACTTTGTTGAAGACGAAATCCACGCAGACTCGGAGGAGAAAGCTTCAAAATCCACGCAAACTTGGAGCAGGAAGCTTCAGGATCCACGCAGACTCGAGGCAAAAAGCTTCAAAATCCACGCACACTTGAGGAAAAAAACTTCAGAATCCACGAAAACTTAAGATAAAGATCTCACAATACACGCAGACTTGAGATAAGACTGCCAGCTGTCTCGATTTGGTGTGCCTCGACTGACACAAAATCTCTGACAGTGATTGCTTTGTCAGTCGCATTAAATGATAAGAAACTCTTTTGGTACGCCAACTTTGACGAAGGCTGAGTCTTGCTGAAGAAGATTTCGAAAGTCACGCAATAGTCGGCTGTGATCTCTCGAGTTCCGTGCATACGTGGCATACGAGGAGACATTCTTCGACTGTCGTGCTGTCAGTCATGATGAAATTTCTGACAAATGATGAGCTGTCTCTTCAGCGTGATTTGTAAATATTGTCCTGATCAACTGAGCGTGACTTTTGACTTTGTCCTGATCATTATCCCTTGGACTATACGAATAAAAAAAGCTCTCAAAATTTTGACAGTAGATAACTATGTATCTCTCAAATGAATGAGAAAAAGAACTCTATTTATAGAGTCAAAAATAAAACTGAAAAGATAACTGTCTTCACAGCCTGTGCTTAGTTGAAAATCATGCAGGATTTAACATACGCAAGGTTGTGAGAAGTTACTGGACGTGGCCTGTAACTGTTGGACACATGGCGATCATGCATGAGTCGTGTGCAAGTTACAGGACACGCAGGCGAGAGATCAGTGGCATGGCTGCCACGTACTCCAATTTGATGAAATCCACGCAGACTTTATTGAAGACGAAATCCACGCAGACTCGGAGGAGAAAGCTTTAAAATCTACGCAAACTTGGGGCAGGAAGCTTCAGGATCCACGCAGACTCGAGGCAAAAAGCTTCAAAATCCACGCAGACTTGAGGAAGAAAACTTCAGAATCCATGCAAACTTGAGATGAAGATCTCACAATACACGCAGACTTGAGATAAGACTGCCAGCTGTCTCGATTTGGTGTGCCTCGACTGACACAAAATCTCTGACAGTGATTGCTTTGTCAGTCGCATTAAATGACAAGAAACTCTTTTGGTACGCCAACTTTGACGAAGGCTGAGTCTTGCTGAAGAAGATTTCGAAAGTCACTCAATAGTCGGCTGTGATCTCTCGAGTTCCGTGCATACGTGGCATACGAGGAGACATTCTTCGACTGTCGTGCTGTCAGTCATCATGAAATTTCTGACAAATGATGAGCTGTCTCTTCAGCGTGATTTGTAAATAATGTCCTGATCAACTGAGCGTGACTTTTGACTTTGTCCTGATCAACTCGGCGTGACTGTCATTTTTAAGGCCTACAACACCGTGCATGCGGATTCGCCGCTTAGCACGCCAATTATCTATATGAAAGGCCACTGGCATGATAAGCCATCGCGGACATAGCTCGGGTAGGCGGCGGGTACTTCGATGCAAGGTAGCTAGCCCCATGGAAAGCCCCCGAATACCCACGCAATAAAAGCATGCGCTGCTATAACGTCTACCTCCTAGGACGACTGTGCCCGGTGCCCCGGCGTATAACAAGTCTAAGCAGAAATCCTTATCGACAAGGTGTCCAATGACCATGCACCTACGAGACATCTAGACTCACGTAAATGCATGGCCTAATTTGTTGGTACGACTGGAACAATACTTAGCAACTCGTGTTCTGAACCACCCTTTGTATTACGTGCATCGGGGCCGCGAGACTCCCAACCGAGAGACCGCCTCGAACATCTTAATATGGATAGGAACGCGAGACTCCCAACCGAGGGACCGTCTCGAAAACATCTTAATGTGGATAGCAACGCAAGACTCCCAACCGAGGGACTGCCTCGAACATCTTAACGTGGATAGGAACGCGAGACTCCTAACCGAGGGACCGCCTCGAACATCTTAACGTAAATAGGAATGCGAGACTCCCAACCGAGGGACCGCCTCGAAAATATCTTAACGTGCCATAGACCGTGGCTAACTTTACACGTGCCAATCGTGGCTCGTGCCTTTAACTGAATTCTGTCCTACGCGTCGCTATCACCCAAGTCATACGTTATATGACGGCCCTTGAGATCGTGGGACTATTTGACTTGACAATTGCTGAAAGAACGGGACGGCACTTGGAATGACTTAGGTCGATCAGCATAACTTTGCCTAACTTACTCAAGCCTACAACTTAACCCAAGGGATGAGCCAAGGCTATGCCAAGCCTTGCGCAGTGGAAACGGACATGCTTTATCGAGCATTTACGCGGGCGACGTCTATGACTTAGGCTAACTCATCGTTTGTGTCGAATACCAACTTTTTTCTCCCAAAGCCGCGGAATAAAGGATCGAGTGTCATTTTCAATGCATGCTGAGCACCAACTCTAATCAGACCGTAGGACGTTTTCCATGTTCTAAACTCGATTCGATCCGTCGGGATAATTTCCTTTGGCTATGTGGATTCGTCTCTTTTATTATTAGGCCTACTTGTGCAAGTTAAAAACATACGAATTATTAAGTGAAGGCTGAGATGAGGCAAGTTCACCGAAACTACCCCACCTGAGCGATGTCTTCGAGTCGCCGTTGTAAGGCCAAGTCCGAACACCGTCGGCGTTTCGATTCCTCCGATTGACTGAGTGGGACGGGACACTACATTTTGGACAGCAAAAACCAAGGACAGACATTCCTTCTCTACGGGAGTATACATGTGTTCTGCTCTGACCATCATTCGGCTAAGATAATAAATCGCTTGTTCATACCCTATATCACTTTTTTGTGCAAGAAAAGCACCAAGTGAATGATCCAAAGCTTAAACATATAGCAAAAATGGTCTTCCTATCACTGGAGGTACCAAAACAGGTGGATTTGTAAGGTATTGCTTGATGTCATTGAAGGCTTTCTCACACGCTTCATCCCAAACAAATGATAGACCCTTTTTTAATAGACGAGAGAAAGGTTGACATCTTCCAGAGAGATTAGATATAAATCTCCTAATATAAGCAATGCGACCCTGAAAGCCACAGAGTTCTTTCAAATTACGAGGAGGACGCATTTCAAGAATTGCTTTAACCTTATCAGGATCAACATGGATACCCTGAGAAGTAATGATCAATCCTAAAAACTTGCCACTGGAAATCCCTAAAAAAGACAGTAGGGTTCATTTTCAATTGATGTTGGCGCATCAGTTCAAATACTGTCTTCAAGTCTTGAATGTGATCATCTTTTGATCGACTCTTAACAGCAATGTCATCTACATAACATTCTACTGTCTTCCGTAGATATTCTTGAAAGATGTTGCTCATAGTCCGTTGATACGTGGCACCGGCATTTTTAAGACCAAACGACATAACTGTATAGCAGTAAACCCTAAGGGGTGTACGAAAAGTAGTACGCTTTTCATCTTCTGGATGCATCTTAATTTGATTATATCCTGAGAATCCGTCCATGAAAGACATGCGTTCAAAACCGCATGTATTGTCTATCATGACATCAGTAATTGGAAGCAGAAATTCGTCTTTTGGATAAGCTGCATTAAGATCTCGAAAATCTATGCAAACTCGGACTTTTCCATTCTTCTTTATAACAGGAACAATGTTAGCAACCCAATCGGGGTGTTGTTCTTCACGAACAAAGCCATACGTGATCAGCTTTTTGACTTCTGCTTCAATTGCATCCATCATATCTGGTCGAAAATGTCGTTGTTGTTGTTTTACAGGCTTGGCATTAGGAAGAATATTGAGTTTATGATTAGCAACTTTGGGGTCTAGACCGGGCATATCCTCATAACTCCATGCAAAAATATCAATATATTCTTTGATCAGTTTTATCAATTCTTCCTTTTCATTTTCAGAAAGGTTTTTACTGATGAATATTGGTTTAGGCGTAGTTCCATCTCCAACATCATTTCGTCCTCTGTAGGTGGTTGTCGTTGTTCAAAACGAAGTTCCCATTGAGTGTCCATCTGTTGAGTCCAAGGATCATTCTCAAATGGCTCAGATTCACCATCAGTTTGAACCATGTTTACTGAGAATATTTGTTCAGATTCATCATAATAACCTCTTTTAACACACGAGGAGTGAGATATATCAGATTCGATGAATTGGATTTCTTTCGAATCTGATGATTATGAATTGCTAGAAGAGAATTCTTCTTGATTATCGTCATTAAACATATGGGACGGATCATATCCCAACCCATGACGAGTTTTCTGATAAAACGGATCACCACTTAATGGTAATCGTCTACCCTTGCCTTGATTAAGACCTTGCATAGTCTTCAAATCATATCCCATATTCTGGATAATCTTGAGAGATTGTTGACTATATCTGTCAATTTAGATTATTCCTTTATCTTTATCTCTCAAATCATCTGTCTGAGCAACCGGAATATTTCTAGCCGAGCCAAACACAATTTGGCGTTTGTTTTTCTTATCAGACGGAACCACGAAATAAGATTCTTCATGACATCTATAAGTTACACAAGCTTGCGATGGAGCAACTACAGGAAGAAGATAAGGAGAAGATGTTAAGAACTTTTGAGCATAAGGTCCAACATCAACCTGAAGAGGAAAGGAATTTTTCTTATAGTTAATGTATAAAGTTTCTTCTGGTTCTATGTCGTCTTTATATTGATGACTTTGATTATCAGCAAATAAAGTCATTCTTTCAATAAACTTGACATCCATATACTCGAAAAGGAAATCTTCATTGATATCAAAAAGTATAGAATGATCAATATTTACATTATTTACAATTTGACTGCTACGCTTCGGATTAATCACTAGTGGACTATCATCCGTCTTTTGCATAGATTTGCCAAGATTGACAATCAATGGAGGTTCTGGATCATTCGTACGAAAAGTACGCCCTTTGACCTTGATCACAAGAGGTTGAACTTGGCTTTTAGTAGGAACATTTACTGATTCCTCAGATGAAGCTTGAGTTCTTTCTTTAACCTTGATCATCAAAGGTTGATTATTGACAGGTTGGGGTTGGATTCGTCCTTTGATTTTGATATTCAAAGGTTGCTCTTCTGGCGGATCTTTATTAATAGACTGATCTTCGGCAAATGATCGATCTTCAGCCATGTCTGATATTTCTTTTACATGTTCTTGTTTGTAGAGCCTTGAATCAGAAAAATAGGCTTCAACACCCTTGAAAGGATTGATATCAGCAAACTCAGTCTTTACAACCCCTTGGGAATCCACGTACTTGTAGCATTGGTGGAGAGTTGAAGGCACGATATTATGCTCATGTAACCATGGTCTTCCAAGAAGGATGTTGTAGGATACGTCTGAATTGATAACATAAAATGTTGCCATAGTTCGAAGATCACCAATTTGAATCTTCAGACGAATCTTCCCCAGTGGTTTACTCTTTCCAGAGTTGAAACCAACTATTGTGGTACTAGTGTAAGTCAAGTCACTAGTAGGAATCCTCAATGGTCTTAGCATACTTTGAAGAATTATGCTAATGGAAGACCCAGGGTCAATGTAAATTCTGTCAACTTTAATGGATTCAATATACCCAGTGTAGCACAAAGGCCTGTCATGCTTGTTATGCTTCAACAGCATATCTTCTTGTGTAAAGGTGATGTTGGGAATTGCTTCCATCACACTATGACATTGTGGGCATGACACTGGTATATTGTCAGGAGTCTTAAGTTGAGCTAAGCAGGAATCAGCTTGCAGCAAAGCTTCACTCAAAGTTTTGCAACTTTTTTTAGAAAGGCGAAGCAACTCGAAGATAGATAATCTAGCCGGAGTATTAGCTAACTGGGCTAGAATATCAAATTTATAGGGTATCATCACCACCCCCTGACTGGAAGTATACTTCAACGGGACGTCGAAGCGTACCGCCTTCTGTTTCCCCTTTTCAACTACAGCAGGAACAAGAGACGGTTGAGTTGATGGTGTTTCAACATTCTCAACTTTTTTGGAGGATCCTTCATAATCTTTGTGGTACTCTTTCCCAGATCTTGTACCAGTAAAAGTTTCTTCTTCAGACTCAGAAGAAGGAAGTACCATATTGCAGGATTTAATCTTCCTTTCCTTAGTCTTATTCTTATAAGGATCGTTATGAAGAACCTCAGAACCCAACAGTGGATTTTTGACTTTGAATTTGTAAAGGAAGTCGTATTCCTTTATCATAATTCAAACCTTCTGCCTTTTGAAAATCATAACCCATCTTCTTCATGAGAAGGACAGATTGCTGACTGTACAAGTGAGTAGGCAACGGACTTTTAATAGGTGGTCCAACAGAGGAAGAAGAAGAAATCTCTGTAACTACAGAAGAATGAGAAATAGAGTTCTCTGTAGCTACGGAAGAAGAAGGATTCGCGATACGAGAAAAGATCCCTGTAGGGGCTTTTTTATAATCAGCGAAGACTTATTGTGCCCTGTATAAGGGAACACTATTCATGGCTACCCACGGCTGATGAGTAAGCTTGAGCTTGGCAGGAGGAGCCAAACTTGGAGGACATATGTTCAATCCTCTCAGTCTATCTTCTAAAGGAATGCCATCCCATAGATGACCCAAATCATCAGGATTTGGAATAACATGAGAAATCATGTTGCAGGTTTTGACTTTCTTACCTTTCTTGGATTTTAAAGTTTTACCTTCATCTTCTATTTCAGGTACTAAGTCAGGATGTACCCACATAATTTTACCATTCTTTAATGTAAGAGGCAATAATCCTTCATTTTCCTCCATGGCAGGCGAAATATTCATATTCTTCATCGTCGCCTTCGGAATTGGGACAATTCCATCTGGTATTTTTGTGGAGGAAAATATCCAAATTGAAGAGAAACCATATTGGTTGTGACCGTATGGTCATCATTGGTTAAAGCGATAGCAGCACCATTTATCAGCTCTTGGATTTTCTTCTTCAAAACATAGCAAGCACTGGTGGGATGATTAATGTATCTATGATAGATACAATATTTGGAATTGTCAGTCAGATTCACCTCATTAGGCCTCTTTGGCTCCGGAATCTGGAGTTTGCCACTCTTCACCAGACATTGGAATATCCCTGGGATATCACTTTCGTCAAAAGAGTAATCTTCTTTTGGCCTGGAAGATTCCTGATTATTCGGCGTTATTTTATTCTTGGAAAGATTGACCATAAGAGTGTTTTTTCCTTTCATATTATGATTGTCGGAATTATTACCAGGATTACCTTTCTTTCCTTTATCCTCTGAGGCAAAAATTATCCCATTTTCACGAGCCAACCAACCATTGGTCTCGACAGAAACTGCTGCTATGATAAATGAAGCCCAATCTGTGAATTGGGAACCCGTAAAGACAGCAATAGATCAGAGCCCAGAGACTTTGGTTTTTGGGAGCATTCTTCTTCAACTTTTTTCCAGAATAGAGTGAAGCAAAGCAGGAAAGCATTCGGCCTCGCCATTAGTGTCCAAGTGCATCGATACCTTTCTGGTGACTTAGTTCTTCCAACTGTTCATCTTCTAGCAGTGATCTTTATCATCATCGTATGGTCCAAGGAACAAAGTGATCAATTACAGATCAGACTTCCATAACAATACTTCCTAGAATCAAATTTGTACTTCTTTTACTTTTTCTCGTTTTATTTTCAAAAGCCGATTTTCAGGCATTTTATTAAGTGAAACAAAAATGGCGACTCTGCTGGAGACGACCTTCTCCTCTGACGAGGAGGCAATTGCTCAATATGATGATGTGTCGATTGGATCGACAAAGAAGACTCTGGTTGTACACTTCGACCAGACTGCTTATGAAGAGATGCTCCGAACTGGGGTGGTTCTCGCTGCTCCAATGTTCAAAAATCTCGCAAAGTACGAAAAGTTTGGATTCTTAAATCCAAAATAGCTTCTTATCTCTCTGTTGCTTCTGATGGCAAGGGAATTCTTTCCACTCCTGTCGTAGGGGCTCCCGTTCGTAACGAGGCAGTCCTTACTTCAGCGTTGCACTCTAAGTGTGGCAATTTATCTCCCGTCTGTGACGGTGAAGATAACCAGGTTTCACGCCCAATACATAAGAACCAAGTTTTATGCCCGGTGCGTAAAAATGATATTTTACGCCCAGTGGGTAAAAACTAAATTTTACGCTCAGTGCATAAGAACGAGTCTCCCATTTGTAATGAGGCAGACTCTATTGCTTGTGCTTCTAAGTGTAAAAATAAGTCTCCCGTCTGTGACGTGGTAGACACACAAAAATTACGCCCTTCGCGTAAAGGAAAAATCTTCCGTCTGTGACATGGTAGATAATCAATTTTTACGCTCTACGCGTGAAGGTAAGTCCTGTCTGTGACAGTGTAGATAAAATTCGCAACGATATTTTTACATCTAATGTGAATGTACCTAAATGCTTACAGCATAAAAATGTTGTTCGTAAAGCTTCAGTTCTACACCAACAACCTTCTTTTACTGCTCTACGCAAAGTACCAAACCTATAAATCACACGCACTGAAAATGGAGTCCTTCGTGCTAAAACATCTCAAGATTTGCGCACACAACTCCAAACACGTAGGAATGTACAGTTTGGTTCTGCGAATGTAGCCGGTAATCTTCTTTATACACAAGGGACTAAACGTTTTGCTACCCCAAATGTAATAAAGAAGACTACTCCTTCTACTCCTTCTGATTTACGTAAATTGCTAATGCAAAAACGTAAGAACAGACAATCTCCGGTGATATTCCCCCAAGAAAAACACCATTGTGAGTATCACCATATTGTGATCAAATGTTGTTGTTCGGCTTCCAAACGGTCAGTTTTTGATCGATTGAATTTTAATGCGCCCCAACAACATGCTGATGAGTTGTCATATGCATCAGTCAATATGGCATCTCACACCAACAGAGGACGACGTCCTAGACGAACACGTCCCAAACCCTAGGTCAACAATAATTCAATAGACTTCTTGATTCTTTTGAAGGAGTATATCAGAATACTCGGTCAAGAAGACAAAGACAATTGTAGACTTCCGATTCTGAAGCTGGGGGTACTCAATCTCTTGAGTCCAAAACTGATAGTGTCGATCCATACTTCTATACTAATCCCTCTGTATCTGCAAGAGAGGTTGAATCCTACGCTATTGGAGATGAACCAGAGACGTCATCTGTTAATATGGAACAACGTCTCACTGCCGTTGAGCAATCATTGAAAGACATGCTTAACATGATGCAAAGCATGCACCAAATAATAACGGCTCAGCAAAATGCTCAACCGGCAATTGTAACACCGGCATAGATAGCAGCATCAACTCAAGATAGCCAAGGGGTTGATATACCTTTGAATATCCAAGAGCCTGCTGTTAACCAAAATTCTGCATCTCCAGATTCCATCATTCCAGAAGATGTACCATCTCCGGTAGGGATTACGGTACAACCAACAACTTTTCAATCAAATGTGCTTCCACAAACCAGCGAAGCCATTCAAGCAGTGCGTGAACTCAAAGCACAGTTTGAATTTTTGAAGCAAAAGGATCAACTCCAGAGGTTAGGGATTAAGCAACCTTATCCTTCTCATTGGAATGATGTACCCTTTCCACCGAAATTCAAGCCATAGTCAATGGTATTGTTTGATGGAAAGGCTTCTCCTAGTCAGTATATCAATTACTTTGATATTATGACTGTACATTTGCAGACAAGTGATGCTCTTCTTACTCGAGTATTCATTGGATGCTTGACGGGTTCAGCTTACGACTGGTATCGTAGTTTACCCGACAATTGCATTTCGTCTTTTGACGAATTTAAAGCAATATTTCTCTCCCGTTTCTATGAAAGAGGTGTGGACATGAACATGTCCTCCTTAATAGAAATCAAGCAAAAGAAGAAAGAAGATACTCGGACGTTCATTGAACGTTTTCGACAAGCGACTCTAAAGATGCCCCCTGGTATGCCAGATTCAGCGCTGATTGATACATACAAGATGAATCTGCGACCATCCATCGCTGTCTTCACGGGTTCCCAATTCACAAATTGGGCTTCGTTTATCATAGCAGCAGTTTTTGCCGAGACCAATGGTAGGTTGGCTCGTGAACATGGGATAATTTTTGCCTCTGAGGATAAAGGAAAGAAAGGTAATCCTGGTAATAATTCCGACAATCGTAATATGAAAGGAAAAGACACTCTTATGGTCAATATTTCCAAGAATAAAACGATGCCGAATAATTAAGAATCTTCCAGGCCAAAAGAAGAATACTCTTTTGACGAAAGTGATATCCCAAGGATATTCCAATGTCTGGTGAAGAGTGGCAAACTCCAGATTCCGGAGCCAAAGAGACCTAATGAGGTGAATCTGACTGACAATCCCAAATATTGTATCTATCATAGATACATTAATCATCCTACCAGTGCTTGCTATGTTTTGAAGAAGAAAATCCAAGAGCTGATAAATGGTGGTGCTATCGCTTTAACCAATGATGACCATACGGTTACAACTAATATGGTTTCTCTTCAATTTGGAGATTTTTCTCCACAATAAATACCAGATGAAATTATGCTAATTCCGAAGGCGACGATGAAGATTATGAATATCTCACCTGCCAGGGAGAAAAATGAAGGATTGTTGCCTGTTACATTAAAGAATGGTGAAATTATGTGGATACATCCTGACTTAGTACCTGAAATGGAAGAAGAAGGTAAAACTTCAAAATCCAAGAAAGGTAAGAAAGTCAAAACCTGCAACATGATTTCTCATGTTATTCCAAATCCTGATGATTTTGATCATCTATGGGATGGCATTCCTTTGGAAGATAGATTGAGAGGATTGAACATATGTCCTCCAAGTCTGGCTCCTCCTGCCAAGCTCAAGCTTACTCATCAGCAGTGGCTAGCCATGAATAGTGTTCCTATATATAGGGCACAACAAGTCTTCGCTGCTTATGAAAAAGCTCCTACAGGGAATTTTCCTCGTATCCCGAATCCTTTTCCTCCCGTAGCTACAAAGACGTTTATTCCTCATTCTCCTGTAGTTATAGAGGTCTCTTCTTCTTCCTCTATGGAACCACCTGTTGAAAGTCCACTGCCTACTCACTTATATAGTCAGCAATCTGTCCTTCTCATGAAGAAGATGGGTTATGACTTTTAATAGGTAGAAGGTTTGAATTATGATAAAGGAATACGACTTCCTTTACAAATTCAAAGTCAAAAATCCACTGTTGGATTGGGTTCTGAGGTTCCTCATAACAATCCTCACAAGAAGAAGGCTAAGGAAAGGAAGATTAAATCCTGCAATATGGTACTTCCTACTTCTGAGTCTGAAGAAGAAACTTTTGCTGGTACAAGATCTGGAAAAGAGTACCACAAAGATTATGAGGGATCCTCCAAAGAAGCTGAGAATGTTGAAACACCATCAACTCAACCGTCTCTTGCTCCTGCTGTGGTTGAAAAGGGAAAACAAAAAGCGGTATGCTTCGACATCCCGTTGAAGTCTACTTCCATTCGGGGGGTGGTGATAAAACCCTATAAATTTGATATTCTAGCCCAATTAGCTAATACTCCGGCTAGATTATCTATCTTTGAGTTGCTTCGCCTTTCTAAAAAAAGTCGCGAAACTTTGAGTGAAGCTTTGCTGCAAGCTGACTCCTGCTTAGCTCAACTCAAGACTCCTGACAATATTACCAGTGTCATGCCCACAATGTCATAGTGTGATATAACATCACCTTTACACAAGAAGATATGCTATTGAAGCATAACAAGCATGACAGGCCTTTGTGCTACACTGGGTATATTGAATCCATTGAAGTTGACAGAATTTACATTGATCCTGGGTCTTCCATTAGCATAATTCTTCAAAGTATACTAAGACCATTGAGGATTCCTACTAGTGATCTGACTTACACTAGTACTACGATCATTGGCTTCAACTCTGGAAAGAGCAAACTACTGGGAGAAATTCGTCTAAAGATTCAGATTGGTGATCTTCGAACTATGGCAACATTCTATGTTATTAACTCAGATGTATCCTACAATATTCTTCTTGGAAGACCATGGTTATATGAGCATAACATTGTGCCTTCGACTCTCCACCAATGCTTCAAGTATGTGGATTCCCAAGGGGTTGTAATGATTGAGTTTGCTGATATCAATCCTTTCAAGGGTGTCGAAGCCTATTTTTTCTGATTCAAGGCTTTACAAACAAGAACATGTGAAAGAGATATCAGATATGGCTAAAGATCAATCATCTGCTGAAGATCAGTCTATTAATGAAGATCCGCCAGAAGAGCAACCTTTGAATATCAAAGTCAAGGGGCGAATCCAACCCCAACCTGTCAACAATCAACCATTGATGATCAAGGTTAAAGAAAGAACTCAAGCTTCATCTGAGGAATCAGTGAATGTTCCTACTAAAAGCCAAGTTCAACCTCTTGTGATCAAGGTCAAAGGGCGTATATTTTGTACGAATGATCCAGAATCTCCATTGATTGTTAATCTTGGCAAATTTACGCAGAAGACGGATGCTAGTCCACTAGTGATTAATCCGAAGCGTAACAGTCAAATTGTAAATGATGTAAATATTGAATATTCTGTACTTTTTGATATCAATGAAGATTTCCTTTTTGAGTATATGGCTGTCAAGTTTATTGAAAGAATGACTTTATCTTCTGATAAACAAAGTCATCAATATAAAGACGACATAGACACAGAGGAAACCTTATACATTGACAATAGGGAAAATTCTTTTCCTCCTTATGTCGATGTTGGACCTTATGCTCAAAGGTTTCTAACATCTTCTTCCTATCTTCTTCCTGTAGCCGCCTCATCGCAAGCTTGTGTAACTTATAGACGTCACAAAGAATCTTATTTCGTGGTTCCGTCTGATAAGAAAAACAAGTGCCAAATTGTGTTTGGCCTGGCTAGAAATATCCCTGTTGTTCAGACAGATGATCTGAAAGATAAAGATAAAGGAAGAATCCGAATTGACAGATATAGTCAACAATCTCTCAAGATTATCCAGAACATGGGATATGATTTGAAGACTATGCAAGGTCTCAATCAAGGCAAAGGTAGACGACTACCATTATGTGGTGATCCGTTTTACCAGAAAACTCGTCATGGATTGGGATATGATCCGTCCTACATGTTTAATGATGATATACAAGAAGAATTCTCTTCTAGCTCGTCACAATCATCAGATTCGGAAGAAATCCAATTTATCGAATCTGATATATCTCACCCCTTATATGTCAGAGGAGGTTATTATGATGAATCTGAGCAAATATTTTCAGCTTACATGGTTCAAACTGATGGTGAATCTGAGCCATTCGAGAATGATCCTTGGGCTCAACAGATAGACACTCAATGGGAACTTCGTTTTGAACAACGACAACCACCTACAGAGGACGAGATTATCCAGATCGATGTTGGAGATGGAACTACACCCAAACCAATATTCATCAGTAAAAATCTTTCTGAAGATGAAAAAGAAGAATTGATAAAACTGATCAAAGAATACATTAATATTTTTGCATGGAGTTATGAGGATATGCCAGGTCTAGATCCCAAAGTTGCTACTCATAAACTCAATATTCTTCCTAATGCTAAGCCTGTAAAACAACAGCAACGGCTTTTTCGACCTGATATGATGGATGCAATCGAAGCAGAAGTCAAAAAGCTGATCACGTGTGGTTTTGTTCGTGAAGAACAACACCCCGATTGGGTTGCCAACATTGTTTCTGTTATGAAGAAGAACGAAAAAGTCCGAGTTTGCATAGATTTTCGAGATCTTAATGCAGCTTGTCCAAAAGACAAATTTCTACTTCCAATTACTTATGTCATGATAGACAATACATGTGGTTTTGAACGCATGTCTTTCATGGACGGATTCTCAGGATATAATCAAATTAAGATACATCCAGAAGACGAGAAGCATACTGCTTTTCGTACACCCCTTGGGGTTTACTGCTATACAGTGATGCCTTTTGGTCTTAAAAACGCCGGTGCCACGTATCAACGGGCCATGACCAACATTTTTCAAGAACATCTACGGAAGATAGTAGAATGTTATGTACATGATATTGCTATTAAGAGTCGATCAAAAGATGATCACTTTCAAGGCTTGAAGACAGTATTTGAAAATACGCCAACATCAATTGAAAATGAACCCTACTAAGTCTTTCTTAGGGGTTTCCAGTGGCAAGTTTTTAGGATTTGTTATTACTTCTCAGGGTATCTATGTTGATCCTGACAAGGTTAAAGCAATTCTTGAAATGCGTCCTCCACGCAATTTAAAAGAACTCCGTGGCTTCTAAGGTCGCATTGCGTATACCAAGAGATTTATATCCAATCTCTCTGGAAGATGCCAGCCTTTCTTTCGTCTATTAAAGAAGGGTGTATCATGTGCTTAGGATGAAGCGTGTCAGAAAGCCTTCAATGACATCAAGTAATACCTTACAAATCTACCTGTTTTGGTACCTCCAGTGATAGGAAGACCATTCTTGCTATATGTTCGAGCTTTGGATCATTCACTTGGTGCTCTCCTTGCACAAAAAAGTGATATAGGGCATGAACAAGTAATTTATTATCTTAGCCGAATGATGGTCGGAGTAGAACACAGGTATACTCCTGTAGAAAAGGAATGTCTGGCCTTAGTTTTTGTTGTCCAAAAGACAAGACTTTATGTTTGCAAAAACAAAAGTATGAACTTTATTTCAACAAACTTTGTAAAGATTACAAGAATTCTGGAAAAGTACAACTGTAGGAATCCAATCTAGAAGACGATTGCTTTATCCCTTGGACGATGTGAACTTTGAAGACGATAGCCTCTGAAGTTGAAGGCAAAAGCCTCGGAAGAATGCAGCAGCACTTAGGCAAGAACTCCTGAACTCTCTGATATTTCTGAACTTTTTTATGTCTCATCCCCTGGAATGAAGACTTGAAACTCTATTTATAGAGTTCTGGAAATAACTAACTTTTAGTTATTCTGAATGGCGCAAGTTGGATTGCGCATGCACTGGATGGCGCAGCATTAGACTGCGTAGGCAGTTGTCTGATCGTGGGCCAACTGTCTTGGACACATGGCATCATTTGATTGAAATGCGCATAATCGTGCACAGACGGTTGCCACGTAGTGAGCAATTGATGGCATGAATACCACGTGTACTTTGTCAGTTGTAATGATGGAGTGCGCTGACTTTGGATTGCGCAGACTTTGGATTGCGCTAGAATGGATGGCGCTGGAATGGATGGTGCTGGCATGGACTGCGCTGCAGACAGAGTGCGTTGCATGTAGAGCTGTCCTCGAGCGCTGTACGGCGTAATAAACAAAAAGTTTTCTCGTTCTCCGTACTGTCAGCTGTCAGAAGATCTGATTCTCTGTCAGGTAATGATGACATTGCCACATCAGCCTGCGCACTTGAAAGTATGAGCAGTCCAGTCTGTGCCATCTGGATGATGCGCAATCTGATGTCTGCGCAGTTCATTTGAAAGCTATTTTTCTTGATTTTTATGACTTTGTTGATGGGTGCAACTTGATTTTTTAGGACCTACAAGACCCCCTTCAAAGTTTTCGAAAGTTGAATTTATTCAAAATTTTGAAATACTTTGAATTTTGAATTTTAAATCAAGTTGCGCATATGTTGAGCTGTCTGTGCAATCGAATGAATCAGCCCCTGCTTTTTCGGCGCAATATGTGGCGGCCGTTTGTTCTTTGAAAAACTATAAATAGTTTCCTCGATCCTTCAAATTATTCTTTACTTGCTTTCATTGTGTTTGAGAGAGAGAAACCCCGAGCCTACTCCGACTTCAGCCTTTCTTCCCCGTCAATCTTATGGCTCCCAAGCGTTCCTCCGCCGCCGACAAGGGCAAGGCCACCGCCAAGTCTTCGGCTCGGGTTGTGCCGCGTCCTTTCCGTCATGAAGCTGCGCACCCTGCTTTGCGAGGTAGACAACTCGATCGAAAATCCTTTTTAGGGTTTTTCGACTTTACTGAATCTTAGAATCCATCTCTTTTTAGAGATGAGATCATACTGCGCCACCCTGTTTAGGGTTTTGGTTGCACGAACTCATTATTCTTCATTTTTATGAAGAATATCTTCTCGCGCAATCGGTTGAATTATGCTGGCAAAAGTCAGCGCAATCTGATGTTTGCGCAATCTGACATCTGTACAATCTGATGATTGTGCAGTCTGATATCTGTGCAATCTGATGCTTATGCAGTCTGATATCTGTGCAATCTGATGTTTTGTGCATTCTAATATCTGTGCAATCTGATGACAGAATTTTTGACTTGACTTGTACTAAAGTTTGTTTTTCTCCGTTTGATACAGTTGATACCAGAGAGGATCCGAATTACGAAATCTTCATAGGAACTTTAGCTGAGCCAGATTTCAAGGAAGACTTATCCCATGTATTCTTCCCACAGTATGCCCTTCCATCATCTCGCCAAGTTATCCTGATAGCTCAGGACAACGAGACTTTGCTAAGTCTGATAAATAGACAGCCTTTGCAATCTGCTGATGTTGTCACTCATAAAAAGCCTATGTTCCTCTTCGGTGACGCCATTGATAAAAGTTCTCAACCAAGACCCCGAGTTGAGTCGAGAACTTTCCAATGGAAGGAAAAATTGATCCAGTTGCCAGATAAAGCTCGATGCCTCCCCTTAGCACGGTATGCTCACGCAAGCCATCCTAGGAGGATGGATTGGGACATCACTCCCCTCCAACATGCACGGACGGGAAAAATCTGTGTCAAGAAAGGCCCGAACAACAGGAACATGTTTTATAGCTCATCTGAGCGTTACGGCACTCTACTGAGAGGGTTGAAGCCAGGTTGCATCCCTCCTGAAAACTCATCTTTGTTGCTACCAGTAAGAACACCGATTTTTGCTAACGAGTACGCAAAGGCAGAGGGCAGTTATCCGGATCAAGACATCCGGTTAACAGGTCTGGTAAACCCAGACATCAAAAGATGGAGCTGCATAGCCAACTGGATACTGGTCCAGTTTGAAGATAAACTCAGAGACATTGATCTGTATAATGCGGTACACGCTACTGTATACGGCTTCTTTCTAAATACTCATCTGTTTTTGGCTCTGGCAGAGAGGTATAACTACAGGACAGGGACGTTCATGACGCCCTGCGGGGAGATGGGCTTGGCTCTCCATGAGATGAAGTATATCTCATATTTACCAATGGGTGATTTGCCTTACGAGGAATACGTCCCGACCAACGACGAGTTAGATAGACTTCGTCGAGAGAATTCAAAGATGGTGGAAGTCTTTGATGAGCTTCTGTGCCATTATAACATACGCTCTTTGTATTACAAAAGTGGCTCTTCTGGCACATGCTATTCATCCAAATGGTTGACTTATCTTTTTTTTAACCACATTATTGAGAAAAAGACAAAAGATCATGACTCATGCAACCCTGATTTCTTCCATCCCCTCAGCAATAGTGAAGTGCTAAAGCTGATGGAGGAGAATAATAGAATGGATATCAGAGTTGATGATGAACACCAATATCCTCCTCTTAAGGCTGGAGAATTTGTGGAGAGCTTTATAAGAATGGGCTACAGGTCCATGTCTAAACAAGCCCAGCTGGCAGGATTTTTGACGTACTGGCTACTTCGATTCGTCGTACCTGGAGCAAGTGCTGTAGACCGCTTCCATCGCGGTGTTCTTTTTGCTGCTGTCCGGTTAGTCTTCGGCTACCGGATGGATTTACTATCAGCGATGACCTGTAGGATAAATGCAGGACTTCGTCTGTATGTTGATTCTATGCTCAAGTGCAAGGGTGACAAGGGGAACTTCCCTAGACTGGAGTTACCTTACACCTACTTATTCGGATGGTTGCTCTTGCATCATCTATTATTGATGAACCCTGCCATGGGAGCAGTTGGTGGCAGTTTTCTGCGCAAATTCTCACAGAGCAGGTGGATATACACTAGGCTGAGGGACTGAAGACGAACTCTGAACCTCGGCAAAGGATGTAATTTTCTTTGCTTTTCCCCTCCAACTAGTTATGAGCATATGGCAGCAAATCTGATTGACCTTGGGAGGCAACCAATAGGTCGAGTATCTTTTGAATGGCTGAAGACGATCTGACTATCACATTTAGTATACAGATTTGAGGAGGAATGCTATTTAGAACCATATTTGCCGAGTTGTTTTGCTCGTCAATTTGGATATGACCAATTCCATATGGGCAACGCAATAACTTGCTTACAAGAAAAGAGATACCTGATCGACGGTGCCAGAGCATGGGCTTACTACAATGCTCGAGACACAAAGACTGTGTTCTCGATGCCAAACAAAACTGATGCTGGTCCTAGAATGCTGTATACTTATTCACAGTTTTACACAGCTGTAAATACATTTGCTGAAAACTATAGCCTCGTTGATAGTTTTGTAACAACAAATCGTCTGAAGAAAGCAGCGACTAACACATTAGCTCCCAATAACGACGAAGAACATGAACCAGTGGACGATCCATTGGAAGCTTCCAGAGAAGCCAATTTCCCTGAGAAAGTTAACCAACCTTTAAGAATTTGTTTGAAGGTTGTTAAGTCTCCGGTCAAGGAAAAGAAGAGAAGGAGAGAAGAGCCTTCTTCTCCAGCTGTGAAGAAGAAAGTGATCTTGGAACATTCTTTAGAGAAAGTCACTACGAAATCACAATCTAGACAATTGGCCGAGTCCACTCGAGATGAAGCAGCTACACCGACCTCTATTCAGAAGCAGGTCGAGGTAGTAAACGTAGAGAGTCCTGAGAGGCCTCTACATAGAAAGAAGAAGCTAGCTCACAGAAGAAAGAAGAGAACAGTTTTTCCTCCAAGGCAAATTTTGTCTTCGGTAGTGATGTACACTATGGCTGGAATCACCATGCCATCTCCTACCCCTGTTTCTGAGTCTGGGCATAAAACTCTTAGTCCAGAACAGAGGGAAGAGATCGAACAGAGAGAAGAGGTTGACCAGAGAAATGAGGCCGTAGAGCCCAGAAAAAATATTACAGAGACCGAACACGAAGTTTTGCAATCTTCTGCCACACTAAGAGCAATCCGCGAAGGAGAGGATCGTTTGATGATCGAGGCTTTAGATAACTGTGACTTCGGCTCACAGGATTATGTTGATCAAACTGCTGCAACTGTCAGTGGGAAGGTACCGAAAGAAGATGAAAATGAGGAGAGTTCATCATCTGAAGACATTGAAGATGCACAAGATCCTGAAGGGGATGATGAAGAGTATGCATCTCCTAAGGCTGCTGATGACACCTTAGATCCTGAAAAGGATGTTGAGGTACATGCATCTCCAGAAAAGATAGCAGATGAAGAAGCGACCCTGGAGGAAACTCCTGCTGTTGATCTCCAAGGTATAGAATGAAATTAGCAATTTTCTTTTAATAGATTGACAGCTAACATCTTTATTCTTATCCCTACAGAACTTGGATCTTCTCCAGCTCCTCCAGTATGCATGGACATAGTACTTGCGACGACAATTGCTAGTAGCAGTCGCCATTTATCCTGTGGCTCCGAAGCAGGAAGTAGTCAGGCAATAGTGTCTGAAGCTACTTCTGCTCAGCTAGAATCTGTCCTAACAGATGATAAGCCAGTCGCCGCATCGAACCATGGTAAGACTGTTTTCACTTTTGATTCTCTTTATAAATAGCAAATGATAGGCAAAATGACAATATTTAATTTTGCAGAGGAACAACCAGGAGGAGCGACCAGCTCCACTTTAGTTTCTTTATTCAAAGAGCCTTCCGTCCAAATACAAGAAACTGAATGTCCTGCTGCCTCGTCATCAACAGGAGTAGTTGCGACTCCTGGTGCTCTGGCGACCAATCAATTCATCATTCAATCATTTACCAAATTCTTCTTCGATTCATTGGGGCCATTGATCAATAGGGTGATGGAAAAAGAGGATGCTGATTTTTACACAGTTAGGGGTCCAACCTCTTTCTTAGTTCATGCTATCCGCGAGCAAGATGACGAGCCTCAGGCCACTTTTCTTGATCACATATTAAATGAGCTAGAGACTTCAATAAAGAACTACAACGAGCTCAATAAGGGGGAGGTAGAGCCCTTAGTTCAAGCAGAATTTGAACGGATGGCTCAGAAAGCTGCAGTTGAGAGAGTAAATTTCCAGATTCTCTTGGATGCTTTTGATACTAAATCTGCTGAGTACAATTTCAAGGTGGAATCGGTGACATCTACTGTTGAAAGAAAAGAGAGAAGAATTGCTGAACTTAGAGCGAAGATTGCCCGTCTTCAAGAAGAACTGGAAAATAAGGTTACCGATCATCAAACTGCAATCCAACAACTCGGTGCTCTAACCCAAGAAAAAGACGAATATGCCGCAGCTCATAATGATGAAATTACTCGCAGAATGGTAACCATGCCAACTTTCAACAAAAAATCTGGGATGGAAGAGGCCAGGAAGAGAGTGATGGAATCCCGCGAAGAGGGTCTGCAGACTCTGAAGCAACAGATTACCGGCTTGATGACACCACCAGTTTAATAGAAAGATTCCTTGTATCTTCTTGTTTTTTTGCAATATGTATATTTTTGTAATGTCTTGAATTTTGATCAAATAAAAAGACATTTTGTTGTGGCTCTATTATTTTTGCATATCTTATTCAGATACAAATAATAGAGATAGAAAATATATTCAGAGGTACATGACATGATATATTTCTTGATTCTGGAAAATAATCATATTAAAAAATATCTGCTCAGAGGTAATATGGACATGACAAATATAATTTATTGAATATCATTATTTCAATAGGCAACTTAATCGAGAATGATAAGTTGCTGATGTGGATAAACGAACGAAATAAATCGTCAAAATGTGTGAACGAAGTGAATTATCAGGATGAACGGATGAACCGTCAAATGAGTGGAATGAACGAATGAATCGTCAGATTGATTGAATGAACGGGTGAACCGTCGGATGAATATGATGAATGAACGGGTAAACCGTCGGATAATTGTAGATGGCATGAACGGGTAAACTGTCGGATAGATATGTGAATGGATGAAATGGTGATGAAATGAATGGGTGATCCGTCAGATGAATTGAATGAACGGGTGAACCGTTGGATAATGAACGGACGAACCATCAAAATGAATGTGTCGCTTCATTAATTTAAGAATTTTCGCCCATAAATAGAACAGAAATCTGGAAGAAATAAACATTTCCACTTTTCAACATAAAGTTGTCGTCTGGAGATGCATCCAAGAAGGCTAAAATCGCCTCGAAGGTTGAAGAATCTTCGGAAGAACGCTCAATCAATTTCAATCAGCCGAAATCGATAAAAGCGGGCGAAGGTTCGTCTGCACCCAAACCACCAAGGGACATCCTGGATTTCCTGCTTGAACCCGGGAAGACAAAAGAAGAAGAAGCCATGAGGATGACTGCCTGCAAATTCCTGGTGGGTTCCAGCAAAGATGTTCTTGGCTCTTTTGCTGATTGTGTCTTTGATAAAGACAGCAGTGATCCGCGTCCCAATGTCGAGAAGGATGATAGTGACCTTTCTTGATATCATGTAACATCGTTTATGATGTAATAAAAATCAAACTTTATTTATGAACTGTCTGATCATATTTACATAAAATTTATGTTACATTTATACATAGTATTTCTTGAGGAATTTGCCATTGATAGGCATCATTGCAACTCGACCATCTAACTCTAAAAGTTGATAAGCTCCGTTTGAAAACACTTTGCTGACAATATAAGGCACTTTCCACTTTGCATCGAACTTGCCTTTGCTCGAATGAGTCATAGTCATAGGATGTCTCACTGTTAGAACAAGTTCTCCTTGCTGAAAGGCTCTGACTTTAACTTTGTGGTTGAAAGTCTTCGAGATGCGGGCTTGATACAACTCAATATGTTGTTGAGCTAATAGCCACTTCTCATCGAGTGCTTCTAACTCTTGAAGTCGAAGAAGATCGTTGTTCTCTGTAGTGAGTTCATTAGCAATGGCAATCCTTAAAGAAGGAATTTGAAGTTCCAGAGGAAGAACTGCTTCACAACCGTATACCAGAGAGAAAGTTGTAAAGCATGTGGGATTGCGGACCGTAGTGCGGTAGGCCCAAAGACATTCTCCAAGCTTTTCACTCCAATTTCATTTGTTAGTAGATACAAACTTCTTGAGGAGCTTGATAATAGTCCTATTGAAGGCTTCAGCTAAGCCGTTAGCGACAGGATTGTAGGCTGGAGAAGCAACATTGTCAATCCGATGATCATCGCAGAATCTCGTAAACTTCTGGCTGATGAATTGTGGTCCGTTGTCATGGATGATTCTTCGAGGTATACCAAATCGATAGATAACATGGTGTTTGACGAAGTTAATGACGATGCTGGTCTTGACTTCAGCCAATGGTATAGCTTCGACCTTATTGCCAGGATGAACCGATGTCCTCTAGAAGAAGGAGGATTGATGGGACCAATGTTGTCCATGCCCCAAGCTTCAAAAGGCCAGGATACAGCAGTCGGATGAAGGAATTCTGATGGTTGATGAATAAAATCTGCGTGGATTTGACAAGCTTGACATTTCCTCGCATATTCGATGGCATCAGAAACCATAGAGGGCCAATAATAACCCATGCATCGGATACGATCCTGTAGTTTAGGACCGGGTTGATGTGCTCCGCAGACACCATCGTGAGCCTCACGCAATACCTGCTTCGCTTCATCACCAGCAAGATAGCGTAAGAGTAGGCCGTCATAAGTACTCCTGTAGAGAGTTTTGGTGGTCTGATTATAGTAGAACCGCAGAGACCGTCGACGAATACTCGTAGCCTCCTCAGGATCTTCAGGGAGTATGTCATGGACCACAAAGTCGATGAAAGAAGTTCTCCAATCTCCATTGATAACATTGACGTCAGTAAGATTACTGAACTCAATATTATGATTGTTTTCGATGCAGAATAATTCTCGATTAGAGATGACCACCACCTGTTGTCTTCTAATGGGGATGGCTAAGACTGCTGCAAGATTGGCCAAAGTGTCTACTTAGTATTACAAGCTCGACGTACATATTCGATGAAGAAGGCTTTGAATGATGTAGCCATGTTGATTGCCACTTCAAAGTAAGGCACTAGATCTTGATGGAGAACTTCATAAGTTCCACTAACCTGGTTAACAACCAGCTTAGAGTCACCATAGACTTTGAGATACTCGACGTCTAGTTGTTTAGCTAGCTGAAGACCGATAAGTAGAGCATTATACTCTACTACGTTGTTGGAGCAAGGCTCATCTAGGAAGTAGGCTCTTTGGACAGCTGATCCATCTGGAGAAACAAGGACAACTCCAACTCTTGTGACAATGGCACCATTGGGTCGAATTCTGGATGCACTGTCAAAGAATAGACGCCAAGTAGGAAATTCTTCAGAGATTGTATTAGATTCCAAAGTCTCGTCTGGAATTTCGTCGTAGAGCTTAGACGTTTCTGGAACAGGATGAGCTGCTAAGAAATCTGCCAGTGCTTGACCTTTAACAGATTTTTGATAAACATATACCATGTCATATTGGTCTAGCAGAATGGCCCATGTAGCCAGCCGAGAATTGAGTGTGCTAGGCTTCTTCATCAATACCCGAAGAGGATTAACTCGGGATATGACATAAATAGTTTGGCCAATGATGTAATGTCGAGTCTTTTGAATAGCAAACATAAGAGCTAGGCATTCTTTTTCGATCGGACTATAACGGTGTTCAGCACCAATCATAGTACGACTGAGATAGTAGATAGCTTGTTCATGGCCTTCTTTGTTCTTTTGGGCAAGTAAAGCACCCAATGAATGGTCCATAGCACGGACATACCTTAAGAATGGTATGCCCGTGATTGGTGGCACCAAGACTGGTGGATTCATGAGACATCGCTTGATGTCGTCAAATGCTCGTTGACATTCTTTGGTCCAGATGAAAGATACACCCTTCTTCATGAGTTGAGTAAATGGTCTGCAGCGTCCAGACAGATTCGAAATAATCTCCTGATGTACGCAAGTCGACCTTGGAATCCTCGTAGCTCTTTTAGGTTGCGTGGAGGATGCATCTCTTGAATGGCTTTGATCTTCTCGGGATCCACGTGTCTACCCTTAGAGGTAATAACGAAGCCGATAAATTTGTTACTAGAGACACCCAAGAATGACTTGGTGGGATTCATTTTGAGTTGATGTTGGCGCATGAGGTTGAAGATAGTTCTCAGGTCTTGGATGTGATCTTCCTTTAGACGACTTTTGACAGCTATATCGTCGACATAGCATTCTAAAGTCTTGCGTAGATGATCTCGAAAGATGGTACTCATAGCTCATTGGTATATTACACCAGCATTCTTGAGACCAAATGGCATTACAGTATAATAGTAGACTCCGCGAGGAGTGCAGAAAGAAGCATGCTTTTCATCTTCAGGATTCATCCGAATCTGATTATATCCGGAGAATCCGTCCATGAAAGATATTCTTTCGAACCCACAGGTGTTGTCAATCATAACGTCCGTGACATGGAGAGAAAATTCATCTTTTGGACATGCTTCATTAAGATCCCGGAAGTCGATGCAGACTCAAACTTTGCCAGTTTTCTTTAGAACTGGGACAACATTAGCTACCCAATCAGGATGTTGTTCTTCTCTAATAAAGCCACAAGCGATGAGCTTCTTGACTTCATCGTCGATTGCGTCCATCATTTCTGGCTTGAAATGCCGTCGTTGCTGTTTGACCGATTTTGCATTCGGTAGGATGTTCAATTTGTGAGTAGCAAATTTAGGATCTAGTCCTGGCATGTCCTCATAACTCCAGGCAAAGACATCAATGTATTTTTTAATCAGAAGAATAAATTCTTGCTTATCTACCTCTGGAAGATTCTTGCTGATAAATATTGGTCGAGGTGACCCGTTCTCTCCTACATCAACTTGAATTAATTGATATTCGGTAGACGGCTCCCTTTGTTCGAATCGAAGTTCCCATTGAGTATCCATTCGTTGAGCCCAAGGATCAGTTTCAGGACGTTCTTCAATATCCTCGTCATAACCTTCTGGAAGTTCAACGGAGACCATGTTAGAAGATACAGTCATCCGATGGACTTGACCGACGCTGGTGTCAGAATCCCATGATCTGGAATCAGATGAGTTAGAACGCTCCTTACTATCGGATTCAGAGTCTGCTGGGGATAATACTGGAGGAGAAGCATATCCAAGATCTCTTTTGGTCCTGCTGTAGTAGATCTCTGACTTTCCTTGTGGAACAGCCGTACGGAGAAGAGTTTTTCTACCTTTACCGTAGTTGAGATCGCTCTTGAAGTCGTAACCCATCTTTCGGATGATGTCTTTTGATTGTTGACTGTAACGACGAAGTTGAAGATGCCCCATGTCGTTAATTTTGCTATCATCCGTATAACTGAATTGTTGTTCCGGTCCTTTACAAAAAAGTATTGGACTCTCGTCTTTCTTACGAACGGGAACAATACGATATGAATCCTTTGGGTATTCAAATGAGATTTCTGTTTGAAGAGATTGTACAACTCCCATTGTAAATGATTGAAAGCTATCTAACATATCCAAATAGCATTTAACATGATAAATGACATTAGTATACTGGAAAGTAGATGCTTTTTCATTGATTTGTAGATTCATATTTACAGCAGGACCTTCAGCCTTACCAGGCTTGGTCAGATTGATTACAAGAGTGGGAGAAGAAGAACGTGAAGGAGGATTGGCTTTGTTACGACGAAGGTCAATAACAAGCGGCTCAGAGGAGGTGAGCTCCCTTTTCTCCTTATTATGAGATAGATCTATAACAAGTGGCTCAGAAGAGGTGAGCTGCCTTTTTTCTTTGTTACGACGGAGGTCAATAACAAGCGGCTCAGAAGAGGTGAGCTCCCTTTGATCCTGCTTCTCATCAGTTGATTATTTCTGGACTGGCAAGTGAATAGCCAGTGGTTTGGAAGATTGAGGACGAGAAACACGCCCTTTGACAGGAATGATATGGGTATCATTGGGCACTGTTTCTTGCTCTTTTTCAGTATCCAAAGACATGACAACCTTCATGAATTCGTCCTTGTACATACGTGCATCATTGCAGTATGCTTCGATGCCTTTGAAAGGATAGAGATCAGCAACCTCCTTTTGTACCTCTCCATTGTCATCGACATATTTAAAACATTGATGGAGAGTCGAAGGGACAATGTTATACTCGTGTAGAAATGGTCTTTCCAGCAAAGCATTATAGGAACAACCATGATTGTCAATGATGTAGAAAGTAACCTTTGTACGAAGATTGCCTATTTAGAGTTTTAGGTGAATCTTGCCCAGAGGCTCACAACTTCCCTGATTGAACCCAAGGATGGTGGTTATTGTACTGGAGAGACTATGCACTTGGATTTTTAGCTCATCCAACATTGTCCTCGACATAATGCTGAGAGCGGAGCCTGGATCTATCAGAATACGATCGACCTTCATCGAGTCGACGTATCCTGTATAGTAGAGAGGACGATCGTGCCTGTTGTCTTTTATCAACATGTCATCTTTTGTGAAATTTATGTTTGGAATTAACTCCAACACACTATGAAAATGGAGGCAAGAGACTGGTTCTACTTTTGGCTTCTTCAGAAGGGCTAAACAGGTTTCAGCTTTCATGAGAGCCTCACTCAGAGTTTCTCGAGTCTCTTTGGAGAGGCGCAAGAGTTAGAAGATTGACAGCTGGGCCGGTGTATTGGCCAATTGAGCCAAGATGTCAAAATTGTAAGGCTTTTCAAGTCCGGAGGGAGCTGACTTCTTCAAAGGTTTGTCGAAGCGGACTTGCTGTTTGCCTTTGTCAGCGACTGTCGGCTTGGGAGGAATGGATACTACAACCGGTGAGGATGCAGTAGGAATGTCCTCAGTGGAAGTAGGCTGCACTGGAGCAGGCTCAGAGGAAGAAACAGGATTCTCTTGGGTTTCGGGGTAATCCTTTAGATAAGCTTTCCCTGATCTGGTGCCCAGCAGGATTTTTTTATCAACTATGGGGTCAAAAGACACCATATCGCAAATCTTTGTTTTGCCCTTAGAGCGGTCTTTCTTCTTGAGGGAAGAGGGAAGTTCAAACTCCGAAGCAAGATCGGATGGATCTACATAATCTCACCGTTGTCAAGTGACAATGGAACGAGACCTTCACTTCGTGGAAGAGGGAGATTCTCGATCTCGAGAGTAGCTTTGGGGATAGGAATAACACCGTGCTGCACCATCTGGGACGGGAAGTCACCGAACTGAAATGATACCATGTTTACGGTAACAGTCTTCTCGTCTTGCTGCAAAGTGACAACACCAGCGTTGACCAGCTCCTGAATTTTGCCTTTGATCACATAACATGCTCGAGTGGGATGTCCGATGAACCTGTGATAGACACAGTATTTGGGATGATCGGTCTTACCGACTTCATCGGGCTTCTTGGGATCTGGAAGTTAGATTTTATTACTTTTGATCAAGCAATCAAAGATGCTCGCCGTATCATTCTCGTCAAAGAAATATTCTACTTTAGGACGAGGTTCTCTCGGTGGAGGTGCAGAAGGAGTGGAAGTAGACGTAGGAGGAGCTACATTGACCGCCAGAGATTCTTTGTTCTTGTTCAAATTAATGTTCAAAGTTTCTTTTCCTTTGCGGTTATTCTGGCGATTGCCACCACCTGATGTCTGGTGTTCATCCCGGTCGGGGTTAGACATTTGTACCCCTCGCTGCTTGAATTTATCAGCGCTAACTTCAGCTGCTTTAGCATTGACAATGAAGGATGGCCAGTTTTGGAATTGAGTAGAGCCTGTCCACATACTGATAATAGGCAAAAGATTTGCCTTGCAGGTGTCTATAGTGACAGCGGCTGGAGTCCCAGGAGGCATTTTCAAAGATTTTCGACGGAACCTTTCAATGAAACTCTCAGCAGTTTTATTGTGTCTTTGTTTGATTTTGTTGAGGGCTGACATAGTCATGTCATTTATTCCCTCATAAAATTGTTCCAAGAAGATTTGCTTTAAGCCAGAGAAGGAGGTGATACAACCATCGGGCAAGCTTCTATACCAATCGTATGCTACGCCAGCTAAACAGCCAACGAACACTCTGGTAAGAAGAGCATCATTTGGTTGAAGTTGGACAGTCATAACCTCAAAGTGGTTAATAAACTGACTGGGAGAACTGCTGCCATCAAACAGCGAGATGGTTGGGATCTTGTACTTCGGAGGATATGGAACTTCATTCTATTCAACTGGATAGGGTTGCTTGATCCCCAACCTTTATAAGTTGTCCTTCTTCTTGAAAGCTTCGAACTGAGTTCGTCGGAGCTTAACAGCTTCATTGCCATCTTCCACTGATATAGAAGGAGCAGGCTGAACCACGATGTTAGGAAGAGGAACAGCATGATAAGCACTACCCCCAGCACCTGACTGACTAGTTGTAGGTTGGACTTATACAGGAGGTACTTGAGTGGATGCTACCCCCAGTCCAGCATT
Organism: Iris pallida; assembly: GCA_029216955.1. Lineage (NCBI taxonomy): Eukaryota > Viridiplantae > Streptophyta > Magnoliopsida > Asparagales > Iridaceae > Iris > Iris pallida. The sequence continues at coordinate 4,619,197 of JANAVB010016195.1, forward strand.
GACAGGCACCGACGATGCTATGATTTCAGGATTTGTAGAAGGTACGGTCGGTGGGACTGTATGCTGGGCCACAGTGATGGAATGCATACTTGCGACCATTTCAGCCATGGTCTTTAGCTTATCCTCTAATGCAGTTATCCGTTGTTCTTGACTAGCTGAACTAGAAGCATCGGGATCTTCATTGACAACATAAGCTGTTACTTCCCTGGGTACAGTGGAGGATACTGTTTGTTCTTAGATTTCACTGTAGACATCGTAGTCGGAGAAGGAATTATCTCCTGAGTGAGAAAGAAGAGATGACCAGAAGGATCTTGAAGATTCCTTTGACCGATTGTGTCTCGGCTTCGGGAACGGGTATGTTGGAATACTCCTTCAGAAGATTCTTGGAGTAGATCCAAATACCGCTGGCTTGGCCAGTGAGATTTCCCGTGCTTGGAGCACTTCCTACCCCAGTGTCTCTGGAAGTCATATTGACGGAGGTGTATAAAACCTCGTCTTCATCTTCCGACATAGGTTCAGAGTTAGAAAAGTTTAGACGATCGAAAATAGATCATCTTGTTGTCTGACAACAACACTTGATGACCACTTTGTGATTGCAATGGTGTCCAAGTGGTTGCACTGGGGATGTTGGAATGTTGTCCCATTTTTGCTTGAGGTGTTCTCGGAGATCGGAAACAGCAACGGGACGAGAAAGAGTTTTGGAAGGGGTTTCGAGAATAATATTTTAAAATTTTGCTTTAAATTAGCTAGACAATATTTGTAAAATTTTCTAAAATGATAAATAAAATAGAAGTAATAATATTTAGCAAGACAACAAATAATAAAAATAACGGTAGTAATAATAATAATTAATAGTATTGATGTTGTTAATAAATAATAATAATATAAAATCCATAAGTTTCTAGTGCGGTAAAACACCTGGAAAGCAATAGAAATATAGGCAGTACTACTTATAACTAAAACACCAAAACAAAAACAAAACAAAAACACAAAACAACAACAACAACAAACAAAGAAAGAAAACTGTTAATAATTAATAAATATAATAATAACTAAAAGGAGAAGAAAACAATTAAAAATTTTTTTATCAACACTAAAAAAAAAACTATTAAAATTTCTTTTCTTTTTTTCCCAAAGCAGTAGTCAGTTGACTGCTGCTGTTTCCCAGAACGGGGAGGTGGCGATCGGAAGGTCGCCGACGCCGGACGGTGCGGCTAAGGCACGGTGCTCGGCCGCGGAGCGGGCGGCGTTCGACGGAAGAGAGGAGGGTTTTGGAAGGGGTTTCGGCGGACGGAGTGCGACGGTGATGGCGGAGCTGTGGGATTAGGGGCGGCGGATGCTTAAGGAGCAGCGGAGCTACGGGGCTTCTCGGCGGAGGAATGGAAGGAGGCGGCGGAAGTTTTGGTCGGCGTACGGTGAGGGTTTGAGCAGAGGGAAGAGCGCCTGGTATATAGTCCGGTGGCGGCCCGGCCAACGGAGGTGGACAACTTGGGACGGCGCGGATCTAGGGGGCGCGCGTTGGCCGCGAGGGTACAGGAGGTGCTCCGACGCTGTTGGTTCGTCGCGCCGGGGCGGTCGGCGACGAGCTACGGCGAAGATGCGGCGGATGAAGTGGAAAGCGGTCGGGACTGGAGCGAGTGATGCGGCAGTCCAGATCCAACGACGATCGGCGCTGACCGTGCGGCGGAGATGAAGGAGTGGCGGCGGGAGTTCTCCGTGGTGCTGCCGCGGTCGTCGTCGACTTGAGGAGGTAAAGTTTCTGTCCCCTTCCTTTTCTTTGTCTATGGGTGATGGTGGTGGGGCGTTTGAACTGGTTGTGTCGGTGACGGGATGACGGGGTGGCTGTGGCGGATGGTTCTGTGGGACGGCGACAGTTTTGGCTGGCTTGGTCGGAGTGGGTAGTCGGGCGTGGTGGTTAGGATTTCTGGTTCGGGTCGGTTGAGAGTGGTGCCAGGAGAGTTGTGGTCGGTGCGAGGGAAAGGGGGTTGTTCTTGTTGGGACGGTGACAGGAAGAGGTCGGACTGGTCTGGGATTGAACGGAGGAGTCGGGTGTGGTGTTGACGACGGTGGCAGGAGTCGGGGGCTGGCCATTAGAATAGGATTAGGATTTAGGTGGTTGTCGTATCCGGGGTGTCGGACACGGCGGAGGAATACTGGATTTGTGTCCAGGGTTGTTGGACGAGAATTGATATTGTATATGTAAAAGAATAACATATTGGATAGACACCCGGGGTCGGACCCGAGGCCGTCACGGCTGACACGAGGATGGTTGGAACACCGACACGAGACACGTACACTTTGTGGAAATTTGTGGAGAGAAGAAAATAATGGAGGAGTACCTGCCTATTTATAGGATGTGAGAATTCCCATTAAGATAAGGATCAGGATTGGTTTAAACCCAAACTAGATAATTTGTTATTTAATTTAAAACAATGAAATTAAATCCAAATCCAATACAAATCCAATTTAAATCTAATTAAATTTTTAGTATAAAATCAATGAGATAAATCCAATTTCAAATATTTAACTATCTAAATAAATCCAAAATTTAATCAAGATTTAAATGGCCACAATAACTTCCAAAAATATTTTTCAAAATACCAATAATAATAATTTCAAAAATAATAAATATTTTTAAATATCTTTTTAAACAATAAAATATTAATAATAATAAATCTCAAAAATTATACTTTTATTCCAAAAATAGACTAATAAATAATTACCAAATATATGTATGCACGAATAATGCATACATGATTATGCTTTTCCTAGTATAATAAAATATTATTTATGATTAATAACTGCTAAAAACAAAAGGTCTTTTATCGCAAGCATAATAATTATATAATATTTTAAAAATAGAAAAAAAATTGTTTTTCTAAAATATGTACGCTCGCACATATTCGTACTCGACGAGCAAGAAAATAAAATTTTGTGTGCGACGTACGATACGACTACGCGACGTACAATACAAAATTTTAAATCGGTACCAAATTTAATAAATTAAAAATAGTAGAAATTTAGGGGTTTTACACAAACACCGAAGCAGTAGTCCATCGTAAGATCGCCAATACAGCATCTTTGTCTCAGTATCGTAGAAGAATCTGAGAGAACGTCTTCTGATAGAGGTGGCTTCTTTCGGGTTCTCCGGCAAGATGCCATAGACTGCGAAGTCAATAAATGGGAGCCTCCAATCCTGTGTCTCGTCGACCGTCAGGACAGATTAGATCTCCGTAAATTGGACATTATTTTTGGGACAGACCAACTCATGGCCTATTACGTCCACCAAATGATGACTATATTTTGGGACCGCCAGGGAAGCGGCCAAGCCTGCTAAGGCGTCGGCTTCAATGTTCCAGAGTCTCGAAACATGTTCTATGAAGAACCCTTTCAGAGACGTAATGATGGCGATCGCTACCTGATGATAGGGGATCATGTCTTCATGACAAACTTCATATGAACCCCGGATCTGATTGACGATTAACTGTGAATCGCCATATGCTTCCTGGTACTCTACCCCTAGTTCTTTTATAAGTCGAAGGCCGATAACCAAGGCGTTGTACTCGGCCACGTTGTTCGAACAAGGTTCTGTAAGGGAATATGCCCGGTTGATCACCAAGCCAGAGGAAAAAATCAGTATCACTCCGACCCTAACGACAATGTTGCCCTTGGGCCCGGTTCTTGAAGCACCGTCGAAGAACATTCGCCAGACGGAATCATCGGAGGCCATGTTTGAATTGGCGACCACGTATGGAATCTTTCATATTCTGGTTGACTCCGAACTTGGATGGGCTGCTAAAAAGTCCGCCAGAGCTTGACCTTTAATAGCTTTTTGCGGAACGAAGATCATGTGGTAGGGAGACAGTAATATCGCCCAGGTAGCAAGGTGAGAGCTGAGCGCACCTGGCTTGGTCATGAGAACCCTGAGGTGGTTAACTCGAGATATGACATGGATGGTTTGTCCTGTAACATAGTGTTGCATCTTCTGGATAGCGAACACCAGAGCAAGACATTCCTTCTCCACGGCAGTGTATCTATGCTCAGGCCCAATCATCATTCGGCTGAGGTAATAGATAGCTTGTTCATATCCCGCATTATTGTTTTATGCTAGTAGAGCACCGAGGGAATGCTCCATCGCTCGCACGTAAAGTAAGAACGGCTTTCCAGCAACCGGGGCCACCAGAATTGGAGGATTTGACAGATATTCTTTGATGTTGTCGAATGCACGTTGGCACTCTTCATCCCATACGAATGAGACGCCCTTCTTCATGGAGATTTCTCGGGGGACCCATTTTCATGATTGCCTTCATCTTCTCCGAATCTATATGAATTCCCTGGGCAGTAATGATAAAACTCAGGAATTTTCCACTAGATACGTCTAAGAAGGATTTGGTAGGATTCATCTTCAAGTTGTACGCTCGCATCAGGTCGAATACCGTCCTCAGATCCTGCAGATGGTCTCTCTTAGAGCGGCTTTTGACAGCGATGTCATCAGCATAATACTCCACGGTCTTACATAGGTGATCTTTGAAGATGACACTCATGACTCTTTGATATGTGGCGCCGGCATTCTTTAAACCTGTAGCGTCCACTTTTTGTAGAAGGGTATTTTAGTCTTTTTAGCCATTTTGGCCTTTTGTGATTTTCTAGATATGTTGACTTGTGTTGGGCTAGCAACTGGTTTAGCCTTAGAGGGCATTGTATAGGAGCCTAACCATGCCTTAGAATTTTTTATTTTTTTTTAGAATTTATTTTAGGCTTAAGTTTATTTTTAAGGCTTTAATTGATTTTTTAGCCTTTTTCATGCTAGCCTTTTAGCCTTTTTGACTTGGGCCTAATTTTTTACTTAGGAATGAGTTGGCCCAAGTGAGACCCTAACCCTAGAGACCTATTCTTGGCCGCCCAACAGCAGTACCCCCTCCCTTTTTCTTTTATTTATGAGTTTTAGCCTCCACAAGTGAAACCCTAATAGATCCTCTTCTCCAAAACTTATTTTTCCTTCATCCGGAGTCTGTTTCTTCCCAAACGAACTCCGTTGTACTCGTCGAGGAGAGGAGGATCTGCTGGAGCATTTATAATATGGATGCGAAGGCTTTTGCTTGAGGGAAATTGGTCGACACGACAACCAAGGGCTCCGTTCATTGAGTTTTTGACACTCAATAGGTAAACCCTATTCTACCATAGTAAATCTAGAATTTTTTTCATTTTCGCATACAAATAGGTGCCCTAGACTTGCCAACAAAGTTTGGTTGGATTTTGACTTTGTTTGATGGCGGTATCAGACACGTGTCGGTCCTTTACGGCACGTGTTCGACGAAATGCCACTTAGGATAGAAAGTTGCTATTTTTCGACTGTGTCTTCATGGATGTTTAGATAATATTATTTTGATAAACTTTTGTGAAGACAGATTTGACGTGTTTTGTGCATCGATATCGGACACATATCGGACACATATCGGACACGTGTCGGTCCTTAACGTCACACGTTCCGTGCATCGGACGCACGTGTACGGATCCCGTGCACGAGGCCATGCATGCCCTGCCATCAGTGCATTGTATCTCGATGCACAGGCCATATTTTTACGTGAAATTTGTTGAGCACGTGGGGGCAACCTCTGCCCCCATGCTCGTAAAATTTTACGAATTTTCGTTGAGCGAGCGCGGAGAAATCTGACGTGCACCGCTCAGTCGCACTGTGCATTCAGGCTAATTTTTGTCGCTGAAATGGACTTCGTGCGCGCACACGACGCAATGAGGACCCGTTCCAGGACCTGGGACACGTCGACCAATACCTAAACTACCCGAAGGGCCAACCCCGAGTCGTGGCGTGGCTCGACGAGCGAGCCACGTAGGCGGAACCGTGCGCACGAGGGCGCGCAGGCGTGCGCGTGCACAACAGGCCGTACGCAGGTCCGGTGCTGCGTGCGTCGTCTCGACATGACATGTCACTGTGTTTTCATGTCCTAGACCTACCCCAAGACCCTCCAGCTACGTGCACTAGCACGGGGCTTTTTGTTGTGTGTGCGGCATTCAATCGAGCGAGAAAGCACGCACAAGCACGCGTTGTCACGCAGTATCGGGAATTTCCGATACGCGTTTTTTGGACACGACACGGACACAATTTCATACCCGATTGTATATGAGTGCATCACGTGGGTCGAGACCAACGTGTATGCCGAGTTTTGCGGGTTCATTTGGTGTATATCTCATTTTGGGTCGTTGTGTGAAAAATAGGTTTTTCTTTAAATTCGATTTTGAGTTTGAGTATGATATTTTGATTTCCAGTAAATTAGCTTATAAAATCTGAGTTTTTGGTACGTATATGAGGGTTTGGATTAATACGAACCAACTTTTGGATTTGTTTCATAATTTTCTATCATTTATGAGTATATGAGTTTTCTTTGTAGCTATGTATATATATTTAACTATATGCATTAGAAAACCCCGTTGAAACCCATTGCTAATGTATATATGTTGAGAATGGGTCGAGGGGGATTTAATTCCAGATTTGGATTCACTAAAACTATATCAAAACCTTTGGCTATTCTTCCTTTTGAGCATTGATATATATATTTATACATATAGATAGTTTCCTATTTGTTTATATGTATATAATAGTATATTAAATTGAGGTATACCATGGTTATGTTTGGATGTTTTTAATCTCAGAAATTACTCACTTTAGTAAGCTCTAGGACACACACACACAATCATTTGTTAGAATTAGGGTTTGGATTGTATTATAAATACACATGTGTGTATATATACCTATGTGTGCATAGTTTGTATGCTTGAGAACCCTCTTAGAATAGATCGTAGTTGTGTATATAACTATAGGAGTCCTAGGACAGATTTGGATTATCATTTTGAGCCTAGTTTAGTCGAATTGACTGATAAGTTGACCAAATTGACAAAAGTCAACTTTGGGTCAAACTTGATCCAATTCAACTCAAATGAACTCCAAATGACCTAGAATTTTGTGTATGACCTAGAAATTAGTAAATGGACTAGTTGACCAATGTTTCACCAGGTTTGACTAGCGTTGACCAGGTTTGACCAGAGTTGACCAAGGCTTGACTTTGACCAAAAGGGACCTAGAAGCATGTAGTCTTGCATTGTAGCTATTTCCTTTAATATTTTAGATTTGGTTGTGACATGTGTATACTTAAAATAGGTTTATATCACTCTAGTTCAGTTATACATCCTCATCAGCAGCTCGAATTGTCAGGCGAGTACATTCTCTGATAGTTTTTTCATTTACTTATCAAATTCTATATTTCAGTTGTAGTCAGTTCTATTTGATTCTTGATTACAAACACGAATTGATATTTTTTGGAATTCATGTATACGACACACATACCTTACTTGTCTAGCCTCTATTACAAGAACTATTACAAGAATCACCTACAAGCACTTTTATGTTCTGGCTAGATTTATTCTCGATTTACGTGCCGTATTATGGATTCACTCATATTTGTCGGGCGGAAAAATACTTGAGTAAACATGTAAACATTCCTAAATACTCGAACCACCTCCCTGTGAATTATACAAGAACGATAGTCGTCCCACACTTGGCCAGTGTATTATGTATCGGATTACTCCTAGCCGTTTACATGTCGATCTCAGTATTTTAAAACACACTGTGAGTAGTGTCTAGAATCTTTACTAGAATCATCACAAGAACCATTACAAGAATCACCCTACTTGCATCATTGAATGGAATCACACTTGACATACATTGTACCACTGGACGCATATCATATTATTCTAGTTCAGCTAGCTTCATTTACAGTCTTCATTGACATGATATTCTATTTTACAGCTTTTACTTTCCTTGTTCTTTTACTATAGTTTTACATCTTAAACTGTCTCGAATTCTTATGCTTCATCAATAAAATTGTCTATAATTGTTTTATGGTTTTCGTCATTTACTTGGATTTGCTTGAAGAGACGTATTTGTTCCTGTCCTGACTGGACCTGTTGAAATATTACAGATGCTAGTCTTGAGGATGTTTGCCCTACTCACTATGGATCTAGAGAGGGATTAGCTACCTTTGGCCCCGACTCTTAAGAGTGATCGGAAAACTAGTTTAGTAGACTGTTTTAGATTTCTTTACTGGAACTTGAGTTGTAATAATGTATGAGTTGTCTTATTTTGAGTTGTTTTGAGTTATTATCTTTTAGTAGTTTTCATTGTTTTCTTTTAGTTATAGAACTCTGTGATATCCTATCGTGCTTAGACTGTGATTGAGTTATATTATTTTGTTATATAATTGCGTGAGATGGTTCAGATAGTGACCTAAAACAGCGTTCTACCGCCGATTCTGTGGCATAGGTTGGGCGTGGTTACGCACTTGCACCCTTACACTGGGTGCGGGTCGTGACAAAATCGAAGGGCATGACTGTGTAACAGTATACGCCAATCGGTGTTCGGAATGATGTATGCTTTTCGTCATCAAGAAACATCTTGATTTGGTTGTGTAACCTCCGTTAATTGAATTCTTGGATATTTTCGAAAATTTGTATTTCTTTCTTTTCGCTGAATTTTTCTGAATCTTGAAAAATGTACAAATTCTAATTTTTGGGAAAACAAATTTGACCATGATTGCTATCGGTCCTTGTTGGCTTTGGTTACTATTTTAAGCGACTTTATCCTATTGGATTTTTCCTGTCATTTTCTTGAATCAATAAGTTATGAATTTCAAAATACATTTTATTTACTTACATTTTATTTACTAAATAAATGATTGTTAAATATATTTAAATAATTAAATGAATAATTAGTATTATTTTATTAATTAGAAAATTTTTGGCTAAATTGTAATTAGCCATTTGTTAATTAGCCGTAACTAGTATTTAATTATTAATTATAGCTAATATTATTTTTAGTATTAATTGTTAGCCGTTAGCATTGGGTGAGCAGTTAGTAGTTTTTTACTATTTTTCCTATAATTCTATTAGATGTACATTTTTGGGTTTTCTTCCACTTTTCCTATACATATCACACTTCCCAAGACCCACATATACAAATTCCCAAACCAAGAATTCCTAGCAGCCCCATTTTTCCCTGTCCCAATCGAAACCGACCACCCCCTCCAGGCCATTCTCGGCCGACCACCACCATTGTCCGCCTCCATCCCGACACAACCATTCCCAGCCAACTCCTCGACTCTGACCATCGCCGCTGCCCGGACTCGCATCACCACCACCACCACCACCGATAATAACCACCACCACCACCACCGATAACCACCACCACCACTACTGATAACCACCACCACCACCTCCGACCTCCTCCAGAAAACCAACCACCGCCGACGTCATCACCAAACCGCCACCACTGTAAACTATCTCCACCCAAACCTCCACCACACGACTCCCTCCATCCGCGGCCAAGCCACCATCACCCAAACCCAGAGAGAAAGACAGAGAGGGAGAGAGTCCCAACCTGAGATCGTGGCTTAGCCGAGCCCCCGCCTGGCCGTGCGCAGCGCCGCCACCTCTGGATCTGGCGAACGCTCCCCGGAACCGCCGCCTGAATTATCTCATTTTCCCCTCCACAGCCGACGAACGCGCCGTGTCTCCACCCATTGTCTGGCCTCGCCGAGCCAGCGACCATGTCGTGCGCCCCACCCTCTTCCTCCGGGAGATTGCCGTCGCCTCGATTTGGTCGAGCGAGCCGGACCCCCTCCGCCAGATTCGCTGGACAGCCGCCCAGCGCTGCTCCTCCGGAGTCATCACCGTCCCTGGCTCCTTGCTCGCCAGCCGGAGCTCCTCCTGCCGGCGCCGCTCCGCCGGCGTAACCCTCCGCCGACCTAAATCACAGTGAGCCCCTTTTTCGTATTGTTAGGGATCAGATCAGAAACCCACACCCCCCTTTTCTTAGTTTATATTACTTATATATTTATATTAGTTATAGTTTATATATTTATATTAGTTATAGTTTATATATTTATATTATTTATAGTTTATATTAGTTACAGTTTATATTTTATCTTATATAATAGTTATTATATTTTATTTTATATAATAGTTATTATATTTTAGTTTATATAATAGTAATTATATTTTAGTTTATATAATGGTTATTATATATTAGTGTATATAATTGTTAATATAATATTTTTTATAATAGTTTTATATATAAATATATATTAGTTTCGTATAATAAATGTATAATTGTTATATAAATGTATATTAGTTTATAATAAATATATGTTAGTTCATATATAGTATATAATAATGGTAGTATTATTATCATTATGTTATTATTATGATTTGACATTAAAATCCTACTTGACAAGTGGGAGTTTTAACTTAGAATATTATCTATATTTCAATATACATATATCTAAATATATTATGATTATAAAATAAATATCTAAATAGTTTCTAATATTATATAATAATTTTCTAAATAGAATATCTGTAATTAGATATACTTTTTCTAAAATCATAAATCGTGTCTATGATAGTCATTTTCTATTCTGGATTTGATTATTGTACCAAACCCTAATTTTAGACTTTTACAATACCAAACTAGGCTATTTGGACTACTCTGGACTCATTGGGACTGTCCGTGTCATCGTCTGGGACCCTCTGTAGAGCATAGCAGTGTACCTATCTCGTGTCGACACGTTCGTATCGCACACGTCGACTCCAACCAATCGAGGCGAGTACATTATCTAATCGTTTCATATCCTGCTTAGAATTATTTTCCTGCATTAAATTACTTTACTTGATACTGTCACGTTGGTCACACGGATTAGTACTATATGGATCACTTCTTGAGATGTTATCCCTTCAGGGAGCATCGGGTACTTCATGTTCTGTGCGTTTCACTTACATGGCGTATCACTATGCTTCATTGGTTCATCGATCACTTGTGACATGTACTTTCATGCTCACAGAGTCTTCCTTGAATCCTTATTCCATTTATTGGGTCTCCTAGAATCTCCTAGAATCCCTATTTATGGGACATCTATGTACCACCCTTCGGGGGCCTTTGCATAGAATCATAACATAACCTGGTTGGATCCTTATGTATTGATTGGGGGTACGGAAGAGTAGAAGTAGACATGTAAATATTATCCAAGTAGTTTAGCATCAGAATCTTTTCATAGTGTAGCATCAGAATCTCCTATGCCATTTACATGTCTATATTGTACTCTGACTCACTAGCCACTGTTAGTTCTTTACTTATAGTAGATATTTTTATTACAGTTCTCTCTCTGTTTACATACTACATTACTTTCAGTACCTGTATCTTACTTTACTGCATGATTATATTTTTTAACCTGCTATGAACTGTTGAGATGTATTGTGCTCGCTCCTGTCCTGACTGGACCTGTTGATAAATTTTACAGATAGCCTGGAGGTTGCCTGCTAGCCTAGAGCAGACACAGTAGAGGTTGTATAGCTAGCTAGGATTTTGCTTATAGTTTATTTTCAGTTGTCTTGAGTTGTATTTATGGATTACTGTATTTGAGCTTTGAGATGTATTTCTGGGTTTGTGTATCTTAGACACTTAGACTTCTATCTGCTGTATCTCTTTTGGATTTTATGTTTTATCTATCTTCCATTACGCTCTACCTTAGATGTGATTGAGTTTACATTCTGCTATATTACCCCCATTCGGGGAGTATAAACTGCTTAGCATTATATTGTTAGATGTTGTGACCTAGGACAACGTTCTACCATCGATACTGCGGCGTAGACTGGGCGTACCCACTTCTCGTACCCTTACTCTAGGGTGCGGGTCGTGACAAGTTGTATCCTGAGAAGCCGTCTATGGAGGACATGCGCTCAAAGCCACATGTGTTATCAATCATGATGTCCGTGATGGGAAGAGGAAACTCATCTTTAGGACATGCTTCGTTTAGATTTTGGAAGTCGATGCAAATTCGAATCTTTCCATTCTTCTTGAGGACTGGTACTATGTTGGCGACCCAGTCTGGATGATGCTCTTCCCGGATGAAGCTGCTGGCTATCAGTTTGTTGACCTCAGCCTCGATAGAATTCATGATGTCCGGACGAAAACGTCTTTGTTGTTGCTTGACCGACTTTGTGTCTCGATGAATGTTGAGTTTATAAAGTACAACCTTGGGGTTTAGCCCTGGCATGTCTTCATAGCTCCAGACGAACACATTAGTGTATTCCCAGACGATTTGTAAAAGCGCCTCCCTCTCTTCGTCTGTTTGGCTTTTGCTGACGAAAATTGGCTTTGGAGAGGACTCATCGCCGAGGTCAACTTGCATAACCTCATCTTCAGTCGGAGGGTCACAGAGTTCGAAACATTTCTTCTATTGAGCATCTAGTTGCTGGACCCAAGGTTCTAATTCGAAAAGTTCGGGTACTTCTTCATCTTCTTCGTAGGTATCAGCAAATGCCATATTGACAGACAGAGCTTGTCTGAATACGTCTCCGATGCTGACATCTGAATCAGAAGTTGGTGATCCGGTTGAGTGTGAATGCAGTCATATTCCTTATCTGAGCTTTTAGGGGTCGTTGCAGGTGTAACATAACCTAGCCCACGTCTGGTCTTGTTGTAGTAATCCCGTAGTTTCCTAGCCGGGACTGGTAACTGTAAAGGTAACCGCCGACCAGTACCGTAGTTTAAGCCTAGCGTAGTCTCCAGATCATACCCCTATTTTTGTATGAGGTACTTGGATCTGGAGCTATACAGATAAAGGGATAATATTTCGGTGTCGGGTTCGAGATCAACTTCTTCTATCCTGAAGGGCTGTGGATCATTCTTCCGGCCGAAGATGATTGGATGATCCTTTCTCTCGACTATGAAGCAAGCGTCTTCCACGGGAGTAAGTTGGTTTTCGGAGCAGACATTTGTCACCTGTGTGTGTAGGTGGGTGTCTATTCCGTGTTCCATAGCATACATTGTACAAAGCTTATTAAGTTCGATGTAGTTCAAAGATAGCCCTTTATTGATGAAGTAAGGTATCTTTTCCGGTGGAATTACATCATCTGCAGACGGAATATCTGCGTGAGCAGCCACATACTTGGCCAGCTCTAACACTTTTTCGGCCACCCCCTGTGTCAATGAAGACTGGAAGGATGACCTGGGCAGCTTAATCATCAGGGTCTCCACTGGTGGAGCTGAACGTGGAGTCGTTAGTACACTTGCGACCCCCAGCTTATTGTTTGGTACGAGGCGGGGACTTGTTGGCTCGCTAGCAGTCCCCGGCTTAGTGCTCGGCTGTCGACTCATCTTGGGAAGACGAATCGTCATTGGCTTAACAGAGGGATTGAGCTTTTTTGTTTATTGTTGGCCAGCTCTAGGAAGCCTGATTGTCAGTAGCTCTGTTGTGGGTCTTGGCCCTTGGCCAGACCTTGGCAATCGGATTGTCATCTGCTCCTTTTGTGCAGTGAGCACCGGAAGACCAGTTGCTTCTCTACGCAGAGTGGCTGTCAAAGGTGCAGTCCTGCCTGGTTTACGGGGTTGGAGATGGATTCTCAAGGGTTCCTTCGACCCCTCAATGGCCTCCGTCTTCTCTTGAATATCCTCCTTGACCAGGTGCCTCTTGGATTTCTCATACAAGCAAGAATCCGAATAATAGGAATCGACCCCTTTAAAGGGATCGATGTCGACAAATTCCATCCTCACGAAGCCGTGCTTGTCGACGTACTTGAAGCACTGGTGCAATGTGGAAGGCACGATCATATAATTATATATCCATGGATTCCCCAGGAGAATATTGTAAGAGGTATCTGCGTCGATAATATAGCAGGTCACTTCCGACTGAAGGTCGCCAATTTGGTACTTCAGACGAATCTTTCCGATGGGATAGCTTCTCCCGAAATTGAAACCACTGATGGCGGTGCTGGTAGGAGTCAGCCGATGCATAGGGATGCACAAATGATGAAGCAAGCTCTTCGGAATAATGCTTATCGAAGAACCCGGATCAATATACATTCGATCCTCCTTGATGTCGCCGACGTATCCAGTATAATACAGAGGGTGATCGTGCAGGTTGGTCTTGATAAGCATATCCTGTAGAGTGAAGGCAATATTGGGCATTGCACCTGTGTAAGCGTTGTCTTGGAGATCCACTGGCGAGTTCTCCCCTGTAAGATTGGCCTGAGCCAGATATGCGTCGGCATTCTGGAGTGCTTCGCTCAGTGCGGTACAAATGTCTTTGGAGAGTCTCAGGAGCTCATACAATGACAACTTGGCCGGTGTATTGGCTAATTGTGCCAAAATGTCAAAATTGTAGGGTTTCTCCAGCCCGTGAGGCGTGTCTTTGCGGAACGGCTTGTCAAAGTGGGTCTCCTTTGGCTAGGGCTTATCGGTCGACGGAGGATGAGAAGATCCTAGAGCGTCAGTAGCAGCCGACTGGCATTCTTCAGTCTAGTTGCCCGGTGTAGGTTGGGATTGTGCACCAGACAGGGTGACGACAGTCGTAGCTTCTTCGACATCTGTCGAGATTGTGCGGCAGGTCTTGACTTTTCCACCATTTTTTTTGCTGGTGGAGGGTGGTACGGGCTGAGTCACTTCAGGTACCAGGTCCGGATGGACCCACATGACCTCCCCTCATGATGTGGTGAGGGGCACTAGAACAGCAGCCTGGTCTCGGAAAGGTGGAAGATTAGTGACCTCCATCTTTGCCCGAGGGATGGGTACTACTCCGTCTTGTGTCCTCGTCGGCAAAAAGCTGCCAAATTAGACCGACACCATATTGGCGGCGACCATTACCTCCTCGAAATCAATGGCCAAGACCTTCGACTCGATAAGGTTCTGGATGTACCGCTTCAGTTGGAAGCAGTCTTGTGTAGCGTGGTGGACATAGCGGTGGTAGTGGCAGTACTTTGGGCTCTACATCTCTGCAGGACGAGGTTCACGCCTTAGAGGAGGGAGATGAATTCTATCTCCTTGTATGAGCATGTCAAGGATGGGCTTGACATGGCTGTCTTCGAAGGAGTAGGTCATCTGCGGCCACTGCTTCTCTGTCGGCTTTGGTTCCATCTTCTGGGCTGTGTCGGCCACCATAGCCTATTTTCCCTTGTTGTCTCGACTGTTGGAGGAATTACCACCATTGTTGTTGTTGGCGTTAGGGCATTTGCCTTTGTCGTCTCCCTCCGAGATGTACAATCCCAGTTGGCGAGCTTTTTTCAATTTGTCTTCTGCGCTAGTGGCACTTATGATGAAAGTCTTGCAGTCCTTGAATTGACTTTTGCCCATCCAGAGGTTGATTGTGGGAAGGAGCCTCTTTTGGCAAATTTCAAATAAGGTAGAGTCCGGATTACCGGAGGGCAACTTCATCGCGGTTTGGCAAAACCGCTCAATGTAGTTCCTTGTCAGCTCCTTCTCGCCTTGAACAACGTCCATGAGGGTCGACATGGTCACATATTGTCCCACCTCATAGAATCTCTCCAAGAACATACGTTTGAAGCCGACGAAGGAATGGATGTAGTTGTCCGACAGGTTGCGGTACCAGTCGAATGCGACTCCCTCCAATGCTCCAATGAACAATCGTGTAAGGATGGCGTCGTCATGCGGTAGATGATCTGTTGTGACCTCAAAGTAGGTCACATATTGGCTTGCAGAGGTCTTGCCATCATATGGATTAATATTGAATGGCCTGTACCGAGGAGGGAAGGGGACATCTCTCTATACAGCGGGATATAGCTATCGTATCCTGCTGCACGGCTGTCGTATCCTGAGATCCTGAGAGTTCTCACGGGCGTGAAACATTGCCCGAAGCTCTTGGACCTCTCTTCTTGCCTCCTTAGCCTCGTCTGCAGCAGTGGGAGCCGACGTCCCGGGTGGATTGTCACCCGGGGTTGGTGCAGTTGTGTTTGAGTCCGCATTGATGGCGGGGCCCATGCTTGTCTTGCCAGGCGTCCTTCCTTGGAGAGTCGACAGGGCTGCCTTAATCTCGTCTACTGATTTGACCAAGGTACAAAGTATGGCCTCAAGAGTATCGAGGCGCTGTCGATTGCTAGGACCGTCCTGGTCATTCTCAGTCATAAATACTGTTCTCACACGGGGAACAGCGGAAGGAACTGTGGAGGATGTGCTCTCCGAATCATACCCCCGAATAGAGAAGTCGTCGGGATATGTAGGAATGTTCTCCTCCGGTTCGAACTCGGAGGAAGTGTTACCACCTACATCGAATGTTGCTTCATCTTGGGACCCATGGACATCTAGGTCCGTTGCATCCATTGGGGGAACTATCACCCCTGGTTGATCTTCTTAGAACACCGGATTGTCATGGATGTTCCGAGGGGTGTTACATCCAGCTTCGGCTACCCCCTGAGGTGCAGTTGACGAATACCCCAGTGTTGAAGATTTTGTCTTTGAGCGGGTGCCCTGGTAAATTCCTCTTGAGGTGGTTGTGGACAGCCGCTTGGACGCGAGTTTTCTGGCCATGTTGGTTGAGATCGTAGGGCTGGAAACATTTATCTTCTTCCACGCCTTGCCGGTAGGGATCTTCTGAGTTGAATTGTAGGAGGCGACATGAAGCACCTTGTCTCCTAATCTTTGTTGCAGGACCGGTCCTGACTGCTGTAGTTGTTGGAAGACGGACTTTCGGCCCTCTTGTACTGTCGTCTTGCTGCAGCAGCAGTTGACAATGACTTGAGTGCAGTGATGTCCATGAAAGGACTCTGCACACCAAGCTTTCTTCTCTTTCCTTGCGCTTGTAAAGAATCACATAACGCAAGTCACTCGTTTTGTGGACCCGGGAGTCCCGAGCACACGAGTGTATTGGCAACATGTTTGCTCCCTGATTGGGAGACTCTTGGGAACCACTCTGTCCGTTTGCCGTCGGGGGCTGGATACGGTCGGTTTTGTACAAATTTCCATTAGAGGCCTGCCTAACAGTAAACAAAGCTCTCTGATGGTCAGAGGTTGGGACAGCTGACTGAGCTCGATGAGCCCACGCTGCCCTAGACTTCTTCCCTCTAGCACCCAAGGGCGTGTAGTAGGAAGAGTCCAAATTATGCCGTACAGAGTCTGGCACATCCTTATAGGAGCATCTGAGGTCAGGACCGCATAAGAGGCGGTCGAAGACTGAACCCGAGCCGCATGGAGCAGATGGTCTACGGTTGGGATTGGTAGCTTCATAGGCTGTCTGCATACGGCTGGCATTTGTGGACGCATAAACAGTCTGTATGCGGCTGGCATTTGTGGCCGCATAAGCAGTCTGCATGCGACTGGCATTTGTGGCCGTTGGAGCAGTTTGCATGCGGCTGAAAGTTGCGACCGCATGAACTTTCTGTATGCTGCTGGAAGTCGTGGCCGCATGAGCCTCCTCCATGCGGCTGGAAGTTTTGGCCGCATGAGCCTTCTGCATGGCTTTTGTGGCCGCACGAGTCTTCATGCGGCTAGCGCCCTTATGCGGCTACTTCCTGGACCGCATAGAGTCCCTCTTTGTCCCCGTAAGTCCAATATCGTAGTGTTTTTCTCTACCAGACTTGGGGACAGCAGAGTCCTCTACGGTCTGAAGTGGGGCCGCATGAGAGTCTTCTCCGCCGTCTTAGACAGCAGAGAATATTTCTTCCAGAGCTTGGGGAGGAGCAAATGATTTCGGCCTCCACTCCCTGCGGTCCTTCTTCGTGCGGGCTCGCTTCTGGACCGGGCCGGCGCTTCCGTCGGAGAGCATTTCTTCAAATGCTTGTTGGTCGAAGCGGACAACCAGCATCTGTTGCATGGAGCCAAGTTTGGCTGCGTCCGATTGCGTCATCAACTTCTCAGCGGTGGAGAAGTTAGTCCCCAGCAGAGTCGCCATTGTGTTTGTCATTGATTATCAAAGAACAGAACAGTTTTATGGGAGGACGGAACTTTGATTCACAATACAAA
The DNA here is from genome assembly GCA_029216955.1 of Iris pallida. Classification (NCBI taxonomy): domain Eukaryota; kingdom Viridiplantae; phylum Streptophyta; class Magnoliopsida; order Asparagales; family Iridaceae; genus Iris; species Iris pallida. Next base: position 4,637,015 of record JANAVB010016195.1, read on the forward strand.
CTCGCTCGTACAAAGAGAGCCTAGGAACAAAACCTAGGAAAAGCAACCTAAGTACAATTGTTTAGTTTTTGATTCTGGAGGGTGACGGTAGAGGTTCGGGAAAGTGATATCAACTCTGCCTTACTCCTTGGATGATCGAACGCGGCCTTGGCTCAGCGAAGAAGTGCCCTCTCTCTCTCTCTCTCTGCGTATTTCTCTGTGGGATGCCCTCTGTGTGTATCTCATGCTCTGTCTGTGTGCAAAAGAATAATCCTATGCTATTTATAGGACTTTGTGATGTGTGGGGTATGCAGTAAATGTGCCTTAAAAAGTGGGCGGTTGGGGATTGGTTAAGATTAGTCTTGATCTGTTTGTTGGAAATCAATCTGGTTTGTTGTGTTAGTTGCAATAAATATGCATTGTTACGATTTATCGGTTGTAGTAAATCCGAGTGGATAAGTCCTAGTCAATATTCTGCAATGTGTCCCAACCTCTATTATGTTGCGAGCCGCATGAACGGGACGTCCTGACAGAGCCGTATGAGTATGGTCTGGTAATTGAGCCGCATAAGGATGGCCTTACAACCGAACCGCATGAGGGTGGCCTCACAACTAAGCCGCATGAGGATGGCCTCATAACCGAGCCGCATGAGGGTGGCCTCCCAACTGAACCGCATAAGGGTGGCCTCCACAGCCGAGCCGCATGACGGTGGCCTCCCAACTGAACCGCATAAGGGTGGCCCCCACAGCCGAACCGCATGAGGGTGGCATCACAACCGAGCCGCATGAGGATGTCCTCACAATCGAGCCGCATAAGGGTGGCCCTCCAACTGAACTGCATAAGGGTGGCCCCCACAGCCGAGCCAGATGTGGGTGGCCTTCAACTGAACCGCATAACGGTGGCCTAGGCGGTCCGCATAAAGAACTTCTTTGGACTTTGTGAACTGCGTCAGCTATCTCAGAGATTTTCTCGTCTTTTGATGAGCATGACGTGTCTCTTCATTATGTCAGAGCCGTCAGAACTGTCACTTTATGTCAGAACATTTAATGGCCTGCTATAGGGAGTAATTATGGCCAGCTGTAATCGGCATGTTTTGAGCCGCATGAGGCCATGTGGCTCTTCCTGAGCCGCATGAGATTTTTGAGCCGTATGCGGCTCTCTGGGACTTTCCGAGCCGCATAAAACCCTTCAAGTTTTTGAGCCGCATGCTGAATCTGGGCCGCATATGAATTACTATTCTTTTTTATGTTTCTACAAGTACGTGTCAGCTTTTGAAGAGAGTTTGTTCAGGTTGCGCCTCGGCGCAACTTGTAGAGTACGCGAAACAGCTGTCATCAAATAGCTACAAATCGTCTCGAGCGCCACGCATTATGTGATTCGAAGAGATTTTCTTCGTTTAACGTGCTGTCAGTTGTCAGTGCTGTCAGTTAATGATGATAATTATTGTCAGGCACCACGTAGGCTTAGGCGCAATATTATTGGGCGTAATCTGATATGTGGCACTACTTGACCAGTGGCGTAACTTGATTACTGAGCTTCATAACATGGTACAACTTAATTTTTTGGCCACAACTTCATTGCTGTGTAGTACAAACATGGTGCAACTTGATTTTTAGGCTCTACAGTGTGTTAGTCCGGAAGATAGATCTAAAGTATGGAGGCATCGAAAGAAGGCATAGAGTCAACTTGCAAGACACAAAGTCCGCACTCTAGCCAACAACACGAGAGAGAGGCGTAGAGTCTACTTGCAAGACAAAGCCTACACTCTAGCCAACTCAAAAGAAGCACTAAATGAATCTTATAAACTAACTTCGAGAATATGCAAAATATAATTACAAAGCAAAAAATAATGTTCTTCTCTTTAAGTTTACAGACACTACAAAGAGAAGAACACGAGATGAGAAAAGAAAACACAAAAGGAAATCTCCTTGCTGGGGTGAACAAATCACCGGTGCTCAAAGCAAGATTTGCCCTATATGCGATCTGTCCCAATGAACCAGCAAGTTCAAGTATGAACCATTGGAACGCTCTTCGTCAACTTTAGAAAAACTTATGAACTCAATTCGGGCAAAAGAATGCTGCTGGCGCATGGATTTGGCAGTGGCTATTACCGCATGGAGCTCATGGAGTAAGATTTGTGGCTCTAACTTTCTCTCTTCAACCACTTCAAATGGTGGAGGGGGTGCTCTATTTATAAATCTGGCTGGCACCCATGAGCGCAAAGGAATGCTCACATGCATGAGCACAGGCTGACCAAATCTTATAAAATTTGGATCTGTGCGTCGACATATCATCATGCAGCACGTTGCGCTATGACAACACCGCCTGTGATGTCCATGTCGTATAGTGATAGCATGATCTGCTCGTGCGCTCCCAATACACATACGCTGCAGTGTGCCATACGCTGATAGCAAAAATACCGCTGTGTGTTGCACGCTGACAGCGTCGTTGCGCGTCGAAAGTAACCATACTAATGTGCCTAGACGCTACTACACATTACCGTTACTGTACATAGCGGCTACTGCGCCAGCCTGCAATGCGCCTGGACACTAATGCGCCTGACCGTAATATGCTGACGTGCTAAGTACAAAGTGCGCATCATAGTACAACTTTGTACCCTTCACGCAAGCCCGTAGCTCCTAGAGATTCATAATGTGAATGAAAAAATAAAAGTTTGTTCTTTGTGATTTAAACTTGACCCACTAGGAAAATCAATCCACATGGGCCACCACACTCTATATGCATACTCCAACACAGGCAGAGCTATATATTGAGGTATACACATTGGTGGTTTTCTAATGTGGGACTAAAAGTTTCCAAAGGAAAGTAGAAAACACCAATAATCCCCTACATATATCTTAATATATGGTTGAGCATTCCTCACAGTGATGCCATCATGCATTAGGAGAGATGTCGCTACGACTTAAATTTTTCCGCATGGGTCAAACAAAAGTATGATACAAGAATGTACTAAGCCTTGAATTCTTTACCATACCTGTTATTCTTTCTACTCATATCATGACATCAACTGTGCCTCCGGTCACACGTTAAAGTCCCTGAGCGGACCTGGTCTCATTGTATGTATCTTCGGTGTCTATAATTTTACCATCAAGGGATGGCCCATAACTCTATCCATACACTTAGGTGAGTTCTTTTATGTAAAAAAAATTAGCATGAAGCATTGCGCTTTCTTGCGACGTAACGCCGCTATGACATGGCACAAAACTGAGGCTCTACCTTTTGTGGTGTCATACTATTGTAGCATGATGTCACAGGCCTCTTTGTAGTGCTAAACTACTCAACATGAAGCCATGCGCTTCTATGTGGTTCTACGTTGCTGTGACATGGCCTGAAGTCGAGGCTTCACCCTACCTGGTATCTCATCATGGTGTCACACCACTGTAGCATGGGGTCACCGACCACTTTGTATTGTTGCCTACAACTCTATATTTTTTAGCATTAGGCTATCTCCGTATATGCGGTGCTAAGCCACTATGACATGGCCTAAAGATGAGGCTTTACCCTATCAAGGTACCTCATGGTTGTGTTACCCCATTGTAGCATGGAGTACTATGCTCCTTTGTAGTACTGAGCTGCCCGTGCTTCCTGTCAAGCACGTCGGACATCCATGATATCCGAGAACTCATTAAGGCTAATAACCATCCTTTTATAAGACATGTTCTATTATAGGAACTATTGGTAGAATACATTGGAGGTATAGTATCCCAACAATATCTAGTAGGAATAATCATTGTATCTGATATTCTCCCAGTTAGTAGTCCTTCCTTGAGCCAAAAGCTAGATACCTAGTAGATTTCTCTTTGAACTAATAGCATAAAACTTAATGGTAGGATTGTACAAACATAATATTAGATTTCCATCAAGCCCATTTTCCTAGCTTTATCCTCGACCAGCTGGCGCTTGAGACCCTTTATGAACGGATCCGCCAGATTCTTCAGACTTCGAACATCAACCACTGCAATGATACCTCCTTTGATATGATTATTCAGTGCCCTGTGCCGTAGCCATACAGTCGCCTTCTTACCATTGAAGAGATCATTCGATGCGCTACAACCACCTGGTTGTCGTAATATACCTAAATGGTAGGGATCTGTGCACCAACCACCGGAAGATCAAACATGCACTTCTGAATCCATTCTTCTTCATCCGCTGCAGCAAAAAGTGCATAACTCAGACTCCATAGAAGAGTGAGAGGGCATGGTCTGCTTTTTTGACTTCCACGATATAGTATCACCATCGATGGAGAAGACCTATCCTCCTGTTGACCTCTAGCTTTCTTCACAGCTTTCTAGTAATCAACACCTGGATTGCTCATGAATTGACTCAGCATGCCTACAATAAAGTTATATCAGGCCTGGTGGCATTTGTAGCATACATCAAACTCCTGATGACGCTCGAATACTATAGCTATCTGACGCTTTCTTCTTAATTTGGATTCAGCTTCTGGTCACTGCTCTAAGGAGTATCGATCCCTGAAGATCCTGATATCCGTAGTGTGTAAGCATCTTTTCTACGTAGTAATCTTGCGATAAAGTCGGCCTAGATTATGTCTGAATTACCTTAATCAATAGGATGACATCAGCTTCTTCGATGTCCTTTACACTGAACTTGGATGAGAGAAACTTCTTTATCTTAGTGACACATGCTAGATCTGTACCAAGGATCAGTATGTCGTCCATGTTCATACAAACGATCACCCATCTGCCCTCAGCAAACTTAGTGTAAACACACTTATCTGTCTCGCTGACTCTGTAGCCGTTTGACCTGATGACTTTGTCAAATTTCTTATGCCACAGTTTAGAAGCTTGCTTCAGGCCATACAGAAATTTTACTAACTTGCAGACTTTGTCTTCAAGACGCTTGACGATAAATCCTTCTCGTTGTTGCATGTAAATCTCCTCTATCAATTCTCCATTCAGAAATGCTATTTTTACATCCATCTGATGAATTATCAGCTTATGTATTGCACCTACGACAATCAACATTCTAATAGTAGTCATCCTTGCTACTGGAGCATATGTGTCAAAGTAGTCAATCCACTACATCTGAGAAAACTCTTTGGCTACTAGTCTAGCTTTGAACTTATCAACAGTTCCATCAGCCCTCATCTTCTTCTTGAATATCTATTTACATCCGATGGGTTGACCTCCTTCAGGAAGATCGACCAACTTCTATGTGTTATTGGAAGTTATGAAGTCAAACTCGTCATTGACCGCCTCCTTCTAGTAAATAACATCTCTGGTCTTCATTGCCTCATCATAGGTAAGTGGATCAGCTTTCACATGATAGGTAACAAAGTCATCTCCAAAATCCTTCGACTTTCTCACTCTCTCTGCCCGTGGCTCAGCAATTCAGGTTAAAATGTTGTCTCATCAACAATAACTTCTTCTTGGACTGCAACTTTCGAAGAAGTAGCCATTTCTTCTGTATCAACAACGTTCTCCGGAATATCTACAGGAATAATACTTTTGTCCTTAGCAAACTTGTCTTCAAAGAACTCTACATCACGAGATTCAATGATATGGTTTGCATCAATATCAAGGAACCTCCGAGCATGACTCTTATCAGCATAGCCTAGAAATATTGTCTTTGTGGTGCTCATTCCTAGCTTCTGAATCTTGAGATCCTAAAGCTTCACGTACGCCAAACACCCCTACACTCGAATGACATTCAAGTTAGGTCTGACTTTGAACCAGAGTTCATGAGGTGTAATGTTAGAAGTCGTAAACGGCACTTTATTCAGAATATAAGTAGCCGTAAGCACAGTTTCTCCCCAGTAGCATTTCGAAAGACCCGCAGTCAGCAACACAGAATTCATTATCTCAGTCACCGTCTAGTTCTTCCTTTCTGCAACACCATTGGATTGGGGAAAGTACGGAGCAATCATTTCATTGACAATTCCATGTTCTTTGTAAAATGATGCGAATTCCAAGGAATGATACTCTTTGCCTCAATCACTTCTAAGTCTCATGAGTTGTTGATCGGTTTGACGTTCAACTTCAGCCTTGAAGTCCCTGAATTTCTAGAACGCTTCATCTTTGGATTTGAGAAGATATACGAATGCGTATTCGAGAAATCGTCGATGAAAGTAATAAAATACTTCATCCCGACTTTTGTAGAGAATTTCTTTAAATTATAAATATCTGAGTGTACCAACTCCAGAAGATCTGTACTCCTATTCACTCTTCTGAACGGCTTCCTGACAATCTTCGTATACGTACATGCTTCATATTTTTCCACCTCCTTACCACCACATTTGGTGATAAGCCTAGACCAGACATCTTGTTAATTCCTTTATAATACACATATCCTAGTATGTTATGCCATAACTCAAGAGAATAACCTAAAGTAGCAACTGCAATGATACTTGCAGAAGCTACAAGTTGCGGTTTAAACATTTCTATAAGTACGAAAAACTTTGTCGAAGTAAGCTCCTTTGTAGGGCATCACCATCCAACCAACATTGATGTCCATCCTCAAGCCCGCTTTGCACAATGGACTCCCTGAGATCAGGGTCTCAGCAATCATCGACATGTGCTTCACGTTCTCCATTGTAAGTGACTTCCCCGAAGTCAAGTTCAGCTCCACTGTTCATATGCCCTGAACTTCAGTTTGAGTCTTGTTCGCCATGGAGACCTTCACATAAGTAGGCTTATACTTGGTGAACAGTTCTTCCTTCGAGCAGACGTGCCATGATGTACCGATGTCCACCCACTAGTTACTGTATACGCCATTCGATTCAACCTGCATAACCATAGCAACCAGGTTAAGCTCACCTTGCTCTTTAGGCTTGGACATAGACCTACAGTCCTTCCTGTAGTGACCCTTCTGGCCACAGTTGTAGCATATTACTTCAGACTTAGGCTTTGGTTTAAACGGAGCCGACTTAACCTTCAGCTGGTTAACATCCTTCTTCTTGTTCTTGAAGGTACCTTCTGCTTTCCTTTGTGATCATTCAACTGTACCATATTAGCCTTAGCCAACTGCTTAGTCAAGCTGTCTACCTTCAGCTGACCTCTAGCTTCGTCTTCAATATGGATCTAGTGCAGAAGATTTTTGAGCTGGATATCCATCTTCTTGCAGTACATGTCAGTCTTGAAAGTGATCCAACCTAGAGAAAGTTTTGTGACTATCGCACCCACCACGAACTTGTCTTCTTGGTTCATGCCTTCTTCCTCCAGCTTCATTTGTAGCTTCAAAAGTTTTTTGACTTGCAGCAACATCGTCTTCCCATCTTCAAATTGCATGGTAAAAAACTTCTCAAAAAGATGGATTTTGGACATCTTCTCGTTAGTCTTATAGTGCTTCTCTAGAGATTCCCAAACATCTCTAGCTTTCTTCTTCTTGATGTGGGACTCCGCCGTAGAGTCATCCATAGCATTCAGAATCAACAACCTGTAGAGTTCATTATCTTTCTTCCATTTAGCATGCTTGGTTGTAGTGACACCGATCGCAAGTTCACCTCCATCTTCGGGAATAATAGGTTCTAGATCTGTCAATACATAGCCAACATTGACAAGTTGAACATTCAAGGTAATCTTCCTATTTTGAATGTTGTAGTATTCACCGTCAAACTTCTTAAGTTTGTGAAAAGGCTTGAATGGTTGTACTCCATTCTTTCTTCTGTATTCTTGCTTTGAGATTGTTAGTCCCAAAGACAGACCTAAAGAGTAGAGGGATCCAAAGAAGACGTAGTGTCAACATGCAAGATGTGAGGTCTGCACCCTAGCCAACAACACGAGAGAGATGTCACGACCCGTACCTTGAAGAGGGGCACGAGCACATGGTTACGTCCAGCCTACGCCGCAGAATCGGCGGTAGAACGCTGTATAGGTCATCTATAAATACTACAACTAAATAGTATAAAGGTACCGGTACAGTATATACACTCCGAATGGAGGTGACATATCAATAAAGTCTCAATCATAAAGTAAAACTAAGGTAGATAGCATGGAAAGGAAATATGATAGATGAAAGCAGGAAATGGTTAAAGATCCACACAAGCCCAAAGCTATACACAACACCACAGAGTCACAGAAATATAATATAAACTACTACAGTCTGAAAGTACTAGCTGGCTCGCAGACCAGGCAAACCTAACTAAGCTACACTACTCTGGGTGTGCAAAGTCTAGTGGCTCTACTATCAAGCCACGGTCCAGGTCTACTCCATCTAACCCGTCCTCATAATAGGTCGGGCAATCTGCCTCAGAATCATCTGTAATATATCAACGGTATCCTGTCAAAAAAATGAGCAAGTACAAACACTAACAGCAGTTCCATATGAATTGACAAATTCTATAAGAGACAGTATAATGAAATACAAGACAAAATCAATAGGAAATATATATCAAGATGTGAGAACTGAATAGGACGACAATATGTATATATATATATATATATATATATATATATGTATATATATATATATATATATATATATATATATATATAAGATGACTTGGGAACTATTCGGAAGCCGAGTTACAACCCTTAAACCAAAGAAGGACCGGGGTTGTAACCCTTCTCCCGAACAAAACTTAGCCTCCTATGATAATAAATATAAAAGGTGCCTTGAATTATTAGTGCGTTATGTGATCGGCTTGGGAAAATATGAACAGGCTTTCCATCTGACCGGCTATGAACAAGTATCAACTACAAGTGTGAAGAATAAGGCCGGTCACCATGGAAAGTCATGAACAAGTAGGGTAAGGCTTTACCCGTCGTGAGGCAAGGGTTTAGCTATGAACAAGTAACAAGTACAAGTGTAAAGAACAAGTAGGAATTTTGATCACACAACCACTAATAACTCCCCATCCTCCGAATAGTGTAAAGGATCCAGACGTAACACGTCATGACATGGGATTCAAAAGCAGGTGATCAGCCCACTCCCAAGTCCATATCTATACAAGCACAAGTAACAAGTCGAGTCTTGTACCAATATACCAAGTAATCTAGGAACAACATCTCATGACAGGATCCGTCATATACTAGTCCGTGAACTATCGTGTCTGGAAATCAAGTAAGACATTGCAACTGAATCGAATATAGCAGATATCATGACAATAAAAACTATCAGTAAATGTACTTGCCTGTGGTCCTGAGCTGATAAGGTGAACAAACGCTCAGAGTAATCGTAGACCTATAGATGAGATACCATGAGTCCAAATATGGTTTAATAATGAAAGAAAAGCTAATCTAGTCATGATATGCAAGTCTGAGTCAAAACTAGGTCAAACTAAGTCATACCAAGCTAAACTAGGTCATACTAGGTCATACTGAAACAAACTAGGTCACACTAGGACAACCAAGGTCAAACAAGGTCACAGGAAATCAATCCAAGTCAAAGTAGGTCAAACGGGGTCAAATATTGACTTACAATTAACTTTTGGTCAAAAAGTCAACTATGGTCAACACTGAGTCAACCCTGGGTCAAACTAGCCTAATGTTGACCAACTGTTGACTTTCAGTCAACTGGTCAACTCTGGTTTGGTGTCGGTCAATTTTAGCCACTTATAGGCTAAGTTTGACTATCGGTTGACTTTTGTTGACTTTTGGTCAAAATGGTCAACCTAAGTCAAAACTAGTCAAGGAGCGCTATTTCTGACCATTACCAACCAAGGGAACCAAGTTCTAACCATATCTTAAACTCTAAACTCAAAACCTTAGCTTCTAGGTAAATAACTATACTTACCCTTACCAAGGTAATCCCGATACCTTGCACATACCACTCTAACCTTGGAATACTAACCTAGGTTTCCTAGGATAGCTAGATACTATCCTATACTAACATTACCTACCATAAAATCCTAGTGCCTAGGTCATCTAGTCCATCTTAGGTCACATATTGATCATCTAACCATTACCTTACCATAGCCTATAACAACTTATCCTAAACTTCTAAAATACTAGCTAACCATTACATACCCACAATACTCACTCATCCACTCACATATGGCTCCCATAATACCACACTTAGGCTCACTCCTAGGCTCACTCCTAGGCTCATCTATAGGCTCACCACATATGGTATAAAGGCTCACATATAGACTCTCCTATATAAACTCACATATATAACTCACACACACATACACTAAGCTCACTCATACATATACATATAGGGCTGATTTGGAGTTGCCAAATGGGGCTGTTTGGGACAGCTATAAGCGAAGCTTGGGCTGTCAAAGTGTGTCCATGTGGGACTTGTTTGGGACTAACTATAAGGCCAAACTAATGCTGGATTGAGACTGATATATAGGCCAATTTGTGGCTGTTAAGGACAGGTTTAGGAGTGCTTATATGGCTGAATACATGGGGGTTTAGTAGACTATTTAAGGACTGATTTGGGTATTAAAGTGTGTCAAGTGGGGGGCTAAATAGGCCTGTCAATATGTACTGAAACTCCCATCATCCCCTGCTGAATTCAGCAGCCAACAGTCCCCTTTGGGGACTGTTCAGTCCTGAAATCAGTCCCCCCTTGTAGGGACTGATACACTGCTGTTACCAGCAGCTCTTCCCTCCCCCATTTCACTCTCTAACTCACTCTAATCCCATCCTCCATTCACTCTCTAATGTAACCAATCTCACCCTCTCTAACTCTCTCTATACACAAACACACACACATACCAAAATCAACCAAGTCCACCACTCTCAAATCCCCCTTGGCCGAAATCTTCCCTCACCCACAAACACAAATAAATACACATATTGACACACCAATGTATACATATAAATTAGACACTATAAATTAGACACTATATATATATATATATATATATATATATATATATATATATATATTTATATATATATATATATATATATATATATATATATATATATATATATATATATATATAGACTTTAATATATATATAACCATTGATATATATATATATATATATATATACATATAGATAAATAAATATGATACAATATGATACATTGAAAAACACATTATCTAAACATGTAAAATTTGAGATTTAAATCTAACTAATAATTTAAAACAATGTAACTAAATACAAGTGTCCAAGAGTAGGATTTTCCCACAAGGACATAATCCCGCACATAGGACACACCTAGAAATCTCCAAATGGACACAAAATGGACACAAATGGAACACAACCATGGGAGTCATTCCTATGGGTCTAAAATCCTATATGCATGAAGAAATGAAAAGGAGAAGAGATTTATTCCTCCCGGTAGATCAAATCTAAGAAAAGCCTTCCCGATACGACAGTGACACGTAGGAATCCCAAATGGACACGAACGAGCTCCGAATCCTCCCAAACTTGGCTAGCTCCCTCCTTAGCTTGAGTAGAGAAGGAAAGAAGAAGGTTGGGTGGAAAAATCAATTGATTTGATGGAGAAATCTATAAAAACCCTCTCTAAAATAATTATGGAAGAACAAGAGAGAGAAAGTGGAAGGGATAATGATAAGGCTCAAGCCTATCCCTAAGCTAAGGTGGCCGGCCTACTTGGGCTAGGTGTCCCTCCTCTAGAAATGACTAAAAGCCCCCTACTAATCTATCTAATTAATATTAGGAGAAGGGTCAATGGTTAAGGCTAAATTAGTCATTCTAAATTTCTAATCTAACCAAACCCTATCCATAAATAATTAGTCTAACCACTAACTAAAATTAATATCATGTGGGCCATGGCTAACTAGTGTGTGGTACCCACTAGAGTCAACACTACCCCGGGTCCCTGATAAAAGTCGGATTGAGTTGAAATTCGAACCCGACTTAAATAACCCCAAAATAATACCATAAATAAATACGTAATTCCAAAATAATTCTAAAGTGGAAAAATGATCAAAATACCCCTGTTCATGAAAACTGGGGGTGACAAATCTATCCACCTTAAAAAAATTCGTCCTCAAAATTAAAACAAAGCAATCACAAGAAATACATGCAGAAACAATCCCACTCAATACTTCCAAAAAATTTCAGCAAAATAAAAATCACTTAAGGCACAATAACACTTGCAACTAAAACTGTTACGTGTCCGACACGGACACGAAACCAACCCAAAATCTCTCCGATCAAAAGCCAAATCAACTGTCACCAATGCAATAATATCAAAAAAATAAATCAAAGAGGTCCAATGACCAAAATACCCTTAGGCCAGAAATGATACTAAAAACATCCTAATCCTATGGTTAGGCTCAAGGTCAAACAGTCCCTAGGATTTTACTAGTAAAACATCAAAATCACAAGTCATGGCTTAAAATTTTAAATGATTAAAATCTCCAAAATCAAAGCATGAATTAAATGACAATAATTATATGAATAAAATTTAAAATTTAAAATTACACTCAAATAGAAACTGAGTACTATAAGTCTATCCACCTTAAAGAATCATCCTCAAAAATTAAAACAAAGTAAACACAGAAAAATCATGCAGTTCGATAATCGTATACGTCTGTCTGAAATAATGATACTCAGAATCTCCGTCATGCCAGTGAGCAAGGCTACAATAATCACAAAGTCCTCGACTAAGGTACATACCTCTAGAAATATGGTATTTAAAATTTTTGTATTGCCGTATGCTTGGCAGCGAAAACCTTAAATTCCCACACCCGAGAAATACGTCCATAATCCGACTATATGTCCCCACTCTGCCTACTACCATGACCCTAGAGGATTCTAAAATCTCATAATCGAGACGACCTAGCCCATACGACTTATCTCAGAAGAGTATCACATCACAAGAACAAAATTTTATCAAACGATCCAGGAACAGATGGAATCAAATTTTAAGACAGTTTATAAGAAGACAAATACGGTAACGAGATCAAAATATTGGAACCTGCAATCTGCTCTGCTACTGTCTGAGTGGGCTCAACTGTCATAGCAAAAGCTTGCGCCTGCTGGCCTCCTCTAACCTGCTGTACTCTGTCCTAGCCTGCCTGTCTGGCTGTACGGGCAGTACAGTTCTTTATCTGGTGGTATGGAGCTCCAAAGAATAAATAAACTCTCAGCTTCATCCTACAAACCTCCCGGGTGTGCCCCATCTTCTTACAGAAGGCACACTGGATGTCCTACCTCTGGGCCTGTTCCAGGTGCTGCTGGACACGTACTGGTGCCTGCTGAAACTGTAACAGAGGCTGCTGCTGAAACTGCCTCTGCTAGAAATGAGGGCGCTTCGCCGCCCCCGCACTCGAGCTCGCTCCTAGAACGTCGCAGCCCCTCTTCGGCTTGAGGCCGAAGTCCTCCTCTGCGATCTGCGCCTCTATTAGGATCTGCTCGAAGGTCGCATCGCGTCGCCCCGAGGTACAAGTACGAACAGCATGGATAAGACCCCTCCGGAACTTGCTGGCCTTGTACCCCTCATCCTGGATCAGACCGGGTGCAAACCTACTCAGGTGGAAGAACTCCGCTGCATACTAGTCTACCGACGAGTTCCCCTGTACCAACCCGACGAACTATCCCTCGAAAGCTGTCAAAGCCACATCGGGATAGAACTTCTCCTTAAAGAGCCTTCTGAAGCTCTCCCAAGTCAAACCCCTCACTGACGCACGAGGATCCATACGAAACCAAGTCAGCATTATATCGAAAAACTGGCTCGCTGTAGACGTCACCCAATGCCCTTTCGGGACCTCTGCAAACTCCAGGCTCCGCTGGACATCCTCCAACCAGTCATCCGTATATAGGATACCCTCGGTACCCTTGAACTCCTTCAGTTTTATCTTTCTAAAATCTAGGTGTGTGTCAGGCCTTCCCTGACCCTACTGCTGAACTGGGGCACCCTGAACTGTACCCGGTACAACCCTTTCTACTGCGGCCATCGCCAGCTGGAGTAAGTTCTCCATGCTTTATCGCAACACCTCTGCCTGTGCGCTCTGGGTCTGCAACATCTGCTGCAGAAGGGCCATCATTCCCTGAGTATCAGTCGGTAGCGGAGGCGGTGGTGGAAGAGTATCAGGAATGACTATGGACGGTCCCGCTGCTGGAGGTGGAAGACCTCCTGGAACCGTCACTGCTACTCCCGCCTGAAGGGCAGGAACTGAGGCTGCTGCTCTCTCTACTGCTACCTCCATAGCCGGAGGTGGAAGTCCTATTAGATCGGACCTCTCTAGAACTGCACTAGGCCATGCTGCCTGAGAACGAGTCACTGTCATACTGAATTGAACCCAAGAGATCAATATGGCATAAGATAAGATATTATCAAAGGAGGACAATTGAATTTAAATGTAAGAAGAGTTATCATGGTAATCAAAAGATCAGAATTTTTCCTAAAATATGATTGAGTAACTCCTATTATACCTTAGATCCTACATCCTAGTGGCAGGCTCGTAATTAGTACTCTAAGTCGAGCACCATTACAAGATTGCACTAATTGCGACACTGACCTGCATGGGCCACCATAAAAATGTGTCACGACCCACACCCTGAAGAGGGGCACGAGCACGTGGTTACGTCCAGACTACGCTGCAGAATCGGTGGTAGAACGCTATATAGGTCATCTATAAATACTGCAACTAAACAGTATAAAGGTACCTGTACAGTATATACACTCCGAATGTAGGTGACATAGCAATACAGCCTCAATCATAAAGTAAAACTAAGGTAGATAGTATGGAAAGAAAATATCATAGATGAAAGCAGGAAATGGTTCAAGATCCACACAAGCCCAAAGCTATACACAACACCACAGAGTCACAGAAATATAATATAAACTACTAGAGTCTGAAAGTACTAGCTGGCTCGCAGACCAGGCAAACCTAACTAAGCTACACTACTCTGGGTGTGCAAAGTCTAGTGGCTCTACTATCAAGCCACGGTCCAGGTCTACTCCATCTAACCCATCCTCATAATAGGTCGGGCAATTTGCCTCAGAATCATCTGCAATATATCAACGGTATCCTGTCAGAAAAACGAGCATGTACAAACACTAATAGCAGTTCCATATGAAATGACAAATTCTAAAAGAGGCAGTATAATGAAATACAAGACAAAATCAACAGGAAATATATATCAAGATGTGAGAACTGAATAGGACGACAATATGTATATATATATATATATATATATATATATATATATATATATATATATAGGATGACTTGGGAACTATTCGGAAGCCGAGTTACAACCCTTAAACCAAACAAGGACCGGGTTTGTAACCCTTCTTCCGAACAGAACATAGCCTCCTATGATAATAAATATAAAAGATGCCTTGAATTATTAGTGCGTTATGTGATCGGCTTGAGAAAATATGAACAGGCTTTCCATCTGACCGACTATGAACAAGTATTAAGTACAAGTGTGAAGAATAAGGCCGGTCACCATGGAAAGTCATGAACAAGTAGGGTAAGGCTTTACCCGTCGTGAGCCAAGGGTATAGCTATGAACAAGTAATAAGTACAAGTGTAAAGAACAAGTAGGAATTTTGATCACACAACCACTAATAACTCCCCATCCCCCGAATAATATAAAGGATCTGGACGTAACACGTCATGACACGGGGTTCAAAAGCAGGTGATCAGCCCACTCCCAAGTCCATGTCTATACAAGTAAAAGTAATAAGTCGAGGCTTGTACCAACATACCAAGTAATCCGGGAACAACATCTCATGACAGGATCCTTCATATACTAGTCCGTGAACTATCGTATCTGGAAATCAAGTAAGATATTGCAACTGAATCGGATATAGCAGATATCAAAACAATAAAAACTATCAGTAAATGTACTCGTCTGTGGTCCTAAGCTGATAAGGTGAACAGACGCTCAGCGTAATCACAGACCTATAGATGAGATGCCATGAGTCCAAAAAGGGTTTAATAATGAAAGAAAAGCTAATTTAGTCATGATATGCATGTCTGAGTCAAAACTAGGTCAAACTAAGTCACACCAAGCTAAACTAGGTTATACTGAAATAAACTAGGTCACACTAGGACAATCAAGGTCAAACATGGTCATAGGAAATCAATCCAAGTCAAACTAGGTCAAACGGGGTCAAAGGTTGACTTGCAGTTAACTTTTAGACAAAAAGTCAACTCTGGTCAACTCTGGTCAACATTGAGTCAACCCTGGGTCAAACTAGGCTAATGTTGACCAACTGTTGACTTTCAGTCA